>LQNK01002443.1:35662-61769 GCA_001586405.1 Phoebis sennae | reverse complement strand
CAATAGAGCATTTTTTACTATCGAGGAATGTTGCTACTGTGTTTATAAGTAGCGACACTGCATCTTCAGTACTTCTTCCCCTGCGAAAACCGAACTGCTTGGCAGATATTAAGTTATTGGATTCGATAAAATTTACAAGACGTGTACTGACCAGTTTTTCAAGTACTTTTGAAAAAGTAACTAAGAGTGAGATCGGTCGGTAATTATTGACAGAGTTTTTAGGTCCAGTCTTATAAATCGGTGTAATTAAAGCAATTTTCCAATCGTTTGGAAAAATGCCAGATGATAAACTTAAGTTAAAAATGTGCGTAATAGGAACAAGAATTTCCTTTTTTATATGTTTAAGCAAAGAATTTCCGATACCGTCAATACCCGTGGATTTATTATTTTGTAATTTTTTTATGATATTATCTACTTCTACATAGTCAGTTGGGGACAAAAAGAAAGAATTCACGAGTGAGAAACCAGTTTCCGCCCTTGTTGCAAGGACCAATTCAGTTGTATTCATGTTAGAGAGAATTTCATTTGCTAGTTTTTGACCAACAGTGGCAAAATGGATATTAACATAATCAATAGATTGTTGCATGTCATGACAATTTTGCAAATTTAGCAGTTCAGTAGGGTCTTTGTTACATTGGTCTAAATTACATATGTCTTTTATTGATTGCCACAGCTTGCGTGGATTCTTCATGTTACTACTGAGAATTTTTTCCTCGTGCTCTTTTTTTAACTTACGAACGAGTTCTACAAAGAAGTTATGATAACGAGCATATATTACTCTATGGACTTTGTTTTCAGGGTCTTTTCTTGAAAGTAAGTGAAGATGATCTCTATGCCGCATACAACGCATGAGTCCTGGGGTAATCCAAGGCTTTAGGTTGTATTTGGATCTACTTACCCGAATAGATTTAGAGTGTCTTTTAGTAATGTCCGTTACGAGATTGGAAAATATTTCATTCGCTAAATTAACATCGTTTATCTGGGTGACAATCGACCAGTCCACGTTAGCTAACTCGCAGCGTATAGATTCGAAGTCCGTTTTAGTAGTGAAACGATTGGGACGATATGATTTATTTTTATGAAAATTTAACCCTGCTAGAACTGGAAAATGATCGGTAATGTCTAGTTTACATACAATGCCCACAGTGTCTTGATAACTTCCAACATTTTTGATAAAAATATGATCAAGACAGGAGGAACCTCTGGTAGGCATTGTTATAGCTGGTAAGAAATTGTGTTCAGCCATAAAGCATAGGTATTCCTCACTTTGTTGGCTATCAATCCCTTCTAAAATATTAACGTTTAAATCCCCTAAAATAACTATAGGTAGTGGATTTATTTTACTAACGTGACTATCCAGGGAGATCAAGAAATTATTAATATTTCTGAAAGATGGAGAACGGTAGATACCCAGAATATTTACAGTATTGGGAATTTGTAGACATAAACAGTCGGCATCTTCAATGGAGTGCTCAAGAAGTGTTGAATTCCAAGTTTCATTTACAAATGCAACAACTCCACCATTTTGATTACTGTGACTATTGGAAACATATGTTATATAGTCAGGCAGTTGGGGAATATTCACAGAATCCGACAACCAACATTCAGTTAGAATTATTAAATCGAATTGTACATCCAGGCGTTTAATTGCTACCATGAGAGCATCAAAATTTTTCTGAATGCTCCTGATATTGAATGCAAACATTTTAAAATTGTGTGCCGAGGTGAAATATTGTTTGCAGTTTTCTGCAACATTAGAAGATACACATCTGATATTAATAGAATCCAGTTCAGCTGAATTTATGTCAAAGTCCGTCATTTAATTTGAATACTATTATCTTGACACCAAGTTAACCACACAACTATGGCACGTTCTCTGCCTACAAAAAACACATTTAAAGAAAATACTCGTAGATGGACACAAAAGATTTGGCGAACCCTTGTTGTACATATTGTTGAATTTCTAAATATTACAATGCGAACACTATAATTAAAAACATTTATAAAGAAACTTAGAAATTGGTAGACTGCTTTAGATTTATTACTTAAACTCTTTTGATAAATAAACATTAGTTTTAAAAATGAGTAGAGAAAACTTATATAAATAACACCAAAACGCGACTTACAAAGTACTTGAAGCTGGCGGTAGCAGCTGATCCAAATCTTTATGAGTATGAATTCGAATGGCTGCTTTACCTTCTCGCTGTCTGACATAAATGGCTCCTTGGGTGCACCAGCAGAAAGTATAGCCATGCTGTTTAATTCGCGACCTAGCATCGCGAAATAATTCTCGATTCTCTTTTGTCAATCTTTCATTAAAAAATACTTTACGTGACGTACCAGATATATCGAGATCACTGCTAGTGATATTTTTACGGGATTTGGCAGCTTTGATGAATTGATCACGTTTATAATGGCGAAGTAGACGAACCACAACTGGGCGCGGCAATCTAGCTGCATCCTCCGGTAGTGTGGTTTTGACTGCGGGTCGGCGAGACCCTACGCGACTTACCCAATCTATATCTTTGTCTTCCAGTTCAACTCCAAGTTTGCGAGCAGAAACAAGAACAGTATGGTGGAGGTTTTCAGAAATATTTTCGGGAATTCCAACTATTTCGATTTCATTTTTAAGATTAGTCTGAGCTTGGTTATTTAATTCTTTTTGTAAGTGTGCCACAGTAGCCTGTAGAATATTCACTTCATTATCTCGTTTTTCTAAGTAATTTAAACGTTCATCAGTGGCCACTAGTTTGTGTGTCATTTCATCAAGTTTCTCGATGTGGTATTGTAAAGAGTTTGTCACGCTATCAAGTTTAGATTTAATAGAAGAAAATTCGGTGGTTAGGATGCGCAACTGTTCTGTTAGCTGATTTAGATCTTGACTTGAAGAATCTGTTCGTCCAGTGTCATTTTCGGAGCTAGCACAAACGGGCGTGGAACTATTGTCACCACCTCTTTTTTGCTCAGCACAACAGTCAGGACATTTCCAGTCCAGTCATTTTCCTCTCAGTAGTTAGATTGGAAACATTTACACATAGTGAGCAAAAACCTTTTTTACAGTCAATAGATGTACATTTAATTACCTCCCTAGTAGTTTTCAGACAGCCACTGCACTTCATTTTTCTAGGGAAAGTAATAAGGAGATAAAATCACAAAGACGGTGTAATCGCAAGGTTAGGGTAGTCCTCCACAATTTTCAGTCGTTTCCACTGGGCCGTGTTCAATCAGAAAATCCTCTCTGCGGAATGTTGACTATTAAAAACTAATATGACCTATCTGCAATATTAGTCTCTGACAAGATGTCAAGCAACGGCGCACGCAAATCTCAGCGTTAAGTGTTACGCATAACCGTGAAGATCGTCTCCACTTCCACTGCACGAGTTATAATACCCTCTTCAATATGATATTGATGTAAACAGACTATTTTTGTTATACTGATTTAATTTAGCACTAATTTAGTTCAACACTAATAAAAAATGATTAGATTGGTAAATTTGTAAAATATTAATTGTAAAGTAAGTACGTTAATGACTTGGAAATATTTATAAAACTTTTTGAAGTACAGCTACACTCAATTACGATGTTCACAGTCCAACCGAGACACACGAAACGATCATCCAAATATTCCCACGGGAGCGAAGCCCTGGGACGCAGCTAGTTTCCAATAAATTTAATTACTTACACAGCCAGGAACAACACAATGAACTACTTACATATAACTTATGGATCTGTTATTGAAACTCTAATATTAAGCTATAATACCAATAAAAATCTGTAACCCCACTGTACAGGTCGTCACCTAGTGTGGTACAGTGCTTTGAGGTACACATGCAATTCTCATAAAATTTACGAGGCAATAATATGTACTCGATAGACTGCATTGTCACTTCTTGATGGAAATGCATTTTATAATATTTTACAGAATTGAAAGTATTTTTTACACTATTTCCACTTTTATTTATAGACTTTATGTAAATTTAATAAAGTCTATAAATAAAAGTGGAAATAGTGTAAAAAAAATAGTTTCAATTCTGTAAAATATTATGCAATAATATGTATAATAAAAAATGTAATCTACGTGTACCTAAGGAAGAATGTAATGTTTATAAAGATTGTGATTATCAATAAAAAATAACGGGTAGCATTAATGGCCGTTTTCAATAATTTTTCTATTCCTTGTTCTGCTTACTAAAGTCACACAAATCTATCCGTTGCACTTACTTTGATTTCAATATCCTACCGACGGCCTTTTCTATGGGTTTTGCCTATCCTATGTCATATAATCTATTCGAGTTAACAATCTATCCATAATCTTTGATACATTATTGAAAACTATACTCCACGCCTATCCAAAATTATCCGAAAGTTTTATATCGGATTCAGTTACGGATAAATTTTTATATCGGATATCCGCTACATTTACGAATACGGAACTCCTTAACATTCTTACTTTAATCATTTCGTAGTACAAAGGATTTTAAAAAATTACCAGTGACTTTTTGGGACGTGTTATTTACTGAATTATTAAATAAATGGTGGCGGCACAGCAATCTTCTTCAGATATTTTACACCATTCCAACATCGTTCTATAGGAGAGGGGGACATGCAGGATGCTAGACCAATATACTGAAAAAGATATTAAAGATGTATTTCTTTTTAAAAAAAAGACCGGTTAAGGTTTTTTAAACTTTAGAAAGTCGGCATATATTAAATTCATAAATACTTTTTTATAAAAACTTTCGGAGCCTATTCAATACAAACAAACAAATCTTTCTTTCCGATTGTACTAACTGGTTGATCAAAATTGGCATACAATAACTTATAATCAAAGGCAGAAAATTTTTATTAATTTGCTAATAATGTAGAAAAAAATGCTTACCGCTATCGTTAAAACGAAGGCAATATAAAATGTTGACTTTATGACTAATTAATATATTTCGCGTAACTTCCGAATCTATTACTAGAAACTGATTTGTACCATTTAAATAACATATGTTTTCACAATAAGTGTGTCACTATGTCCATATGCAATTTTATGATAAATGGGTTAAATATAATTTGAAATGTATGTTCTGGAGTTAATTAATCTTCAATCTCATGAAAGAAGCTTCTTGGGCTATTTTTTCAAATTTGTTCGCAAATAGAAAATTCAGTTTATTATGTAGTTGAATGATGATGTAAAGTAAAAAAGAAGCATTTTATATACGGATGATTTGATGTCGAGACGTTAATGACTGTAGCTTTGAAGAGATCGCTCTTTGGCGATAAACCTACCTGCTTATTTCTTTTTCTAATATATTCTTATTAATGTGTCATAATTATTAATGTACCTCAAAACTGAAATCTCGCAAATGGCGACTCTAGTCCGAAAATAGAGCAAACAATCAAAAAAGTATTAAGGAATAATAAGATAGGAAGAACAAGAGAAATTGATTCCCATTTTTGTTAATTTTCAATATAAATTTCTGGATAGAGTCTTACAATAGAGGAGAATGATTTCAGATTGATTGATTTTTATATATTTTACTTCACATCAAGTGAACCTGATGTGAAATGACTGACCGCGGCCCATAAACATCTACAACATCAAAGTGTCGCAGATGCCTTGACAGCTTGAAGGGAGGGGAGAGGAATGAGAGGATTCATGATAGGAAGTTGGGAAAGGATTGGGATGGGCATACAGGATTAATAATTACTAAAGTCGTGGGTATTTTTGTTAAGATTAAAACCAAACTTTATAATCAGTAAATTTATTTAAATAAAAGGCGGTGGTATCGGCACTTTCTTCAAAAAGTTACATCCACAGCAACAATGCGACGCCGGTGGGAGTGATTCCAAAAATGGCGGCGCCAGAGCCGACACTGGCGACGCGGCTGGCAACATTGGATTGACTATCCTTGGCAACCCCATCACTGGCACTTCCGTAATTGTACCACATGATGTTATAGTTGGCTGTAAACAACCTATCGTGTCCATATAGTCTATTGGTATACATGGATTTGGTGCCAGAGCCGCGGCTGGCAACATTGGCATTCTTGGCAACGCCACTGGCACTTCGGTAATTGTGCCAAACGGGGTCACAGTTGGTTGTAAGCATCCTAGCGTGTCAATAGGTAGGCAAGGGTTTTTTGAGGGGATTTTTGACTTGCAAGCTGGAAGGCATTGTGTGCAAACCTGTGAAATTTGAGTTGGTTAAACAGGGATATAAATAAATATTAAGGGACATTTAATACTACGCCATCTAGTCCAAACTAAGCAAAGCTTTTACGATGGAAACTACATTATTGATAGACATACTTTAACATACTTATATTGTAAATATATACATACTATAGATAAATCACTCAGTCAAAAAGTTAAAATGAAAATTATCTCATTATAATTTTGAACTCATGGGCATCGAACCCATACCCTCCGGCACAACAGAGCAATGCCATATCCATTCATTTTATGTAGGATAATATTTTCTGAAGTATTCATATATTATGTTTGAGCATAATTTTTAAAAGAGAAAACCAAAAATTGCTTATCAATCTGGTTCTAAAATATTAATAACTAGCTGATCCGCGCGGTTTCACTCCCATAGCTTAATGTTATAAAGCCTTTGTTAGTCGTGAATATTGCAGCTTTCGAATGGTGAAAGAATTAATGGTGCATTTAATTCTAAAAAAATCAACACTAAACACCAAAATAATATTATATAATTAATTATATTGATGGCACCACTATAATATTATACTATCATAAATAACATTGTTCAGTTACTGTATAACAAATCCACTGAAAATCAGTCTTGGGGTTTCTACCTCATGTGTGACTGAATGGTTATCCTTTGTTGAGAACTCCACCAATTTTTCTTCCACCTTGTTTTTTTTTTATTTGTTAACTGTATTTTTGGTGGTGGTGTTTTAAAAATAAATGTCTTTTCTTTCTTTATTTTTCTTTATTTCAAATGTTACTAACACTACATTATATGGACTATATTTGTAACTTTGAACAATTTAAAATATTTTTAGCAAATAACGAATACTTACACTAGATAAAATGGACAACACTAAAATTAATGGCAACATTTTAACTATCAACATAATATGAAAGCTTACCTATATGTACGGTATTTTATCTATTTCGCTTGCAATATTACATCATTTATTGCGTAGTTTTGCGTAAACTATCTACTTATGCTTCAAGAATAGAAATGTTTTTTATTTTTTATAAGATGTGGCTAAAAGTGGACGTTTCATTTCGACGAATATTATGTAGTCCTTTATCATATTTGGAAGTTATTTACCATTTTTAAGACTAAATAGTAAATATTGATTTTTATGTTTGTTAGGAGCATTTAAACACAGTTTTATCCAAAACTTTACAAGATCTAAGCTTGCCACGGGTCTAAGTGAATAAATTTAAAAAAGTACAATGGAGTAGTCAGTAACTCTTAACCGTTTATTTTTTAAGTAAATACCGTCGTTTATTCAATTTCGAATACTCTTGTTAAAATAAACACAAGAAAATAATAGTTTTTTCTTGTGAAAATAGTCATTTAATGCAACTAACTGTGTTCCGCGGATTCACTCGCGTATATCGCCCGTTCCCGTGGAATTGCCGGGATAAAAACTATCGCATGTTCTTTCCCGGGTTCCAAATAATCTCTGTTTACAACTCTATCGAAATTGTTTCGATAGTAGCGTGAAAAAAAGACAAACAAACAGACAGAGTTACTGTAGCATTTATAATATTAAGTAAGCATACTGCTAAGGTTAGTATTATATTAATATTCTATTTTTGTTTTTTCTCGATTTACAATATTTTATTTTGTTTTATTATCGTACAGATTTTAACTATTTACTAACGACATCATAAGGTTTCATTACGATAAAAGAAACCTGTTGTTTCAGTTCAAATTTCTAATCGTTACAACATAACGAAACGATTATATTGTCTTTATGAACTGTAATAGTTATAAATAATGATTGCTTCGAATAACTTCCTAAAACCTTTTCCTACAATTTTAAGTTATCAAATAATGAAGTAACTGATAGTGTCCTAAGAATTATCAACAAATCTATTGTTTCACTATTTCGCGATAATAATATTACGATAGAACAATCAATAAAATGCTCTAGTTTGTTAGGAAGAAGTGCTAATGTTGTTTATCATTCATAAAGGTAAGCGATTTTGCATTTTTTAAGTAGGACATTTACTAATATTCGCTAATTACATAATACTACACATATAATGCAGATTTTTATAAAAAACATTATGATTTCAACAATGGTTTACAAATCAAAGTATGATGATACTTAAAAAAACACGACACAGGATAAAATATAACATTTATTACTATCTACATTGCAATCCACTTTTTTTTGTTGTGTGATCTGCACTGAATTAATTTAATAGTTACATTAATTCACCATTTAATGTTATTCTAACATTGACAGTATAAAAATATTATTTAGAATCACATTGATATGCTATATATATATATATATATGATACATTCATAAAGATTTTAAATTGTAAGAAAATTCAAGCCAAATCTTTATCTACCACGCCGCGTTAAATTATACTTTTCTGTATAGCAATGTGATAAGTTGTCCTTTGGCATGGCTGTAGAGCCCCCTCTACACATCGGCAGACGCATACGGGCGCCATCTGTCGGTGAATGCTGTGTGAAATATGTCTGCAGATGTGTAGAGGGTGCATTAGCCACTGTTTTTATAAATACAAAATATCTACAAAGCTATAAGAACACAAGCAATAACTAATATAGAAATCATGTCATTTGATTACAGATAATAATGAAAATCGTTCTAATCATCGTAGCTATAGCTACATTACAAAACTCAGATGCCAGAGTTGCTAAGCGAGCACCGAATCAAAAAGCAGTTATGTCCGCACTTCAAAACGTTTTTTCACAAGGCAACACAGACAGAGCCATGCAGATGATGCAAATGGCAAAACGACGGACGCTTTTGGATGAATTGCCATGCGCTATGAAGTTGCCAGTAAATTCATTATATAACCCACAGATACAAGAATGCCAGTGCCAGAGGATAGAACCAATCCCTAACCTACAATGTGGCATCTGCGCAAATAGACCAGAAAAGATAGAAGTTATATCCAGTGTACCCTTGAAACCTGAGATCGTGGCCACCGTACCTATAAACAGACCTGACGTAACCAATCTACCTTGTAAAAGAACTGAAATTGTCAATTTACCGTTAAGTAGGCCAGAAGTTATCCACGTTCCTGTGCCTTACCCTGTTCCTGTAAGAGAATCTTGTCCTCAATCAGCTATGCCTTTAGTCAGCCCCTTCCTTCCTTCAGCATCACCAATTTCTGCATGGGCACCGCCAACTAGTAGTTTATTACCTCCAGTAATTCCAAGTCAAACGAGGAATCACTTTTTACGAAAAATACCCATTCCTCCACCATGCATCTGAGTCATAAGTTTTATAAAATAGGTAGTTATTTATTTAAAAAACGAATAGATTTAAAGAAATGGGATAAGATTTTAATCGAAATGACGTACGTTGTATATGCAGTTTAATTTATTTTAAATATACGAAATAAAATATTGGAACGTGTTTTAATTGTAGTCCCCATTATATGCGACACAATGTATTCTGCAATGTTACATAACTCAGTAATTTATTTTTCAAATAAATTTTAATAAAACCTGGTAATTGGAACCCAAAAATAAATAAAACAACAATTATTAATATAACAATTATATTAATTATATATAATTATTTCTAAGTGTAAATAGAAATAAAAACCGAAATTACACGATTACATTTTGTCCCTTTATCAGAGGGAGACGGTTTAATATAATTTTGATCTCATTCATCATCATTGACGGGTTTTGTAGTAGTACTTCTTCAGTACCTACATTCATAAAAACTAATTTTCGGCGGTCTTCCCAAGAACAAAAAATCTTCAAGTTATTTATGAGAAACAAAACATTCTTGAAATTACAAAAATGGCGGTTGCAATGTAACCTGTTTCAGAAATCTCCCACAACCAATCACAGGCGCTAATGGAGGAATAGTTTCACATCCGAACAATAAAGAACATCCGCAACCATCATTCAACGGATATCGTCTATAGGCTGGCTCTAGAACTGGCGATAAATTCGCGTAATTGTCACAATAATCGCAGTTATAAACTGGCAAGCTTAGTAAATTCTGACAGTTGCACATTGGAATTTCGGTCTGGCAACATTCAGTTATTGGCGCTAAATATTTTTGATTGGGAACGGTATAAAATGTCTCGATAGGTGATATGCATTCTTCATAAATAGGCCTTGTATATATTTCCCTCTGGCAGGCACATTGGCATTGAGGTATGAGGCAATCATAGGCAGCATTTTCAATATACACTGGATCGCAAATAAAAGCATTTCCCTGCAATAAAATATAATATTATTTATATTTGTATATATTATTGTATATTTCTATAATTAAGACTTTTGTGGTTGGAGTTGCACATAAAATATTTATAAAATTTTTGCTTGATTAAAATTGAATTTTTAGAGCCTTTTTCAAAAAGTTCAATTAATTTAACAAAAGCTAATAAAATATTTTTACAGTGAATATTATTTTGAGATATTCTTTGGTATAGTTTATAATTACTTACATATCCAAAAGCAAACAGTAAAATTATTACTAAATTCATGTCGTGACCAGGTAACACAGAATTATATTAATTATGAAACCCAATTACAAAATGTAATGTTTTATATGGAGTTTTTAACAACAAATTAGCTAATTTTGTGAATACCCGATAATTGAAGTATGTGTTCACTAATATTCCTCTACCTATATAGGTTACTAACTCGATTCCAAGAAAGATTTTAACAAAAGTGAAAAATTGTAAACATAATTGATAGACGAGAGGTCTTAACAATTATAGCATAAGATAGTTTATAAATATCTTATGCTTCACTTGCGTTCAATTTGTGGTGCCAAAAAAGTATTCTATCACTTAATAGACTATTTGCATACGAAATTTCATTCAAATCCGTCAAGTAAACACGGTATGATTGACACAAACATTCACATTAATAATTAGGCCGGCCTCACACATGCTGAAAGTGTCTGAATTCAAGATCTGATTTCAGATGTGTGTGAAAAATCAGGATGTGTGTGAAGCAAGCCGATATAGTATTTATAGTATACTGGCCTTTCTAAATTAAGAATCTTATTTCAGATCCTGAAAATCCAGCATGTGTGTGGCCGGCCTTAGAGTAATAAACGATTATTACTTGTCAACCACAATTCGAATATTTTTTTGTAATTTATGGGTTAGTTAAAGTTGAAAGTCGAATGTATTTTAATCTACGTAAAGGAAGGAGTTCTTAAAATAAAGAAACTACGTCATACATCAATCATTTAATTTTCTAAACTATACAACGCTTAACAACAAATATGTTGAACAGGAAATAAAAGAGCAATTTAAGATTATTGAGTTATTATCCACTGAAAAAATGTTTTTTGCTACAATATTTTTTATCAATATGTATTTCATCGTGATCACTCAGTTTTTTTATCAGAAAATACAAAAAATGGACATACATCTCTAGTATTCTTGGCATATATTTTATTAAACAAATGCTATGTATTTTCAATATATTTTATAACAATACTGTACTATATTATAAATGCATGTGTGTAAAGGATATCCAAATATAGTAATTTGAACCGAGTGTTCTAGAGTCTTTACATCCTGCAGAATGACCAGCCAAGTTCAACAGGATAAAATTAATAAAGTCTTGTGATAAAAAAAGTTAAATAGTAACTGCTTAAGTAAATAATTGCCATTAATAAATTTATTTGAAAGGCACTCTTAAAATAAAAAGTGACAAGAAAAATAATATTGTTATAAATTCACTTTTGAACCATATTTTTGAATAAAAAAAAAAATTAAACAAATTTCATTGACACAATTTCTCATAAACTTTATTTTGTAACAAACACAACTGTTAAATAGGCAGTATTTATAGCTCTGTATAACTTATTATCTATGGTTTTATAGTTTGTAATCTGTATTTATGGTTTATAATCTATGATTATCTATTCGTTTCTCACTGGCGGCGGTTTTCCACTGGCCAGTACTGATTTCATTGTCTTCATCAAGCTGGGAATTAAACCAATGTGCTTGTCAACACATTTTACCGCGCACTTCTCGAACTCTATGGTACATTTGTCAATCTGTGGGCAAGAACAGATTACTTGAGAAGGATTATAAAAACGACAGCTGTCAAAAACGTAAAAATAACATCATTAAAATCTAGGTATTTTTATGGTTTTTATCTATAATACTACATAATGTATACTGGATATTGAATTTAAAAATTAAAATCGGATAAAAAATATCAGTATAACAAGAATGCTAGTTATGTTTGAATACATTTCATACAAATAATATCCTCACAAAATTTATGTTAAATGTTCTTTTGAAATAAAATCTTCCTGAAATGAAGTCCTTCATCATCTATCATGGTCTAAAGTCAAATATATCTTTCAAGAATAAATATTAGCCTACAGATTGCTTATATGTAACGATTCACTCTATCCTAAGTATAGTCTTTTTTATTTTATTTACTCTTTCACCCAGCCTGGTTATTCTTTGCTCACTACCGTTTACCTGGTGGTTGCCTGTTAATTCTGTAATTTATACTTTGTGTTTTTCTGTCTTTATGGTGTAATGAAGGGTTAAATAAATAAATAGACTAGATTTTTAAAATGTGAAGTCCACTTACAGTCTCCTGGCTAGGATCAGGTCCAAGCCTGTCTCTGGCCGAGTCATTGCAGTCCATAACACACCGCTGCAGTCTGTTTTGAAGAAGGTTGATTTCATGCTGAAAATCATATTAATTACTTTAATTTGTATTGCCGCTTGAATACATTAAAATTCAGAAAACTAAATTTTTGTAAATTATATTGAAATTGTATGAGGTTGAAATGATATGATGATAAGTACTTTGTAGTGTTGACTTAGCAAGAGTCTTGAGAATATTACATATCATGTTTATAATCACTGATTAGATAAGTAATTTCCAGCTGAAGAATCCTTACCTATATGTATACCAAGTTTCGCCATAATCAGTTCAGTAGTTTTTGTGTGAAAGTGTAAAAAACAGAAACATACATCCATCCTCACAAACTTTCACATTTAAAGTATTAGCAGGATTATTTCAAGCTTGTTCTAGCAGCCTTGCTTGTCTTATATTTAGGCTAAAAATTAATAAAGAGTATCCCTATCACCTAACGCAGCTAATAGTCTACTTCAGACCAATTTTGATGAAAACCCATTGAGTATTTACATAGTGATTAAAACACTAACATACAAATTTTTGAAATGCTGGTAGGATTGTAGGTAAATAATATTTTATATAAATATGAAAACTTAGGTATTTCTGGTATTGGAAATATCATCTAAAAATGTACAATATGTTTCTCTCTTTTACTCCCAACCCACACACGCTTCTAATAGGTAGTCTTTCATATAAATACAAAGAAATAGGCCCTCCGTATACCCATCACATCACGCTCGCTCTTTATGTGAATCGGGGATAATAAATAAGAGTAAATTTTAATTTTAATTATTCAATATGTCTACAAAAGTACTTACTTATATATATAATTACCTGTACATAATTATTAGCCTGGTTGAGTGAAGATGTACAGTTTTCTATACACCCATGTACTCTTTCTAAAGAGGACTGCTGGTCATCACAGCATTTGGCTGCACACCTGTGCATGTCCCCCTATAATTTGAAAGAGAAAATCATGCATAAAATATTTGTTTAGTATTTGGTACCTTTTTACTATTTTATTTGGTCAAATATATTTGGTTTCAGTAATTCTATTTCCTTATTATTAAAAAGTTACAAGAATTCATGATTGAATTTGTATGCAACAAAACTATAAGAATATGGAAAATATGGCAAACTGAATGAACTGGAACTGTGGAGGAATATAAGCTTTGATTTAGTTTAAACTGAATGGTCTTTAGTTATTTGGTGAAACCACAATACTGTGCATCACATATTATAAACATTACACTTACTTAATAAGAATTAGATACATATTTGGGAGATGGTAATAATGTCATGTTGGGAGCAAATTTTTAATATACATCAATACTTTCTTTATTTCATGAATTCTATATGAGCAACAAGTTAATAACAATGATAAGATAAAAATCTCTTTTTTCTTAAGTGTAGGGGTTAATTATGCTAACATTAGATTTTTTTAGAATCTGTTTAAAACAATACGCCAATTCCTTAATCCCTTTTTGAAGTAAATTGCACCATATTAAAATATGTTTTATCATCTTTTAAACATCATTTGTGGAGTTGTATAGTATGTTTTACGAAGCAGATTTAGATCCCAATATTAGCTAACTATTTTTTGTTTGTTTTTCATTCATAAGGATTATTACATAAGATGTTGATAAGGATATAACCTAAAAGCTCACCTGCATTCTACGTAAATAACTTCTATCCAATTCATTGACCAAATTGGTCATTTCCTGTTCAATTCTATACTTCTGTGCTTCGACCATTTTGAAGGAAATATTATTATATTAGCTTTAATAAATAATAATGATTGATTAACATTTGCGAATCACTGTTCGCAAAATCACAATACCGACTCTGGTTTTAAGCTGTCATTGTCATGATATTTGACAGATGTCATTATATTTTTAAATTTGCAGATCTTGTGTGGACAAATATAAATAAGCAAACAGCCAAATTTAATAAAAAAAATGCATTTTAATCAATACTTCTTTTTGGTTAAAATAATTAACTTGAATAAATTTTAAAATATCAATTTTTAAATTTAATCAATTTATGTAGTATGACACTCTATAGGACATAAAATTCATGAAACCTATTTCATTGTTGCACGAATTTATAAAATGTTGCATGGTTAATAATTTCAGTATACGACTGCGATAGAAATAATGCATGTAGTTGTTAATCTTTATACTACACAGGAATCCCAAGCCAAAATGTATTTTATATACAATAATACCTATGTTAAATTGTCTTCTGACAAACTAATAATTGGTAAGTGTAAAATATTAAATAATTATTGTCATGGTTAAGTCCTTTCAGCACCTTCACTTTTTACCAATAGATGTTAAAATAAAAAACCACCATTAAATTTGCCATTACCTTGTTTTAAATTTATTAGTTAAAAATTTTACAAGACAATCGATTTTACTAAACAGTCCCATTCCTGGCATACTGGTGTTGCTAGTTTTACACAAGCACATGGGGACGATACCGGAATAAATGCTTCAGAAATAATTACTTCATCAACATAGCTTGGATAGCAACTTTCAGAATACGCCTCAGCAACAACGGGTAACACACAGGGATTGTATCCTAAACCAACAGGTAATTCAACCATTTGAGGCGGTAAAATCAGTTCTTCATAACATTTGACAGGACGACATGGCGCGAAAGATTCCTTAACAATGACAGATTCACATGGTGTTACCAGATTACATTCCCGTCGAGGTAGGATTATTGGGTTCTGTCTATAATTACAGCACCTTGAAAAAACAACCTAAAAAAATTTAAAAATATTATTAGTAAAAAGATAGGAATTGATCAATTATTACAGATAAAAAATATTATTACATCAGCGAACGTGACAAAAACTATTAAAGTCAACGATTTATAACAAAACATTTTGGCAATTTACACAAAATGACTGTACGTAACTCTACAAAACAATTGGTAATATAATAAATACGCGGCTTATCACACTAAAATCATTTATTTTGCAATTAAAAGTTTTGAAATTTCAAACGACATTGAGTTTGTATCTATTTAAAGGAAAAATAGCATAAATGTAGGTTTGTAAATATTTTGTGTTTAAAACATCGAGAAATTCTAACGATTTTTTTTTGTATCTGCTTAGGGCAAGCTCTAATTATCTAAATACTTAACTATCCAGATCTAAGGATGCCATACTATGTTTAGTACAGTATAGAAATAAAATAAATAGGTATGTTTTTATTGAAGTAAATTTGAGCTATCAGGGCTTCGAAAACTAAATGTATATATTCCTTTAGTCTTGCGACGTTATTGGAAAAAGAGGTCCTTATATTTGGGCCCAATAAAAAACGATAAGGCCCTTTCCTGTTTTTTGAACCCTTATAATATTATTATAAGGGTTCAAAAAAGAGCTTATTTAATGTATTAATTGTTTTCTTTTTAAACAAGCTAATCGAATGGACTTTGAAAAAATCATGATACTACTTATAATATGCAAGTAACAGATCCGTGAGGGTTATGGGCTATTGGTTATTTATTATTATGCTACTATACAATATGCACAAAAAAATATACGGCCATATTGCTAACTTCCTTAATTTTTGGGTCTGCTAAAAAAATATTGAATTAAACGACTGAATTGCACGTATAGTAGATATGTTATAAAATGTAACTTGTAATATCGCTAAAATCGCATTTCCATGTAAATTACAAAATAGATAACAGATAACAAATATTCTTACAATTACGCCTTCATATGAGATAGATCACGAATAACAGATTAAAAATCAATAAATAGTATGGTTGCTCTTATCGGTATCAAAGCAGGTGATTTGGAACATAAGAAGGAACCGAAAATGAAGATTATCATCGCCTTTACTTTGATAGGCGTTCATTTAGAGGTTGGTACCTATTATATAAGGAAAAACTTTCGTTTGTTTAGACCAGAGTTCCCCAAAATTTTTTGGGTTGTAAACCCCTCGCCATGTTTTTCCGTGTTGGGTAGACCCCCCGATATTGATTTTCCTGTAAATTTCTAACTGTTAATGTCAAAAACTAAAGGTTTTTTTCGCTTCACTTTTTACCAAATGGGTTGTATATATTGATAGTAGCATTACGATTCCAAGCGAGTAAAACCGTGAGCAACAGCTATATTATTTATTTTTTTAGTATGGCAAGTATTGTAAAAAAATAAGTTAGGCCACTATGGTTCTCATGACATGATTTGATTTTATAAACTAGGAAACTTCTATGTAAAATCCAAGTGTAATGGAATAAATACATATAATATTATTTATTAACTATAGTAAATTGTTCTACATTTATTGGCGGATAAGCATTATGATACATTCTTAATCCATTATAAAAAGTTGCCTACTTAACAAATATATACAAGAATAGCTGAGCTCCGCGGTTTCACCCGCGCATATATCTCGTTCTCGTAAAATTTTCGGGATAAAAACTATCCTGTCCTATAGTATGTATTCCTGGGGTTTCAAAGAATCTCTGTACAAAATTTCATCCCAGCCCATGCCATACAAACAAACAAGTCTTTTTTCTTTATTATATTAGTATAGATAGGTAATAATTATTAAATGTTTCTTTTATATTTAAGAAAAATAAATGCTACACAATATCTATGAAACAATCAAGAAAAAAAAAACTTTTTCCTTAGGCACATTGAGTTTGCATATAATTCTTAGGGTTCCGTACCAAAAACGTAAAGTTATGTACCAGGTTGTATCTCATAAACCTTGATATCTAGACAGCTTAAACACACAATTTTGAAAATTAGTGGAAGTTTCACAACAGACCCTAAAAATAAATGAGCAAAGCCGGGCGGAACAACTAGTTCTTTGATATTTTTTACATCTATTATTTACAGTAAAAAAAAGTAAAATGTTAACAACCATAATCTCAAACAATGCTATGCGCTCTCACGACGCACAGGGTCCCTCCCATTAATCTATTTAGAAACATTACATTTTTATGTATTTTCGTTGCCGCTATAACAACAAATACTAAAAAAATAATAATATTATGTATATCCGTAGCCGCTATAACAACAAATAAGGCTGTTATATTGTTTTGTTATAATTTCTTATTTAATTGTAATTGCACAGTTTAAGCTTACTAAGAAAATGTTGTGTATGCCTTAATGAAGAATGTTAACAAATTTTGATTTTTAGCTTTTCATATTGTTTTTTTTAACTAAAAAATACTGTTGAAAAAATTATTTTGTTACGTCAATTAGTTTTTGATTTATAAGCAAAACAAATCGTAACCGCCCGACGCGGCGATTGCGGCGGTGTGACGTCATAAAACAGACAGCTCATGCGCTCGCTATAGCGCTTCCCACACGTATTATAGTTGATGTGAAGTAGCGCGGCCCGCGCGGCGTCTGTTTTGTGACGTCACAAGCGGTCACGTGACTTTAGCGGAACTCGAAAGTTTAAAAGCTCATAAAATGAAAACTACTTGGTATTTTTGACTGCAACAAAAAACAGTGTATTTGTATAGGTACAAGCTATACTGTAACAAATTTTCAACCTATTTGGCATACCTAGTAACATTCTCCATTGTCATGCATATTATATAAGTGACTAGCTGCGCACCAGGGCTTCGCTCCCGTGGGAATATCGGGATGATACATAGCCTTTAGCCTTCCTCGATAAATGGGCTATCTAACACTAAAATAATTTTTCAAATCGGACCAGTAGTTTCTGAGATTAGCGCGTTCAAACAAACAAACAAACAAACTCTTCAGCTTTATAATATTAGTATAGATTGTAATTTTATCTGATTAAGGGTTAATATATGTATATGTGGGGTACCTTTGAAATAAATAAATAAACAAATACTACAAATAGAAATATATTAAGAGGTCGGTACGGAACACTTCCTACGCGGCGCAGACTCGCACTTGACCGGTTTTCCTTTTTATTCAAAGTAAAAGCAAATATTTTCACACAATTTCCACGCAATATCTCCAAGAGTATAATATTCAAATATTTTTATCTTACAAAAGTAATTTTCTGCGGATTAACTATAAATTTCACTAAGGATTTACTCCCATAGCCTTTCATAGATGTTATGAATACTTAATATTGCGAAAAACTTGCTTTTACTCGCTTCTTTGTCTGTGTATCTTCATTATTTATTTATTAGGTAACACGATGTACACGTGTCCGTTGAATTAAATAATTTAAGTATTGCTTATCAAATTTTAAATTTGTTTAAAGAAAAAATCTCACGTTAAGTCGATTGTTACTAAATAAAACTAGTCATGCGGACGTTATAGAAGGTTTTGACCACTTAAAATTGATTATCTCAATGCGGAGTGTATGGCATGCATTACAGAAATCACCCACACCCCGCAAGCGGAGCCTAACGACCAATGTTAATGCACCTTGATCGATATTAATAATACAAACTAAACTCAAGCTCGAAACCGACTTTTGACGACCCGATTGGCGTAGTGGTTCAGCAATGGTCTATTGCGCCGGAGGGTGTGGGTTCGATCCCCACGAGCAGAAAAGTATGATGTGATGAACATTGTAATTTTCTACTGTCTGGGTGTTAATTTATATATAGTATGTATTTATTTACAAAAAAACAAGTATGTTTAAGTATGTCTATCAGTTATCTAGTATCCATAGTACAAGCTTTGCTTAGTTTGGGACTAGATGGCGCTGTGTTAAATGTCCAGGAATATTTATATTACCACAAAGTTTTGCAAAAATTGTCAAGTCTTATTAACAGGGATGAATGTTGACTTAACCCGTTATAAATATTCTATATCAAGTGAAAATTTCTTTTACAGTTAACGAAATCACAGAGCATGGCCCGTCAACCAAACATATTTATAAACCGGCAGATTCCAGAAGCTATCATCGAAACACCACGGAACTTTATACAGCCACTTCCTTTTACATCCCTGGATTATAGGACAACCGTAGCACCACCTAAAATTCTACCAACACCAACCGCAACAATAGTCACTGATTGTACACCATCTGTTTGCAAAAACTTAGCAAATACTTTACAATTGATGATCGTTGCTAATTTACTACAAAGTCAAAAAGGAGGCGCAGATTTAGCGTTACAATTAGCATCACCATTACTAAACGAAGTTATATCATCTCCATCTTTTTCTTGTGGATGTTCTAATCCATTATTTTCTAATGCACCATCAGGACCTATAGTTTCTTCATATCCAGTTCTAGGACAGCAAAATGTCATAACTGGATATACTCCTAATTCATGTCCTAACTCTGGATTACTTAATATTCTATTCGGTAATTAGATTACTCAAGTTTAAGTATTTATTTTGTAGCAATAAATGTTTTTTCTTATGTGGTGTTTTTTTCTTATCTATGGTATGTGTATGAACATTGTAATAATTACATAATAGTGAACGTAACTTCAGGAAATAAATATGATAAAAATAAAATCAACTGTACTTTAAGAAAAATGATAGATGAATTTAAATATGGCTATTTTATATTTTCAACGAATCAACGATGTTTCAACAACATTTACGCCGTATAATCCTGAATAATACGCTACTAGCCATGTTTTATTTATATAAGACATGGTTAGTAGCGTAATTCATGTGAAGATATTTTTAAAATTGGACTCTACATGTCGACATATGTTTTGTAACAGGAGAAATGAAAAAATACTAGTAAAAGTCGAATTTTAATTTATTACATCTTATCTGAAATTATATACTATTAATAATAATAAGTTTTGGCGAAATTACTACAAGAATCAAAAGGCAATGGCTCAACATTAAAATTGACGACTGGCGTATTCGTTGGTATATTGTAGCCAAAGTTACAAGTTAACTGGGCAGGAATTGAGGAAGGGAACAATACTTCAGCAGCCATCGGAGGTCCTGGTACAATTTCAGTAAGCCCTCCATAACAGTTCGGTACAAATTGCATAGCTGGTGATACCACTTCGGTTATACCCCCAAAATAATTCGGCGCCAAAACTGGAGCTTGTAAAGAAACTGGAGATACCACTTCTGTTAAACCATTAAAGAATGGACCATTCTGAGTTATAACCTCTGTGACACCTCCACAGTAATTCGGTGAAATAGTTTCAGTTATTCCAAAACCGTTTGGGAGTAATTGTTCCAAAATTTGAGGTCCGTATAGTGAAGATAAAGTTTCTGTTATACCCCCAAAAATGTTTGGTTGAATATTTTCAATCCAAGGTCCGGGATATGCAGGTGAGAACGTCTCAGTGATACCACCGCAAATATTCGGTTGAATTTTCTCAAGGATAGGTCCAGATCGGTACAAAGGAGAAATAGTTTCTGTTAAACCTCCGAAAATGTTTGGAGACAGCCTTTCAACCATTGGTGCTGTATATAAAGGAGATAAAGATTCGGTATAGCCTCCAAAAATGTTAGGAGTGATTGTTTCAACCATTGGTGCACAAGGCTGAATGACTTCGACGGTTGATGCACAAGGGGTAATAAATTCTTGTTGAATAACCTCTACTGCTCCATACGGCGAAACTATAGGCTCAACTATAGGTACGTTGATGGGATTCAACAAATTACTAGCTAAAGCCGGACCTAAAGAAGAATCTAGTAGATCACTGATAATCATGAGTTGTAGGGCATTTGCCAAAGTGTTGGATACGGAATTATCGACTATAGTAGTTGCTATAACAGGGGGGGAAACTATTTGTGGTGCAGATAGAAGCTGTGGTGGGACGACTTGTGACGTAGTGACGAGTGGTGGGGCTGTGACGCCATATCTTTGTGATTGTACCTGTAAGGTTATATTATTGTTAGTAATTAGAAGATATATTCTAAAAATATGAGATATACAAAAATGTTGGCGGTATTTTAATGGGATGCCTAGTTCAGCTATATTTGTCAGGTTTTGAAATGAAAGTCAGTATTTTGTATTTAAATAGGATTCAAATGTAAATTGACCCATTTATTGATGTCCTTTCATGAATGAAACACTTTAATAAAAATACGTCGTTATTAAGACATGCGACTTAAAATAAAGAAATATGAAGCTAGGCTATTTGTTCTATTGTAAAATCAAAATAACTAATATATCGGATGATTGGCATACTTGTTTTTTTGCTCTAGAAAACACTATATACTGTATGATTTCGTAAATTGAATTCTTCTTACACATACCTGATATACTAACACGGAAAAGGCAAATAATATAATCTTGAAACCCATTATGTGGGTTATTGGCTATAAGTGATACACTGACATATAAACACTTAATTTATATAGGTTATTAGGTAATGTTGGAAGCATTTCAAAAGTGTTACAAGCACGTCAGTACAATACTGAGAATAAAATACATATTTCTTGTATGACATTCCCGAATCATTTTAGGAAACTGAATAAAACATATTTTCCATATATTCTTTCTTCCCAATGTGTGACATTCTTAAGAAAGTATCTACCGAATGTCTTTTCAGACCCAGTTTTAGATACGATCAATATCTAAAGCGCAGGGATATTACAGTGCACAATAAACACAAACACAGGTGCACTCTCTATTCCTCATAATCCGATGGGACGGAGATCCGACACGATCGGAGAGAGATGAGAGATTACGGACGTTTTCAATAATGTATCAAAGATTATAGATTGTTATCTCAGATTATATGACGTTACATAGACAAAAGTCATAGCAAAGGCTATACGGTGATAGGATATTGAAATCAAAGTATGTGCAAATAGATTTGACTGACTTTAATAAGCAAAACAAGGGATAGCTAGAATATTGAAAACGGCCGTTAATAACATTTTATCTATGGATTGATGTAAACTAGGCATGCTTGATTGTTTTTAGCGATATTTAGTCATCAAGACATAGTTCTATTTCGGTTTTGTATTTAGTAATAGTTGGTGAAATGTCTATAGAAGGAAGTGAAGTGACTTGAATCCTAAAAATGTTTTGTAATTTAAAGGACGAACGTGTCAACTCAATTATAATTGTGAAATAAAACGATTTAAAAACAGCAAATAATTTTATTAACACAATGAATAACAGTTTTTCAATTTAATTTATTAATACCCAGTGCTGTAGTTACACCTGTGTAAGTGCGTAATGCTAGCTAGACTTTAAAACATATGATATATATAATTAAACGTGGTATCATTTAATAAGTCTTTATTAAAATGAAATAGACTTTTGTTGAAATATTTTTTACAAAATACACAGTTAACGAGACACACGCTTATCAAGTTATCAAGAAAAAATGTCAAATTGTATAGCCCATTCGAACCAAGACTAGTATGATTATAAGTATATAAATAGTATAAATAAATTTACTCTAAAAACAAATTAATTTAAAACAAATCAGACATAGAAAACAGGTCCCTATTATTATCAAAGGCCAAAATAGCGGAATACGGACTTTGAAAATCCTTCATAGCGTTAAATTTAGCCAAATCTGGGAAGGAATTAGAATTCATAGCGTCATACGGTGACATTAAACCACCAGACCTTTGCTTTGGATAAGAATAACCTAAAGGCATATCAGTTTCTAGAAAATTCGAACTTGGCATACGAAAATCTGGCATACCACCCATTATAGATTTTATCGATTTCTCTGAGACATCTTTACATGATAACGAATCTAATGAAAGATTCGATTCTGCTGGCGGATTGTTTATTATATTGCTAACTATTAATAACTGTAAGGCAATAGCTAGGTTATTTAAAACGTTGGTATCGAACGGTTTGCGTTTTTCTTCTGGTATCGGTGGTAACGGTACGATAGGTTTTGTTGGTTCAAGGATCGGTGGTTTCAATATTGGTTGAGGAACCTCTGGTTTCGGGTACACGAAGTTAGGTGGTTTGTATGGCTGGTAATTGAAGGTTTTGTAGGGTGTGACTGGTTTGGAATAAGCTTGATGGTATTGTTGTGGGTATGACGTTGGATACTGGTAGACGTAGTTTGATAATACCTGAAAATAAAAAACTATATGAAAAATATTCAGTGTGAGATGGACAAATGTTAAATAATGTTTTACAAAATAAACGGTGGATTTGTATGAATCAGACAAAAATGTATTTAACAATGTTTACTTTTAAAATTCAATAATTGATATGAAAGAAAATTATAGTTATTTATATTATTAATATTTCATTCAGTTCCTTTTCATTGCATGCATGTTACAAGGTAACCGAAGAATAAAGATTTATTTTGATTGAAATCACGTTCAGAATCGCAATACATCTACGTGAAATTATACTTCCGTATACCTCCATGACCTTTATTTAGATAAATATATAATTTATAAAAAACATTTATTCTCAGAAGAAGGTACAATATAGGTATGATCTCTACAACTCAAGAAAAAATTGCTTCATACGAAGTTTTCGCATACTAATAGCTACCCTGACCTATTTCGGCCATGGTGACCAATCTCAAGAGAGACAAGCCAGTTGCGCAGGAGATATTATAGTGCACAAGTGCACGCGCGAACACAGGTGCACTCTCTATTCCTTCACTCTCATAACCCGATAGGACGGCAGTCCGACACGACCGGAGAGAGATCAGGCGCAGAACCGACGGTTTTACGTGCTTCACGAGGGGTGTTCCAACACCGCCAATTTCCAGACTCAGGGAAACTTAGACTGTTACTGAGATTTCTTAGTTAGAAAAATCCCAATTTAATTTTTTTGGCCCCACCCGGAATTCGAACCCAAGACCTCTTCTGTAGTCAAAGATGCAACTAGACCGATGACACTCAAATTCTCTCACTCCACATTATTGCATTATTGCTAGGTCATAAAAACATTAAACCAACGGTTTGGACACATAATTAAAGTTCAGAAAACTTACCGTACTAAACAAAACCTTGAAAATAACGATTTGCAATAAATAAAGAGCCATCCTGCCCCGTACTAATGTATTGATGAAAATACGTTTTATTCTTGTTTTATCTGTGTATAATTAACTCTGTTATCTATGGACTCATAGTTGCATAATCTGCGATATTGAGATAAATCACATGTTTTATAGTAAAACAATATAAACTGGTTAGATAGCCAATCTATTTGAATCGAAACTTTGTCTTCTACACTAATATTATAATGGAACACTTTGTTTGGTTGTAATGAATAGGCTCAAAAACTACTGATCTTAAAAATTCTTTCACCATTTAAAAGCTACATTATACACGATAAAAAAGACTATATTTTATAGGCTATATAATATATAACATTATGCTACGGGAGCGAAGCCGCGCAGATCAGCTAGTTACTAATATAAAGCTGAAAAGATTTGTTCGTTTAAACGCGCAAATCTCAGGAATTAGGTCCGAATTATTGAAAAAATGTTTTTGTGTTAGATACACCTAGATGGCATTTACCGTCGTGGGTATTTTTGAACATTTTTAATTTTGTTTTTAATTAGATTTTTTTAATTACGTGCCTAATTTTNGGGGGGGGGTGACGTCATGGCATGGCATGTAACCCCCTAGCCCAAATTCAGTCAAGAGCATCTTATTTTCAAGCACAGAAAAATAATGAAAAATCTCAATTTCATGTGCATTCTACAACAAAATATTACAACGACCTTGCTTACTTTACAAAACTAAAACCCACATCATTTCAATAATACGTAAATAATTTCTACTAATTTATTAACACAATTAAACAGCTGATAAACCGAATTTTGCATGCCTAATCACCAGTACTCAGCATTTTGTAATGCTTTGCTTTTAATAATTATAATTTTTATATTTAAGTCTTTGAATATTTTATTCGATGGACTTTTTTTTAGAAAATTTCGATTTTTTGCTTTTGAATCAAACTTGTTACTAGCTGTGCCCCGCCGTTTCACCCGCGTATATCTCTTGTTTTCGTGGGATTTTAGGGACAAAATCCTATGTCCTTTCTCGGGTTTTAAACATTCTCTATTCAAAATTTTATCCAAATTGGTTCAGTTTTTAGGCGTGAAGGAAAGACATACAGAGTCATTTTCTCATTTATATTACTAGCCCGCGCTTCACTCGTGTGGACTACAAAATTTGTATTTTGTAGAGATGCGTGCGAAATAAAAAACTACATGAAATAAAAGAGATTATAATTAAAAAAAATATATAATTTGACACGGCACCAAATAAAGTAAATATATTCGAAAACACTCTCAGGAACCTGGGCAATATAATTAATGTAAAACTTGGAAATAAACGATTTATTTATTCGTGAGAATCGCTTACACTTCTGCCGCAATAAATTATACCCCTTGTAAACTAAATCTGTCTACATGCAAAAGTCAACAATAAAACAAAACTCC
>LQNK01002443.1:23438-35390 GCA_001586405.1 Phoebis sennae | reverse complement strand
ATTCAAAAACAGTTTACACTCTCAGGAACCTGGGCAATATAATTAATGTAATACTTCTTGGAAATAAATGATTTATTTATTCGTGAGAATCGCTTACACTTCTGTCGCAATAAATTATACCCCTTGTAAACTAAATCTGTCTACATGCAAAAGTCAACAATAAAACAAAACTCCAATCTTCGAATGTCCATCCAATTGTACATTAAAATAGCCCAAATAAAGCTGGGATGGAAGGCAATTTCGAACGATACAGTACGTGTGTGGAATTTCAAGTTATTGCCAATATATGGTTACGTAGTTATAGCTATATGGAGGATTGTATCGAGGATTGTAATCTTCTTTTCTTGGATTCTGTCGCTACAACCAGTGTTTTCTAATAATAATTTCGGCCATGGTGGCAAATCTCAACAGAGACTAGCAAGCTGCGCAGGAGATATTATAATCGCGCGTATTATAAGTGTACGCGCGAACACAGGTGCATACTCTATTCCTTATCTTGAAAATCGTGAAATATATTTTTCTGAGCCGTCATATCGTCCTCTGTCTGTGGGACTGCCTCGTCGGTCTAGTGGTTGCATCTTTGGCTACAGATTGAGGGATCTCGGGTTCGAATCCCGTGTAGGGCCAAAAAAATGTTATTAGGATTTTTCTGACTAAGAAATCTTAGTAACAGCCCTGAGTCTGGAAGTTTGCGTTGTTGGAACACCCCCGTGCCTCGTAAAGCCGTCGGTCGTGCGCCTGATCTCTCTCAGATTGTGTCGGTCTGCTGTTCCATCGGGTTATGAGAGTAAAGGAATAGAGAGTGCACCTGTGTTTGCGACACACTTGTGCACAATAATATCTCCCGCACAGTTTGCTTATCTCTGTAGAGATTAGTAGTTCGGTTTGAAAGAACGTATATATTTTTTATGGAAATAAAAATGAAACTAAAATTGCATATTTTATTAACTTTTATTGACTAGTAAACATAGTTATACGCTGACAGTGGCACGCCTGGCATTGGCACCAAGCCCTCCACTGGGTATGGCAGATCACAAGGCCCTGGCAACGTACTGCTTAACAAATTGCTCACTACGAGCAACTGAAGCGCGTTTGCCAGGCTATTGGCAACGCTGCTATCCTGAATAACTGTAGGGTAGCCGACTTCAGGGATGAGACCTGGCATGATTGGCGATGCCATTGGTAGGATTGGCGCAGCGGGTGCCACTATTGGAGCAGGCGGTGCCAGTAATGGCAATTGCGGGCTATAGTACTGGTTGGGGAGGATGGTCTCTACTACGTTAGGCGCACAGTTTGACACAACTCGGTTGACGCATTGCGAATATACGGCCTGAAAAAGAAATTGTTACTTAAGATGTAATAATAATAAATTGTCTTTATTACCTCTTTGGAACACATAGAATTTCAGTCTTAAATTTTAACTTAAATTGTAATTCGAATTCAAAGAGCTGTGTCAGCGAGACCTAACCTAGACTTGTAGTCTGTAAATCTCTATACTAATATTTTATACTAGCTCATCCGCTTCGCTCCCGTAGCATAATACTTATATAGCCTATAAAATATAGACTATGTTACTTGTGAATAATTTAGCCTATAATGAAACAGTTTTTAAAACCGGTCCAATAGTTTTTGAGCCTATTAAATACAACCTAACAAACAAAGTTTTCCTCTTTTTAATATTAGAGGTTATAAAGGGAAATCATTTGTGTATTTGTATGTTTGTAATATTTTACCACAAAAACTTCAGGACCGAATTCAAAAATTATTTTACTATTGAGACATAAGTCATGTAACATTATGATACGGGAACGAAGCTGCGAGTAAATGGTTTGTGAATTACATAGCGTCTATCTAATTAAGTAAAACACGTTATTAATCTAAAAAGTATTTAAAAATTAACCTTCGAAATATAAAACTGTAAATAAATTTTGGGTCTTTTTTACGTAAAGTATTTCCCTATGGAGAGGTTACTAATTACTTGAAGATGTTTAAACTGCCCTTTTGAAATTTTTAATTTATTATTTACTGAAAGAATATCTAAGATAACATTGAAGCCCCATGCCTCAAGGGAAAATTCTTGTGTTTTTAAACCGTTTGTATAACAATTTCCGTATTCAATTTTTTATAGTCTTTTAAAATATTATGATAGTACAGGAATATACTCTTAACTTGCGTTGTTTACTTAAACAATATAGCAAACCTACTACAAATTTGAACACAATTGTATCACACAGAATTCTAACTATGTACACTTAAACATTTTATCAATAACAGCTTAGGGTTTTAACTGTGAAAGTGATGGATATGGAAAAGTTACAAAAATTAATATAGTTTGGTTCATTTTTAATTTTTATACTATTAATTATATTCATGTTAGTTATAATAATGTTTTAAAAGATTTAATATAACAGTCAAATGGGTAAACTTATCAAATTACCTGTATAATAATAGCTTGTAATGCAACAAATAAAATTCCGGCCGCCATATTGAATTTTAAGATTAAAAGATAAATCTAATAAAATCGTTTAAACAAAAGTTTCATAAATATTCGAAGACTGAATAAAAATATGTCAACTTTGAGTTTTATATATTTTTTTGCATAACGTATTCGTATTATAAAATGATAAAAATTTATTTTTTAATTTTGAAATATAATTATCACTTCCTCATATAGCAATAAAGTATTGAAATCATGTAATCTAAGCAATAATTGATAAATAATTTCTAGTAACTATAATTTCGACATTATTAATTAATCAGCAAGGCGTTAAATTACAATAATTTTACAAAACAATTCATAGAAAAGTTTAGACTACTCTTCTAGGTTTATAAGAATAGGAGTCAGGCAATGTTTCGGTAAAAATTGGGCCAAGAGACGGAAACAAATAATATCCTTTTTTTGTTTTAAAACTATACGCTTATTTCTCTTCTTGTCGGCTAACATCTGTCCGGAAGGGGTATATTGAAAAACATCTTAGGACATAACATAACATAACATATATCCCGTAGAATATGCTGAATATAGCCCTTTTGCCTTACTTTTTTTTAAAGAAATGATTGTATTTTTATTGTACATTTAGGTTTTAATTGGTAAAAGCAATAAACGGATTTTTTATTTTTGATTTTTTTTTTTTATATCTAACGTCCACAGAAATTCAGCATGTTTAAACTAATACGGTATTTTATTCCACAGACGGAATTTCTTATTTTATCATTTATTAATTCGGGTCAGCATGGCATCTGTTTACAATTATGACACAGTATAAAGACTACATATACTCGTTGTACGAAACCATCACAAGACAGAGTCCCGAATCTCAATCGATAAATGTCGAGATTTTCTGTTCTGGATGCGGGATTAGACTTTCAAAGATAATGAAATTTTATTTGTATAGGATTTGAAAGAGTACAGTCGGTATGTAACAGATTGTATTTTAAATAGTTCCCTACACAAAGGTAATTAAACTGGAATACTTAATGACTTTTACTCCCTATTTGCGAGTAATGATTAGTGACTGCCTTAAAGCCTTTCTGCAAACCTCAAAAATCGTGCAACTACTGTAACCTTTAACATTGTGATAATGGGATAGATGCTCAGCTTACTCCGATGTAAAAATAATATGAAATTGATCAAATGACTAAATCTCATTCATCGAGCAAAAAAATAAAACACTAGAAAAATTATTGTCCAGTAAAAAGGTTCTCACCTTTTTACAAGTCGTGATTTTAATTAACTGATTTATAATTCTGTCCCATATTAATAAGTAATTTTAATGATGTTGTATGTCAAACATTTATTTTTCGTTTAATGTGGCTAAAATTTATAAAATCCGTAGTTACACATATTTGACATTCGCATTGAAACATTGAACAGTATATTAACGTTAAAATATTAACACTGATACAATTTTATTGACAAAGTATAAGATTTAAGGTTAAGGTATCAATTTAAACTTTATCCAATATAACAATAATTACGAAAAAATCATTCGGCAATAATGAGTAATCGATTACCCACTAACTTGATTTTGATTTCGACAAATCGATAAAATAAATCGATTTTATAATTACATTCATTTACTCGCGAAATACGGTCAAGATGGGGGTGCTAAATGTAATTATTTTATTTATTTGTGTCACACAAGTAAGTATAAAAAATATTTCTTTTTTTAAGGATTTATTTAGGATCAGATAAATAATGAAAAGGTTTTGTTTATATATGTTATAACGAAAAATAATTACGTCCTAATTAACGAACACACAGACATAAGTAAAGAGTAAAGTTTTTATCGAGACAACTTTTTCTTTGTCATATAAAATATTATTTTATTTTTATTTTTAATATATAGCACAATAAACAATAACATTATGTAGATAGAGTAACAAGCTTAAAATATGTACAGATATCAATAACGTAATCCACCGCATTGTGCTCAAGATAATATCAAGAACTATATTAATAATCTGATTGGGGCGCAGTGGCTATAGGAATAGTCTATTGCGTTGCATTTCTGATAGTTAATTAGCTAAAGTATTAATAATTAATTTAGGATTTATACTAAAAAAGTAAAGTAACATTCATTTGATAATTGAAAAAAGAAATGAATACGATTTGTACAAAAAGAAAGCGAGTATCGTGTTTTTTTCAATAAAATATTATTTGGGCGCTTTTTGTAATACATGGAAAAAATTTATTTCATTTCGAAATTGTACCTTTATACAGTTTTCGAACTATTATTTCTATGTATAGACAATAAAATTTTGTTTCAGAATATTGCCATTACACAAAATGAAGCGATATCAAGACTTCCATCAGTCCAACCACAGATACCAACAGATCCGTCATATCCACCACAGATACCTCCAGTTAACCAATACAGCGCGCCAGTATATTCTAATGTCCTATACTCAATAACACCGAAAACAACATCTTCTAAGCCTATAAATCCAGTCAGTAACGTAGATCAACCTTTTATTCCAGCATGTTCACCTGCAAACCCTTTATATCTACCTACCTCTATAAATCTGCCAACATATCCACCTCTAAATTCACCTCAAAATCCTCTTCATCAAAATAATATATCCGGTGTACCCGTAAACTCTTTAAATCTGCCGACAAATCCACTTCCAGGCCCTATACACGAAATTAATCCACCCAGTGCACCTGTAATTCCTCTAAATCTTGCATATTCACATGTAAATCCTACTTATCTTATGAATCCATCTGTGAATGTTATACCTCCCATAGTAAATCCTATGAATCCACCTACAAATCAATACTCACCTTTAAATCCTACACTACTTGCAAATTCTCTGCATTCACCTGTAAATCCTCCAATTCTGCCAACAAACCCACCTTTAAATTCTAGAAACCTCCCTATAAATTCTATTAATACACATAAAAATCCTGAATATTCATCTGTAAATACTATAAATCCGCCTGCAAATCATACAAGTTCAAATATAAACCCTCTTCATTCACCTATAAACCCTACAAATCTTTATTCACCGTTATCCCCATATCCTTCCCCAACTTTACAACCATCAGCTCTTGCAAAACCCAGAGAAAATTTAGAACACTCGAGAAATATACCAAAAGAAACAGCAGATACAAACAAACATAATGCTTCCACACGATATCTAAAATTATCCAACGATGATTCAATGTATCCTGTTTTTATGGTAGATAATCCAAACTATCACAAGGATGTTCAATACTTTCAATTGAATCCAGGGATTTATAATTACAATTCTGATGTGACTTACTTGTTACCATATCCTACTATTTACGTAAATCAGTTCGAGAGAAGAGATCCTGATAATGTTTCAAATACAAGGTCCCCTTATCAAGAAACAGTTCCAAAAATGACAAACGTAGGAGCCGATTTCAATAACAATCGAGATACAATATATCCGGGTGAATATAAATCGAAAGAAATAATAGAAAGAATTAATCCAGAACCCAAAACTACCCATACTGTGCCAAAGCATTTACCCGAAACAACAAATGTTTTAATGAGAAACGAAGGTGAAAGAACAACAGTTCCACATTCTGTAGAACTTAAAACTCAGAGTCCATCTTTAACACCGACATTCATTCCAAGAAAACACACAGATAATAAAGAAGCATTACCACAAGTATCGTGTCCTAACAACCCACTCAAGATTACGGATAGTGGAATAAAACAAAACAATGTTACATCGTATGAAAATATAATAGAAGAGAAGAATTTTATTCAAAGTGCAAAACAAAGAGAAATGGAAACTTATGATAGAATTAGAAGTAATTATAGACCTGTTTATGGTACCGAAAATCTCATGAATACTCAAATCAATCAAGCCCAAAATTATTTACCGATTTCCAATATACCTGTCATCCCAAGTGATAGAATTCAAAATCATTGCAATAACATGCCCTTAAATTCAGGGAAAGACACTATGATCTATACCGACTCCAACAAAGGTCAACCTGAGCTTGCTAACACCAAGGATTTGACTAAAATACGGACCCCAAACGAGAAAAAATGCCGAGAACCCAATCCAATCAAAATTACCCAAAGTCCAGAGCTTTCTTTTATATCAAAAAATATGTCAGAAAATGTAAAAACGGTTAATAGTATGGAAAATACTATTGATGGCATTTTAACTCAGTTTAATGGACAACAATCTAAAAAGCAACAAGTACTCAATCCCTATAACGATATTTTCTTAACAAGAATTCAAAATGCAATGAATCAACCACCCACTCCTTACCCCAGTGAAAAAGCTCAAGAAAATGAAAACAATATAATCAAAAATATAATGAAAGAAACAAAGGATACTATAAGTTTGACAAATCAAAATATTTCGTCCATAAAACAATTAGTTAATAATGATTTTAATGTGGGGTATAGAGATTTGCAAAAACGAATTGATAAAATAAAACAGCAAAATATGTTACCACGCACACTCGTTCAAACCACACAAGAAAAAGAACAAAAACTTGACTCAGTAATCGATAATAATAATGATTATATATCTAGAAAAAATATAAATACTTCACAAGTATTGAAAAACAATGACGATTCACATTGTTACAATGATGCACTTAATATCTATCCTAAACCAAATAATATCCAAGTAAGTAAAGATATGCCACAACAAAGACATTCATCGAACCGTATAGTTCCTAAAACTCAAGGGTTTAGTCCATCAAGAATAACGAAAGAATTTGATGGTGAGTTAGATTCTACAAAAGTCGGGCCTGAAAATCCGATAGAGCCTCCTACCGCAATGGATTATCAAAATAAAATACATCAACTAATCAGTAAAACGAAAAGTAAGATAAAGACCGATAAAAGGGTCCCAGTTCTGGATTCTCCAACATTTTACGATAAAAGTGAATCTGTGAGCGGGTACATCGATAAAATTGAAAAAGAACCCGTAAATGGGTCCAAAAACGAGAAACAAATTAATACTCCAAAATGTGTTTCTCAATTAAGTAATGTCTTCCCACAAAAGTCTGTAATTGATATTAATAGACCAGTTATATCAGCATGTGATCAATACAAGAATCGCAATTTAGTAAAAATACCTGCAAATAATGGTGAAAGAAACCAAAGCTTACCAGCTACAGAAACGTATACGTCTTATATAAATCCAACAAGCAGTTTTGAATTATATGAATCAAAATCTAAATATAATACAAATGGAATTAAAGAAGGTCTAAGAGAGGGATTGGAGTTAGCTAATGACCCTTTTAAACCAGATATTCTATCAGAGCATACTCTATCAATACAACCAGTGAATCAATACGAGAGATATATTACTAAAGTTAAGCCGAATACAATAGAACCAAAGGAAAATCAAGTCAACAATCCAAATTCAGCTATTTCTAAGAGAGTTCCAACTAATGTTATAGAAAATAATTTCTGTAATGCATACACTATGCCCGCTTATGAACAAGTTAAAAACATTGTAAATGTTCAACGTACCGATGGATATTATGGATCTCAGGCCCAAACAGATTACAAAAAGATTGAATCTACACGGAATACTTCACCTATTAATATTTCGCCAGTCCCCATAGAACCAGCAATTATTCCAAAACCTGCCGCAATTGCAGCTTCGGCAAGAGCAGTGAATATCGACCAACCACGAGTTTATACGAGGGTATCAAGTTCTACTTATGCTAATCAAGTATCAAATCATCCAGATCCAATTGTTGAACCAAGGCTACAAAATACTGTAAGTGAACCTCATCAATCGATCCCCTACGACACTGTATGTTCAAAATTTGACCACAATTCCTCACCTGCGTTTGAAAGTATCATAAACAACATTCCACTTGATGTATCAAATACCAATGAAAACCTATGCAAGCCAAGTTTATCTCAAAGAGTAGTTATAAACACTAACCCACCAAACCAATTTTCTTCATCTATCGATGAATATACTTCTCTAATAAGTAGTTCAGTAAATAACATCGGATCTGTTTTGGTTACAAATTTATTATCCACTTTAAACACGAATATATTTAAAACCATTAATTCGTTAAGTACATCACCGAATACTACTGCATGTACACAAATCTTGGATTTAAACTTGCCTTTAATAAAACCAGAGATATCTAAACCTATATCAGAGGTACCGTTATTCTCAGTTATTCCTCCTTGTGTAGAATCTCCTAGATATTTACCAGAACCTTGTTTAGAAACATTAAAAGATCTTTCAGTAAAAACTCAATCTGTATCGAAAACTAAAAAGATAAGTAAATCTCAAAAGAAATCGTTGGAGACAAAGCCATCTATTTCAACAATTACTATAAATGTTGTGCCTGCAGTCCAACAAACTACTAATGACATTATTATACTAATTTAGCTTTATTGTTATAAATATTATATTGTAATAACTTAAATTTTAATTAAGTATATTTAACGTTTGTAAATAAATATTTTTCATTGTTTGTTGTAGTTTTTATTGTTAAACCTTTCCTATTCCTGTTGAAATTGCGTCTTATCTATAAAACAATTTACAAGAGGCAATGTATTATTTTTCTTATGTAAATGTCACTTGAGCTTTATTTGTATTTGACTTTTTAATTTTCAAAAAATTCAGTTGGAACACTGAGAATATTTGATTTCAAAATAAAACACATCACCATAAACAGATGCAAATATAACAATTCATTATTTATAATTAATTATAATTTTTTTTACATAAACAATTTATTTCTATTCTATTTCAATATTTAGAAGTTAATGCAACGATTTTGCAAAAACAAGTGTCGGTTCACCGTCCTTTGCGTAATTCTTACGATCACGATTACCACTTATATGTTCATCTTCAACAATCACTTTTAAATTTGACTCCATAGCTCCTTGCTGACCGTATTTAACCACTTTAGAACGCGCAAAAACTGTTTCTACGTCTTTTATTTGGTTATTTTGAGTTTTACCGCTGTTCTGCAACGAGTTGAAATTATTATTGTCCCGAACATTAACTTTTCTTGTTTCAAAACCTGGATCAGTTAATCCAGGAGGAGTTTTAAATATAAGATCTTCAAACACAGGTTTTATATGTGCATTTTTACCTTCTTTTTCTGGTGAAGGTATATCATTGACTCGTCTCCTATTTTCTATACGTTTTATATTAGAACTATCATAAGTTCTTTCATATTTGCGCCTTTCTCTGCTAAGTTCTTTTTCAGCATCGGTATTGTAGAAATGCCTATTGTGAAATTCGTATAGGTCATCTTCATCACTGGCATATATTGTGTCTTTAGTGAAATCTGGATAATAATCTACTATATCATACATGATTGGTTCTTCAATACTTATATCCGGTAAATAGTAAGTAGCTTCTAAAGAACGTGTTATAGGTGTATCGATGTTTGGCTTCGTTATTAATTCATCGTTTATACGTTCTAATGATGGTATCTCAGATTCAAATTCAATAAATTTAGGAGCTAATTCAATGGTTTTCTCAATTTCATTATTTTCGCAATTTTTGGCGCCAACTCTTAGTTTTTGTTTACTTCTCCTTTGTTGTTTCCTCTTTGGTTTCTTTGATGAATTGTTTTGGTTTGTGTTAGCTTTAAAGTATTGAGAAAACATTGGCAACTGATACATTTGCCCAAAATCATATGGAAAGTTCGCATTTGAAAAATCAAATGAGTCAAAATTTTGGTTTGGAGTAAATGATTTCAAGTATGACATCCATTGATTCATAAAATTCTCTTGGTTTCTTGTTGATTTTCCTTGATCTTGATTTTCTTTTTTATTTTGATGTTTCCTATTGTCAGTATTATCGACAGAACTCCTAATATTCCGATTGTCAACTTCAAGGCATTCTTCACAAATATCAAATGTTTCTTTGGATAACTTAACATTGTTTTTTAATTCGTCGTTTTGTGTTTGCAAAGTTTGCGAATTTACTTCCATGTTTTTATGACATTGTTTTTCATTTTGTTGTAAGTTTTTATTTTCATTGAAAATATTTTCCTGTTTAACTGGGACATTGACACTGCCATATTTTTTAGTTTTAAGAACAACTGTTTTAGTATTCGTTTTTACACTGTTATCTTGCCTTTTCATGTTGTTTTTTTGTTTATCCACCAGATCTTGATCTACAAGTATCATATCTCTTTCATTTAAATTATCATTTGTTTCTTTTGGCTTTTTTTTAGACAATCCTCTATTACGAGTACCTTTTCTTTTTTTGTTTTGATTGGTTATTTCTTCATTTTTAAGTATGGCTTCTTGATGATTAGGATTTTCATATACTTTATTCTTTACATTTGTCTCTTTACTATTAAATTTTGTAGCTGGTTTCGTTTGTGTTGGACTGTAAACTTTTCGTGGACTGGCAACATTAGAAACTCTATTATTACGTCTTATTTCTTTTTGAACCGATTCATTATTTTTAAGGTAATCAGTTGGTACAATAAAGTAATTGTTAACAACATTGGATGTTCCTCTAGGACGAATTTGATCGGATATTTCTATTCCATTTTGATTATAAATCTTTGTACTTGGATCAATAAAAGCTTGTATAGCAGGATTCGACAGTAATTTACTCAAGTATATTTCTTCAACAGAATTTGTGATTTGAGGCTTAGGCGTTTGATAGGTTTGTAAAGGATTTTGTATCATATATTGTTGTCTGTAGAGTTCTGGTTGGTTTAGCAAAGGCTGAGACCCGTAGATATTTCCATAGTTTTGTGGAGTGTTGAACGGACATGATGAAACTAGTTGATATTGATTCTGCGATATTACCTGAAAATAGTTAATTTAAAATAAAAATACTTATAGAAGTAATAGTTATCTGTACGTGTACTATGATACGTATATTAATAATGTTATCTGAATTATGGTAGAGCAAGAAGGTGTAAGTAGATATGTAATACATAACAATAGTAGTGTCTCAGGTGCTTTGCTTTCATAAACCCTGAATTCTTATTGCAAAAATACAATTGGACGATCTTCTGTTAATAAGTTTCACGTTTCATTTCAATCAATTTCATTTATAGGATATTAACAGCTAGAATTAGACATTGTTTTTCACGTCTCTACTCAAAGGGATCAATACTACAATCAAAACTATCTGGATGTTGTATCTATTTATGTATTTGCCAAAATTAAATAGGTTTAGGAATCATAGGATAGGACATTTATCATTTATCTAGTTTTCTTATTACAAGCTATGCTTAGTTTGGTTTGTCAAATGTCCTATATTCATATATTTACAAGAAAGCCCGTTTTTCTATCAGAGATAGGTTCCTCCGTGTTATTTGATCTTAGCCAATTTTCGAAACAAAAACCTATTAAATAATATATTATCGTATCGCATTCTCAATCAATACATATAATAAAATCGTAGCAAGTCAAAATTTGTACATTGAATATTTTGCGGAAATTTTAATACAGGGCGTTAATAAAAGGGATACAGAAGGCAAATCAATATTTTTTTTCT
>LQNK01002443.1:6518-23267 GCA_001586405.1 Phoebis sennae | reverse complement strand
TAATTTATTCTAGCACTTTTACATACAAAAACATTAGTATAAATACGCGGTTTAATTTGAATTGTTTTTATATAACGTGATAACGTCAGATAAAGCATCTTATGTGATTGAGATAAAACACGAGCTTCTTATAGTAATGTTACATAATTGACGACCCGATTGGCGCAGTGGATGTGGCAATGGTCTATTGCGCGAAGGATTCGATTCCCATGAATAGAAAATTATGATGTGATGAACATTGTAATTTTCTACTATCTATACTAGGTGCTTATCTGTTTATAGTATGTATATATTAAAAAAAAACGTATGTTGAAGTATGTCTATCAGTTATTTAGTTTCTATAGTACAAGCTTTGCTTAGTTTGGGACTAGATGGCGTAGTGTTAAATGTCCCAGAATATTTACTTATTTACTTACTTAATTAGGTTGTTTAGTGATAAGTTATCTGTTATTTTTTCAGTATGGAGCAGGTAGGCTTAACATAGTATCACCTGTGACAAAGCTCTAAGCTCTTTTACCTGTGTGGCAACAGGTTGGAATACGTATGTTACCACCCCATTCTTCCCGTGGATGTTGTGAGAGGCGTTAGAGGGTAATTCGCTTCATCATAAATAAAAATTTTTACCATAAAATAGAACCGATTTGAGAAAATGCTAATCTAAACTAATCTGCTTTTTAGAACGCGGAAGTCGGTTCTATTTTTTGGCACGAATATTTATTTTTCCCTTTTTAGTATCAGGGTAATCACATCATCTAGTCACAATTCAGTTGATATATACATCACTAAACCTTAACCGCAGAGCTTATTCCGTTGATATTCGAGGAGTTCCCTGGTATATCTTCCACATGGATGATCAGACTTGAACCAAATTTCTATGGGACCACACTGGAGCTCCACTCTTTCAAATGCAAAAAGAATTTTCCAAATCGGTCTATAAACGCCGGAGATATGCGGTAACATACATAAAAAAAAATACGGTCGAATTGATAACCTCCTCCTTTTTTTGAAAGTCGGTTAAAAATAGTCGTTGCCCTTTCCCTAACATATAGAAATAAATGAACATGTTGCTTATTAATTTATGCGCGTTGCTCTATGTGTATAATGATAAACATTTTATATTGCTCTTGTTAATTGTCATTATGGCCAATTCTGTTTAATTAGCTATTATTTGTATTCCCATCCCATTCCTCTCCCATTTTCCCATTATTAATCCTCTCCTTATCTATACCCCTTTCTTCAAGCCGGCAAGACGTCTACGACACTTTGATGTTGTAGATGTTCATGGGCTGCGGTCAGTCACTTAACATGAAGTGAACTGCATGCCTCGCTTGCCTGCTTTACACATACATAAATAATAAAATACAACGAAAAAATAATCTTATACCACTAACCTACATACATTATTATTATATACGCTGAACTAGCAAATCTTTTTGTACATCAATAAAAATTGCGATACATTTGTACTGAATTGTAAACAACATTTTATGTATTACTAGCCACGCCCCGTGGTTTCACCCGCGTATGTTACTTGGTGGGCATTCCTGAATTAGAAGTAATGTTATTATGTATGTATATGTTATTCTGGATCCTTCCCTATATGTATACCAAGTTTCATCACAATCGTATGAGTGAACACATATACATACATCCCAACAAACTTTCACTCTAGATACAAGTTGCTCATAAATACTGTTTTGTAAAAATATTTAATTATTTTTATTTATCACGTATTATGTAATTTATCATTACATGTCCTAATTCGAAGAGATTTTAGTGCTAATAAAAAAGATAAACTAATCAATACAAAACATATATAAATAATACTTTTACTGTGAATTCGATCTGAGTGCAAAAAGATCGGCCTCCAATATTTAAATATAAGCGTTTAAAATAAAATTTATTGGATATGTATATCATTACTTTGTGACATAGACACATGAAAACGTATATTTTTTTTTATATCAGATTAAGTGGGGATTTGACCAACGTTTCACCTGATATAAAGTGATAAAGTGGTCTAGGATGGAGCATACCTGCTTAATAAATGCCTATTCACGTTTGCTTTAAATAAGCCCAGATTATATTCATCAGGAAAAACAGCAGCCGGAAGGCTGTTCCACTCCTTGCTAGAGCGCATTAGGATATGTGTGTTAAATAAACGTCAGCGTTGCAGCGACACGCTGTATATAAAGAACTAGCTTTGCCCCGTGGTTTTACTCACGATTATCTGTTTTCCCCGTTCCCTCGGGATTCGACCAAATCCTTTTTTTTCGTGATAAACATTATCCTATGTCATTCCCGAGGTTTCAAAGAATCCGAGCATAACAAACAAATCTTTCCTCTTTATAATATTAGATATTAATCTCAAAAACTACCGGACAGATTTGACGCAAATACAAAATTCAAAAGCAAATATACAAACATTTGTCTAGTTTGACGTAACACGAGGGCTTCATAATTTTTCTTAAAAAAATGCCCAAAAGCAAAAATAAGATGATGGATTATCCTTTCACATGTAACTAAACACTTTTTGGCTTATTCAATATTTTAATACAATCATTATCTGGTAACATAACACGCACACAGATGCACGTGTACGTGCGAGTAGTAACGTCACTCGAGTCTTCGGCACACTCCATCTGCCTTTTATTATCTAATCTGTAATCCACAGATTAGAGAATAAAATGATGATTCATCGAGATAGGTTATAAACTTTATAGCATACATGACACAGGAAATAATTAGTGCTAACTACAATAAAACAAAAACACTATTTACAAACAATTTTAATAATCAAATCAACAATTTCTCTAACTCAACCAAAACATTCGTAATCAACTTTAACAAACCAGACAATAAACCAGTATTATCAGACAATCCCGTTAACAAACTTAGCACTAAATTCAACACTTGTGACACTAAACCTAGCAGCAGACCTGGAGCTGCTAAAACGTTAGACCTAAATAAGGATATTAACACACTAATATACAAAAATAGAACAGAAGTAAGATCTGTCAAAGTCGCATATAATAGGGGTAATGTACAACCGAAATATGGCAACAATGCAGGGGTCAAATTCTGCACAATATTTGACAGGTTATTTAAATTATTAATGAGGTTTATTAGAAAAGGTATTAATAAAGCTGCTAGTTGGTTGGCAACTGGCAATACAGTGGATATTTCGTCGAAGGCGAGGCGGAGGGCGGAAACTGAGTATGCTGGTATCATGGCGCTTGTGTGCTTTATCTGAAAAGGAAAAGTTTTTTTAAAAAAGCAGCCAAGTGCGAGTCGGACAAAGCCAAATTCCAAAAGGGTAACGGTATTTGATAGATGTTTAAATTTTTTTCAGAATATTAAGTCGTATATTATACTACCCCACCATACTACCGCACCCCGCGGTTTCAGCTGCATATCTAACTTCTGATTTCGTGGCAACACCAGGATTAAAAGTAGCTTAAATGTTATTCATTATACCCTTACCAAATATCGTCATAATCGGTTCAGTAGTTTTTGTGAAAGAGTAACAAACATACATAGATACAAATCACAAACTTTGGCATTTATAATATTAAATAGGACTAGCTCCTGCCCGCGGCAGGCTAGCTGCCTGCCTGTCACTGGCATCAAATTCGGTACTTATAGATCAATTAAAAGTATATCCTATCCGTATGCGAAATCTTATCAAAATCCGTTCAGTAATTGCGGCATGATTGAAATTTGACACAGAAACATAAATTTTCACATTTATAATAATAGCAGCATAGTAACCTTGTAAGGTGTTCAATTGTATATAGAGTTATCGTCTAGTCCTTTAATTGAAAAACGAATTTAAAAAACGTATATCTCAAAATCTCGAATAAAAACTTGATATCAACACCGACCGGAAATGTTTGAATTATACAAAACATCAAGAACAAGTTACAATACTTATCCTTAAGGTTCACGTAACAGGGAAAACTTAAAAGACAAGAGATTAAAGTATGCCCGAAATTTTGAAGATAAAAGGATTAACGAATTCTTTTAGAAGTCTAAAAAATGTTATTCGAACAATGAGTATACAGTATACATAAAGAACAGTAGATCAATAGAATATTCATTTAGCAGTATAACGGCTAGCTGCGCCCCAGGGCTTCGCTCCCGTGGGAATTTCGGGATGATATATTATAGCCTATAGCCTTCCTCGATAAATGAGCTATCTAACACTAAAAAAAATTTTCGAATCGGACCAGTAGTTCCTAAGATTAGCGCGTTCAAACAAACACTCTTCAGCTTTATAATATAAGTATAGATAAATATTAATGAAATAAATATGAGTAATAAAAAGTAAAAATAAATAAGCGATAAGACCGCCTGTTTGTACTTTTACTTTTGTAATTTTTATTTTTATGGTGCAAAATAAAGTATTTTTCTTTGTTTGTTTGTTAATAACCAAAACTTCGTCACTGAAGGTATTCTAGAGTATTCCAAATTTGAAATAATATCTACTATCTTACATTTCTACATATTAAATTAAAATATACTAACCAATAAAACGACCACAAAAACTATAAATATATATAACCTCATGACTATAATTATCTGATTATTATATCAATTTGTCTATAAAAACAATGTCACTATTATATAAATGCGTGTTATCTTTATTTTAAATTCTTACATAAATAAACGCAACAATTCTATTTTCAATTTTGTAATTGTTGCAAAGTAATTGTAAGACAATAAAATTTTATCTGATTTTTTAATTTCGACAATCGAAGCTTTCATTGTTTTAGGTTTTCGAAAATCTTATTAAATGGATGTTTTGTAAACCTTATTTTCAATTAAAATGCAAATCTTATCAGCATTTTAATCTGGCTTATATTTTCGAACGGTTTACAACTAGCGTGGTTATGAGTAGAGTAATCAAATATTAATGAATAAGTCGTTTTTAAAACCCTTTATAAAGAATTTCAAAATATTGTAATACTGATAATTCTTTCACTGTGACTTATCAGAATATTGCTTTTGAAGTAAACAATGGTAGAAGAATATGTTTGATCAATGTTATATTACCGATACTTTAATAAACTGTGGCTTAAATTAATTTAGTAGAGTGATTTTGATGAATTACCAATGAGCTTAACCTTTTTATTATTTAAAACAAAGTTGCTCTTTGAAAGTTCAATATCAATGTAGATATTTCTTCTATATTATATTCTATGTGTTTGAATGATTTAATAAATTTAATAGGTATGTGTTTGTTTTAACGCGAGTACTTTCCATTAAATAAAATACTTAAAAAAAATTGATTGGTTTAACACATTATTTTGCATTATTATTGACACGACGTTTCGAAAACTTTTCAGCGAGCGTGGTCACGGGTGACTGAGACGACAGTTGTCTTCATGGGTGTATCAAAAATTTTGTATCTACCTATACTTATACTTCTGGGACCCACTAATAAAAAAATTAAAACCCCATCAAGCATACCAAAAGACAAGAGGGCACTGTAAGTGAATTTTGCAAGAATCCGAGTCAATTTTTCCAAATACCATCTTCGTGTAAATAAGAGGAGGTAGAGAGGTAGATAATGTAAAATAATGTATAATAAACCGCGTTCAAAATCTCTTAAAAAGTATTTTATTTAATTTTACACTTTGTTTGTAGATGGGACTAAAATGTTGCTTAAACAAATAAAATTATAGCATTTAAATTACCTTTACAATATTTTGTTATATAATATCCGATATTTTAAAAATTTTCAAATGACGCCCCCCGCACGCTGTCATCATAATATCACAAAAAAAAATGTCCGGGTTTGAGTATCTTTGTTCTTTGCATTTCTTATAAAACGTTGTTTTTTTAATCCTTCAATTATTATTCTGAAACTTATAATATTATCGACAAAACCGTGGGGGGAGAAATAACTTAAATTAGACTAAAAAGTGTGTTTTTATTATTAAAAAGGATGCACTTTTACACATTAAACATCACAAAGCAGAAAAGATTATTATATAAACACGATTGTTAAGATAATCTTCGGAAGAATTTAAAAAAATATTTCTGATTGTCATTGGCAAGTTTATTAGGAGGGTATCTAACACGCTACACGAGTGAAACCAGGGGCAAAGTAAGAATACAATGTAGTAATTTAAATCTATGTACTTTCAAGTACATGTTGGTTTTAAGAAAGACAACTTTCGCGTAGTTAAGCAAGCATTACTAGATGTTTTGATAAAATACAAATGCGCAACGAATTCAATCCACTTAAGTAATAATAAAAAACCTTATCATCTATTGACATAAAATATTGAAATAAATGATTATATAAAATGTGTTAATAATAAAAGTACGACAAATTGATGTGATACGGGGGAATAGGTCATACGGGTAAATATTTTTTTATTTTAAAATGGCGGGAAAATTTAGTGCTGGTTTGTTGTTTATGGCCGTTTTCTTGTTTATGGTGAGTTTCGTCGTCACCATTTTTATTTATGGAGTGATGTTGCGTGCGGCACGGATATTATTAGTTTTAATTGCAAAAAATCTATAATTAATCCCAATTCTAACATTAATTCCAAATCCAATGTACTAATAAAAGTATGAATTGTAGTACATTTGGATTTTTATAATAAATCACTCAAAATAAAACGACTACTGGATAGTTTTTAATGCAATTTGGCACTCAATGTGGGATACGAACAATATGAAATAAAAATTACATTAAGAGCAAACGTATTTCCATCGTGTCGAAATTAAATTAACTCTTGCTCCATTTTACTTTAAAATATTATGTTCATACTTATCAGCAATTGTTAGTGCTGAATTCTGAGTTTGTAATATCTAAAATTGCAGTATTCGAGAAAGTTACTGGCAACACATAACTACATGACGATTCTTTTTTATTCTAATTTCAATTTTTTTTTCAGCGGCCAGTGACAGCAACAACCGTCCAACTGCCAGCCGTCTATCCCCTAGTCAACATCCTCTTACCCTTACTAAACAACGTATACAACCTCCTTTTATCATTGCTGTCAATTTTTGACACATTACCGCCTTCCATCAGCTGTCTAATCCCCGTGGATTTGAACGCGTTAGAAACGTCACTTTTGAAGTTGTATTCTCAAGCATTAGCCATAGTGAACTTTTTACGATCATTGCCTGAATATGCGGTTGGCGCGAATCCCTCCTCCCCTAGTACCGGTGTTGCCAACATGCAAAATCTTCTGTCAAACTTGGTGTCATCAGTCTCAGAGTTGGCTGAGGATGTCCTGGTTAGTATTGGCGGCAGTCTGCTACCAGGGTTACTCCAACTGGTTGTCATGGTTGTACAAGCCGTGCTTAACCTGCTACTTTAACGAATTGGATGTTAATTTCACGTGTCATTTACAATAAGGCTAGGATAGATATTTAATAAAACGTTTTGTAAATTGATTGGACTTTTTTTAACAGAATATAATATACACTAGTAAGTCTTTATATAGGATAAGAATGGAACAAAAAAAAATACTGTCAGATCTATACAGAATGTCCCAAATTCTTGGAGTAAATTTCACAGTTTTTATATATTTATATAAAACAATATTACTACATTGGATAGTGTTACCATCATGCAAAAATACTATTATATACAGTGTGAAATTTTGCAACCTTTTGATTTGTACTGTTAAAACTGTAGATAGAAAATTTTACTAAAAAAAAAACAAAACTGCATTCAAAGATTTCCAGCTTTATAATTAACCCTACCGATCAATGCAATAATGCAATAAAAGTAAAAGCAATCGAATTTCCGAAAATCTTTGAATGCAATTTTCTTTCTTTTCGAAAATAAGGTCATGTTTCATTTGAGTAAAATTTCCTATCTACAATATTAAGAATACTTGCCCTATTCACAAATGTGAATCCGATAGGAAAGTATCGAAAATCAGAACAAGATTCATACAAACTTCGACGGAAACCTCTTCATTCCGCGGAGACCTCTTCATTCCGATCCGAATCGGATTTATTTAGTACTCTGGTGGCATTGCAAAGTCACCCTGTATATATCTAGCTGATATCATGTTTCAAAGTGCAGCAGTCATAAAATAAACGAAACAACAACTCCCATAACAGCATGACATAAAAATTAATTAACCTTTCCAATTAATTTGAACTGAATATCATGTAAAATATACTTTGCTAAGTATTTTATTTTTTTGCTTTAGATTTTATTATTTCATTGTTGCGTTTAAATGAAATTGATTATTCTAAAATTTAAATTTGTTAAATTGTTTCGGCTTTAGAAGGAATTTAATAATTATATTTAAGAATTGAATATTGTTATAACGTCATTAACAAATAAAATAACGTGAATACAGTAAAAATAAAATCACATTATAACGCCTCACCATTATTTATAGCAAATACGACGCTACTATAATTTGCCGCCATATTGCGACAAAATTTGAACAGTGACCTCTAAAATATAGATTGTCAATGGACGTCACACGGGGGCGGGCTCATTCAATTTTGTTAGAGTAACCATTATTTATGATGCTACGGATAACATTTCGCATAAAAGTCTTAAAAGAACTATTATTATTATACGAAAAAAGCGAATTTAATGCCAATATGGTATTAAGGTTTTGCAAGAAAGTAATATTCAGAACCTAATTTGTTATATTCTTGTAAAATTTAAGTACCTACACTATAACTCTATTAAGTAATTTTTCTACACACAGTTCAGCTATTAAAATTTTGAAATCAATTTTATATGCATTAAACAACGTATTGGCACTATTTCTATACCATCATTCTGATTAAAGAAATAACGATTATTTCATAACACTCTGCTTTTTTAGGGTTCCGTAGCTCAAACGTAAAAAACGGGACCCTATTACTAGGCCGTATCTCATAAACCGAGATAGAATCATGAAGTTTTCACATATTTATTTCCGTTGAAGCTAGAACTACAAATAATCTTTTTTGTAAACAATTCGCCTATGCAATTTAATTAAGATCGGATAAACGATAATCAAGCTATCGTCGGACAGAGTTTTTCATACCTCGCTTCGCTTGGGTAAAAAAACTACTACCTTTATTTAACGTGTGGTCACCATTCCTTTATGTGTCCGTGAAACTGTGATGTATCTTCGTCAGGATTATGGACAATTTGGGTATTCAATAATGGCGTGAAATGTGCCATAATGCTGGGGTTGTGATGGATTCTATAGTTTACTTATGAAGTCACCTTTATATTTTAATATTTATCTTGAGAAATGAATGTTTTAAATAAAAATTATAGAAAAGTCGTAGCTGCAGATATTCTTTATGTAATGCACGCCGGAGGGTGTGGGTTCGATCCCCACGAGCAGAAAAGTATGATGTGATGAACATTGTAATTTTCTACTGTCTGGGTGTTAATTTATCTATAGTATGTATTTATTTACAAAAAAACAAGTATGTTTAAGTATGTCTATCAGTCTAGAATCCATAGTACGAGCTTAGCTTAGGACTAGATGGCGTTGTGTTAAATATCCAGGAGTATTTGTTATTTATTTGCCGTCAGGGAATGTGCCGCAAGGGCAAGGGTCCCGGCTAACACCCTCCTACTCCCCTAGATCCAGCCCTGTTCCGAAATGACCCGAAATATCATGTCAGTGAATGATGTCTATGTGTGCATTGCTCGAATACGCTTTATGGAGATTGACCCATGAACCTATTTGTTACAAAACGGTCTAGAAGGAATGAGTGAGCAATACGAGGTGTTATGTTACGTTGTTTATTTTGACACAAGTGTTTACGATATCATGTTTATTAAGGTTATGAAAATGGATTTTTGATGAGTCTAGCTTGGAAGCCTCCATTAGGACATTGGATAGTCACGGTGTTTATACATCGCTTTGTTGTTTTTTAATATCAAAATAGGTTATATTTTTCTATAAGGCAGCAAAGGATTTGGTGACACCTTATTTTATTTTATTAAAAATACCTACAACTAAAACATTAGCAAATCCTCAATTTAACATCATTCAAAAAATATTAATTGTAAATCTTATATAGAGAGTTCAATTGATAAGAAAAAGAAAGCAAAAAAGGGGAAATGCGACGAACAATTCCATTTTCAACAGTCATATTTTAACTTACAGTATGTTTGATGTTAATTAATACAATTAAAATGTCTTATAATTAATGTTATTTATTCCTTTAAATTTTGTATATTCTCGCTTCCTGTAATTCCCTTACAGCTCCCTCATTTATTATTAAATATAAAAAATAGTAAAAAATAGCTCTTTAGCGATGTCGTTACATAATCCCATAGGACGAAATCCTCGTAACACCATTTTTACTTTTTCTCGTATAGGAAAATCTCAGGTAAGTATTTAGTTACAATCCCGCCCTACTATCCTTCATCCTACTAATATTATAAATGCGAAAGTTTGTGTGGATGAATTTATGTATGTTTGTTACCATTTTACGCAAAAACTACTGATGATGAAAATTACGGGCGTTTTCAATAATGTATCAAAGATTATGGATAGATTGTGATCTCAGATAAGAAATAAATAAATAAATAATGAGTGACATTTGAACGTCAAAAGTCATAACAAAGGCTATCCGTCGACGGCATATTGAAGTCAAAGTCTAATTGCAAATAGATAGATTTGCCTGACTATAGTAAGCAAAACAAGAGATAGATAGAATATTGAAAACGGCCGTTAGTGTACATATAGGTACGAAATCAAAATAACATATAAGCTACTTTTAATACCGGATTTGCATCGGGATAAAAAATTACACGATTATTAGTAAATATTATCTATGTGCCTTCCGGCTTCACCTTGTATAACTCCCGTTCTCATAGAATTTCCGAGATAAAAGAGATATGTCCTTTCTTGGGTTTCAAATAATCCTTATACAAAATTTTATCAAAATCGGTTCAATGATTTAGGCGTGAATAAGAGACGGACAGACAGACAGAATTACTTTCGCATTAATAAGAGGAATGTGAAAGTTTAGATGTGTGTGTATCACGTCGAAACTTCTAAACAAATTTTGATAAAATTTTATATACAGATAAGCTGGATTAGGGGATAGAATACCATTTATTGATCTATAAGTATCAATAATTTAACGAAGCGAAGCTGTGGGCAGGAGCTTAATAAAATATTATTACAAAACAAAGATAATATCAAAAGGAATTTCAACAATATAAAATTCAATTTTACCGTTATATCAGAATGCTTGTAAAACGATATTTTCTTTGAAACTCAGAATGAATTTAATACGAAATACATCAGAAATATAAATAGTATCGCTTCCGTGAAAATTTTAATGTACCGGATATCAGCTGCGTAAAGCCGCGTATACAATGAGGTGTGACAACTACGACTAATAGTCGCAAGACGTTTATTTGTCTTCACTGATTGGCGTAGTGGATGTGCCAGTGGATTGCGTTGGAGGGTGTGGGTTCGATCCTTGCGAGTAGAAAATTTTGTTGAACATTGTAATTTTCTATATCTGGTTTGTATCTTTAGTATGTGTGTATTTACAAAAAAGGATGTCTTTCAATTATCTAGTTTCCATAGAATTGCTTAGTTTGAGAGTAGATGGCGTACTAAAGAAGTCCCAAAAAATATGATTATAAAGAGTAAGGTTTGATTTTTTGTTTGTTTGTTTGAACTGTATACACCGATTTGAAAAATTCTTTTACCATTAGAATCTTACATTATCCCTGATAAACATGGGCTATACAACTTTATGCTACGGGAGCGAACCCGCGCAAAACACCTAGTTTATACTTTGGTACAAACATTAGCTTGAAACTAAACATTTCTGATATAAATTATGTAATACTATATACATATCGTAGTCTACTTGTTAATTATTGTTGTAAAACATTTAGTATACACCACGCTATGTTAATATAAAAAAGAGATATAAAGTGAATTCCGTTTCAAGTGAACCCGAGGACACTATCACGAGCGCCTGCTGCGTACCTTAGTATAGTGTGTCGCCACCCCATTTCTACTTGCGGGTGTCGTAAAGCGCTAGGATGCATAATATTGCATAATATCCTCCGCAATGAGAGAGACCAATCTCGCACCAGTGTCATAGCAGTATTACACCGTGATTCGTAAGACGAGCGAGGGTCGGGCAGCCAGTATTCCCATCCCATTCCTCTTCCATCCTATTCTACTCCTCTCCAAATTTCCTATCATTAATCCTCTCATTTTATGCATTAGGCATCTGCATAAATATTAATAACCTGTGTGAGCGCATCTTAAAATCATCTGTCTATCGTAAACTGCAATAATTTTTCGAATCCAAATGCCTTTTAACGGATTTTAAAGCTTTAATATACATTTTTATTTAACCAGACGTTACGAACAATTTTAATGTTTGTGTGACGAAGTACTGAACTGATTTTGTTCAAATTTAGTATGATGATAGTATATTAATCTGATTAGGTGATAGGATTACTTTTCACTTAATGTAATTTTTGAAATTCCTTATGAGCAATAAAACAATTTTAATTACTTTTTTTTGAACTCATGACGAAACCTTTACAAATAACATTACCTAAACTTTTATGATGAAAACATCGACTTGAAATGTTGTTTCTTCCACTAAAAAGGAATCATTTGCTCTCTTACAACTTTTTTAGCTAAAATTTAATTTAGCACTGACGACAAAACCATTGACGTCAACCACGACTAAAAATCGCAACTCCACCCCCTCCTTATAACCACACCCTGGATTCCTACCATGCGCAGTTACCCTCCCTGTATGGATCCAGTTGTAGTCAGGACGTCGGAGAGAAAAGACCATGTTTCGGTAAGTATACAGAACAAAAAGCTATATAAAATATTCGCGCGCACTTTCATGAATGGCCTCTTTAGTACATTCACACCTGTGGAATAAAGAACGTTTAACGCTTCCAATTTTAAATTTGAATTTAGAAGCTTTTTCAGTTTTACTTTTAAAAAATTGCGCCCAATTTTTCGTTTAGGAATTGTAAAATTGTCTTTTTGTACTAGTGTTTTTCGCACTAGCTGACTTAAAATTATATTGTTTTTGCTTTAAAATAATTGTTTATGAGGTAGTAATTGATAGATTTTGTTCAAAATTTATGATAGCTCGTAGACCGGTGTGAATTAGAAGTTATTTCCCATTTTACTTTTATAAAAATAATATGCAAGGTGTAGCTTAAAGGGTAGATAATATGGCACATGCAAATAGAGGGATGAATGACGGTTCAGAAATACATATCCATAATTTATGTTCAGTTTACGACCGTTTTCAATAATGTATGATTATTTATAGAATGTAATCTCATATTAAATGACATTTGATTGTCAAAAGTCATAACAAAGGCTATCCGTCGACAGCGTATTGAAATCAAATTAAGTGCAAATAGATAGATTTGCCTGACTTTAGTAAGCAAAACACGGGATAGATAGAATTTTGAAAACGACCGTAAAAAACCTTCGGTTTTGGAGATATTCAATATTTTCGAGAACTAAAAAGAATAGACCCTTTGTTTCACTTTTTTCTGGCTAGACTGGAATACCCCTGAATATATGCAGTATCTAATATTAAACTATGATTTCTGGGGACGCTACCAATTTTTTTTTTAAACAGAGATCTCAAACTTCGTGTCTTGTTTGTTTGTTCACAAAGTATAACCTAACGTGGTGACAAAAAAAATATGTTCGCCCGGACGCCAAATTAAAAAAAAAACTCTTGTTTGTTTCATTGAGATTCCGAAATATCTTGCAAACCGAGGGACTTTTACGTAACATGAAATAATTTATTTTTGTAAACCGTCATAACGTCCTCTTTCTGCAGGTGCGATTTTATTCTCTTACACTACACACTGTATGTTATTTGTGTGAAAGCAAAATGGGAAATAATTTTTAATTACCTACGACATATTGTCATAAATTTCGAATATCTATATAATAATTTTAAAGCAAATCAATATATTTTTTATTTATAGCAAAAACCTGTATACAACCTGTTCCGTGCGCCTTCATTCCCGTAGCATAATGTTATGTAGCCTACAGCGTTCCTCGAGTATAAGTCTATCAATAAAATTAGACTAGTAGTTTCTGAGATTAGCGCGATCGAACAAACAAATAAACATACTCTTCAGCATTATATTATTAGTCTAAAGTATAGATTTTAATATATTTAAATAACTATATACCCTTGAAATCATAGCCTATCATTAAAAATATATTAGTATAACTTTAGTCCATAGGTACTTCATTTAATAATGCCTTTAATTACAAGTTCGCTAGTCTTTAAAGTATTAATTTTATATAAATGCTAATGACGGGTTTGAATCAATAAAATTTCATTCAAATCGGTTAAGTGGTTTACATTTGTATATGCGTCAGTCACATTAAAAATTTAAAACCACTGGGCAAATTTTTAATAAAATTTTATATGCTGATAGAACAACATTAAATGCAAATTATAGTTTACATTTTTTAATTATATCGATTTGTTCTAATTATCCTCTTTTATATATTTGGATGTTTCTTCCAGTTATGCATTTTTATTGCATAATATGAAGGTGCCTGTTATACAACAGAAGTTTTAAAGTTTTTATTTTTTTATAATTTTCTATGGAAATAGGGTGAACCAAAATCTTACATTATGCGCGCGCCTCTACAGAATTTTGTAGTCCACGCGAGCGAAGCCGCGGGCGGAAAGCTTGTATCTATTATTTATAAAGCTAGACTATTTTATCATATAGGCAAAAAGACACAACATAAAATCTAACTTCATCTACATTAATATTATAAAGAGGAAAACTTTTTTGTTTAGTTGTAATGAATAAACTTAAAAATTACTGCATCGATTTAAAAAATATTGTGTTGTGAATATCGGGATGATATATAGCCTATAGCCTTCCTTGATAAATGGGCTATCTAACACAAATTTTTTTTTCGAATCGGACCAGTAGTTCCTGAGATTAGCGCGTTCAAACAAACAAACTCTTCAGCTTTATAATATTAGTATTGATTCAAAAGCTTTATGCACGAGTAACATAGGCTACATTATATAGCCTATATATTATGCTACGGGAGAAAAACCGTGTGGAACAGCTAGTCAGGAAATAAAATGCTTTGATAAGCTCTGGTTTAACTCGACCCTTAGATAGTCCCAAAGCGCTAAACTTAATCTTGAAAAATCCCTTTCCTACTATGAAATGAAAGGCATGGAAAGACTTAAATACTCTAGGGCAGAGAATTCTAAATATCTCTAGGGTTTAAATAAAGTAGGGTTTGTATAACGGATTTGGAGTCAGATAAATTTTCCCGGCCTTATGGCGTGATAGTTGTAATGCAAATCTACCCTAATATTATAAAGAGAAAAATCTTTGTTTGTTAGGTTGTAGTTAATAGGCTCAAAAACTACTGGACCGGTTTTAAAAATTCTTTCACCATTCGAAAGCTACATTCCACGAGTAACATGGGCTATATTTTATAGGCTATATAACATTATGCTACGGGAGCGAAGCCGCGCGAATCAGCTAGTTAAATATATAATGGAAGTAAATTTTCTGGTGACATAGAATATAAGAAGCGTATAGAATATAATTTTTACATATAAAATAGCAGAATATCCTTTACTACGCGTAATGTTACAAAAAAGGAAAATAGCTGGACAAAGAAAGCAACAGCTTGCCCTATATATCTTCCACGGTACATTTAAAAGCAACAGTTTGCCATTTCGTATACATAAAACAACAGGAGTCATCTTTTCCCTTTAATCGTAGTAATAAGGGAACAATAACTTTCTTTTGTAATTAAATTCAGTTTCCTCTATTGATGACGATTGGCGCAGTGCATATGGCAAATTTTTATTGCACTGGAGGGATTGATTTCCACTAGTAGAAAATTATTAAGTTATGAACATTTTATGTATTTACAACAAAAGTCTGTGTACATACGATGATACATACAGATGATACTGTTACGTAAGAACGGCAGCATCAGCTATTTTCTATGGGGATGCTTCCGTAACTTAGTTTTGTATTTTATATACATGAGTAGTTTTTCTCTACCTTTGGAACGGGACTGACATTTTTAACATAGGTGACTTTGTGACCTAGCTCAGACGCCAGTTGCAATCCGAATTAAACTTTAAACCTGACTGCTATCGCAATTTATTGTGAACTTCTAGTTTTAAGGTTTTGCTTTTGAGATTGCGCTAAAATAAATGAATTAGCCATCGTATAATTAGTTGTATTAAGACGGTCTATACTCACTGTCATGGGCGTACCCAGGGGGGGGCAGGGGAGGGCAGCTGCCCCCCCCTAGATATCGTATACCTCTCTACTCTCTATTGTTATTGATTAAAAATTTTATTTTGCAGTACAATATATTTACATTATTTTGAAAAAAACCAGTACTTTCGTCAATTCCCTTAGGTTAAAAAGCCGACCCCGAAACTTTGTTTTTTTTTAGTCTTACTTCCACGCTCGGGTCTGTGGCTGCCCCGGCCCGGCTAAAAAAAAAATGATTTGCCCTTCCCTAGCCCAGAACCTAGGTACGCCCATGCTCACTGTGTTTTAACTCGGTTTAGACCGACAGTTTCGGACCGATTCGGAGGTCCTCCTCAAGGGGAGTGAGACGTTTTAGCGGTCAGGTCTCTCCTCGCGCTGCTCGAAGTTTTAATCTTTTTTTTATGCTATAGCAGGCAAGCGGAGCGGTTCACCTGATGTTAAGTGACTGACCGCAGCCCATGAATCGCAATCGCAGATGCCTTGCC
>LQNK01000286.1:322600-396450 GCA_001586405.1 Phoebis sennae | reverse complement strand
GTATCTGGCTTATGATGGTTTTACGTGAGTTAATAATAACAAACGCATGATTATTTTCTTTTTTAACCTCGTTAGATAAGAGTTAAGTCTGCGTGGAATCACGTTCATTGCTATGTGCTGAAATAATCGTAATATACGCTTCATATTTATCTAGGAATAACCAAAACACTGTGTGTTGGTATTGCTCACAAATCTTCATTACAAAAGCAAATGAACGTACAATATATTCTCGAAAAATTTGAAGATTGATACCCTGTAGGGTGGCAAACGCAAACGGCAAACCATATCACTGTAAGATTTTTAAACTGTAAAACGTATATGGTTGGAATTTTTAAATTCTATATAGTGTTATAATAACAACGACTAATATTCGCATCCTTTGGTTACGGAACCTTTAAAAGCATCCTGTTGGAAAAATTTGAAGTTTCGATTGCACGTACACTACATCCACGCTCGATCATTATTTTCCGTGAACATAATTGCAGGTACTACATGTTGATTGTAATTGTTGGCAGCTTGCGTAATGGATCTAGTTTATTCAAAAATAAGGTTATGCGTTTAGCTTCCTTTTACCTTATTAATATTCTTGAGAAATACTAGGATACAGACTGGTGTAAGCTACCGACACATTGGCACACTTATTCGGCACACATTTCTTTCTGTAATGTATTCTTGATTGTCTCCACCGCTGGCCGCAATGAAACGGAAAGTACGGCGTGGGAATTATTGTTCTCATTGCGACAATTTGCGGATTTCAAAAGTAACAAGGCATCAATCTAGCGGCGATTAGAGTCCACGAACTTGACGCGAGTGGTTAATGAGGTTCCTGGGATTCCGTGCTTTCCTTGTTTGGATTACCTGTTTTGATCGTGACCGAGCTTGCAAGTGGATATGATCGGACTAAGATAGTATCAGCTATCCGTGAATAAATGGTATATTAGGAAATATTCATTGAAAACAATATTGAAGTTGACCGATAAATTGCCTAAAACAGATAAGGTAAAAATAGCAGCAACAATTGGTTTTAGAACATAACCATTTATCTCGCCATATTTTAAAATGTTTTTCATTTAAAATAATTGCGCTAATGTTCTAAAATCGTATACCATATTTGTTTCTTTGTATTCTGTCACGTGAATTGTGACATAGTATACTAAAAACCCTATCAACCTTCAGCAATTATAATCTATATTTTAGCTGAGCTAGATCATTTGTTTGGGCTCTTAAGAACTGTCACACTCTGCCTATCTTTTGCCGAAGTATGTCAAACTGCCTGTGGGTGTTACAAGGGTACTAGAAAAGAGGCTTATCTCGAAAACCTGAGATCAACATGATACGACTGACACTAAAGGTACTCGGGTGGCTTGGAGGTCCAACCCACTCACGAGTCTGGTAAAGATTGAAGGGCATTCTTCCTGAGGAATATTAAAATGTTTAACAGGAAAATATTTGGGAGACGGATCCTTTAAGATATCTAATTTTGGAATTTAATAAACGGAGTGTTTAACGTTTACTTAAAATGTTTTCGAGCAGATATATTGTTAAGGTATTTTGGTGAAAATCAAAATTACATTATCTTATGTGTTATGCGAGAGAAATGATATAACTTGGCACTTGTCGACAATAATTTATCCACAAGTTTTCTAAGGTTTTCAAATTGACAATGCTCTCGGCTGGCGCCTCAAATCATTACATAATTTAAAGCATCTACAAAAAGATGGTCCAAACTTTTCACAAAATGTCTGTTGTCTGAATTACAAATATTCTTTCAAAATGGCAAAGCGTGAATGACAATGGGCTAACCAAAAATGAGACTGCTCTTAATTGCTGCCTTTGAAACTATTCGCAGGCCGTGATTATACGACCCTGCGCCTCTATTTAGCTTCGGGATGGAATTTTAATATTAAATTCTTTGATGTTACCGACCTGTTTTAACTATTTGATAAAGGCGACAGGATTTTCAGAATATTAATCTACCTGGTAAAGAAATACAATCCTAACAATGCAAGAAACTTAAGCAATAAACTATCTTGTTCTTCAAAATATTTGTTGCTAAGAATTCTTAAAAGAATTTACATTAAAAAAGGCATTCTCAGAGCTTTTGAGAGCTGATATATCTATATACACGATGGACATGAAAATGTAAAAGGCATCTCATACTCCTTTAAATAGTTGTGTCACTTGGAAGTTGAAATACTCATAACCCGATATTCGATAGACCAATACGACCGAATCAGGCGTACGGCAGATTTGATTGCTCTGAAGTCAAACAAACACTAGACCACCGTCGCAATCCCATATATATGGAAATGTAACTCCATCAAAATGCATGCAGATAATTAGGAAGTAAACAGACTAATTTGACCTCGGTCTGATTGCTATACATGCCACGTGTTCACTTTTACGTTATTTCCTTGCGGGGAAAGTCAATTTGTAACGGTCAATCAGGTGATTGTACGTCAACAATGCTGAACGCGATCTCAGTAATTGCTATTGGAATCTGTCTGGGTTTTAAAGTGTAGTAAAGTACAAGTAATATTTCTAATGGGACTATGACATGAATTTGATCAGGATCGTAACAACTTTAGTTTTAAGGCAATGAAAGTATCGTTGTTCGTATCTATGGAAATGTTAAAATTTTTATCGATATATACACCTATATTTTATATGGTATATTTTACTTATGCTGACTACAGACCTTCAGATTTGTATGCACAGTTTTAACTCATTGACATCAGTTTCATAAAATTATATTTTGTGTTTAGTTTTACCTGAATAGTTCGACTGTTAAGCTTATACTGCGTAGACAAAATTGAAAGCGTGTAGCTGGCATTAAATTAATATAAGATTTATTCATTGAATTCTATCTTCAAATCTAAAGCGTAAAGTCTATAAAATTCTGAATACATACGCTACTAATTGATGTAGATATACTTCCTATCACATAAAAAGGCTTTTGAGCATTGCTCAGGATAACTTTATGAACGATGCATATGCAACTTTTATGCATTTATATGGATGAGTTTCGATTTCAAATATAAAGTATACCTTACAATTATAGAGCCAGGATTTTTGCAGTTTGCTTAATCAATTTTGGAGAATTGTTACTTTACTTTGTTATTATTTTGTCTCCGCAATATGTTTTTTTTTTAAACAAAATTGAATGTAAAGTGTGAATTCTCAATGCGTTATGGTCACATATACACTTGTCCACGCGTTAATAGCGGGCACAGGCTATACTCAGCTATATCACGTGATTATCCGAACTAATTGAGGGCTACAGGTGTGTTTGTGTTGTTACTGCTTTGCTTTCAATGGAAATAGTTGAAACTGTATATTCCACAATTGTGTTTTGTAATTGAGCTTTTAATTTTAAATAGTTCACACGGTTTATACTCACTACTTGTTTATTCGGTATAGGCCGACAGTTTCGGACCGTTTCGGAGTTTTTAATTGAATATTTTTTTTGCAAAATCAGCAATTAAATTATCCATCCGTTTTTATGCGTCATACTTCCTATGAACATTTTAATGTGAAACTTAAGATGGTGGAATTTTTTTGCGTCAATTACGCTGCAATTATTGAACGTTTTAGATGAAATTTCATGCAAGTATAGATAGTTTATTGGCTGGATTCAATCACATAAGATAGCTTTTATTGAACTATAGACCAGCGGTTCCCAATCTTTTTCGATCCGCGATGCACTTACGAGTTTAGTTATATGTTTAGATACCCTAGTGTCAGGGGGGTGAGTTCTAGTTTCAAATAGGAGTAAGGGGACAGTCTATCGGTACGCATCAAAGGGGGAAGGGAAGCAATTATATCCTCGCGACGCTTCTCTATACTTCTTGCGACGCACAGTTTAGGCACCTATGTTATAGACCTTGCGATTTTACAAGAGCAAATCCACGGACACAAGCGATTCTTTAATAAATTTGATAATTTTTAGATTAGAAAGCCAACCCCTCAAAGGGAACATATGGCGTAACGTGTACGAAGGGTGCGTTCTTTAAAACGGTCATTCGAATAATCGATGTTCCATTGTATCGATATTCACGTGTTCGTTAAATCGATTCGACATATCGATACTGTTTACAGTTCTATTGTATAACGTACCGATTATATTGTTTTGAAATTTCCTCTTTGCAAAATACGATATGGGTGTAACGAAATAATGAAAGCGAGGAAAATAGCTGAAATCGTGAGTAATATTGTTTCGCGTTGATAATTGTTTGAAAGGCGATGATTATATAACGTATGTGAAATTTTATAAAAAAAATCATTTCTATCACATTGGAATTAAAATAAAGTTGTTTATTTCACTGTTTACAGTTTAAAATAATTAAACAAAGGTGTTTCATTTTATAATACACTACCTGATCCGCGCGGCTTCGCTCGCGTAGCATAATGTTATATTATATATCATATAATATTATTACTCGTAGATAATGTAGCGTTCAAATGGTGAAAGAATTTATAAAATCGGTCCAGTAGTTTTTGAGCCTATTCATTACAAACAAAGTTTTCTTCTTTATAATATAAGTGTAGATAAAGTGCTCAAGCCAATATACGATTAAAATTCAGAATTCAATTTCTTATACAGCGAGTTGCCAAAATTTACAACAAATAAAATATAAAAAGGAATTCATTTAATACGTCCATTTATCACGAGCTTTTGTTAGTGTCGTGCTTTCTACCCGTCAAAAGTGACCTTGGACTTCAATTACCCTAATTACCAGATTTGTTAAAAAATAGGATAGTTACCAGGCGAGCATAGCAGAGTAGGTCGGGTCACGGCCAACGCGGCAAATGACTTTAAACTTGATTAACCAAACTCATTCGAGAAATGGAATGAATTTATGGTAAAATAGATGCCAACGCAAATGTATATGGGCATGGCAAGTTGTAGTAGACGGATATAGCTAGTTTTAAACGCCAAATGCGTATAAAGGTTGTTTGATTTTTAAATGTTCATGGTTAATATTTCTTATACCTATCTATCTGAGGATTAACGTTTAAAACAATCATACTTATGTTATAAATGCGAAAGTTAGTGAGGATTTAGGTCTATGTGTTTGTTAATCTTTCACGCAAAAAGAACTGAACCGATTGTGATGAAACCTGGTAAGGTTCCAAAATCACATATAGGCTACTTCTAATCCCAAAATTCCCACGGGATCAGAAATTAGATACGCAGGTAAAACCGCGGAGCGTGGCTAAAATGTACATATCCTTAAACAAATATGTACCTAGAACCTTAAAAATTATCTTATCCACAACATTGTCGTTATAAACCACTCCTACAGTGTAACTAATTTATAAAAACTGACCGCCCGTGACTTAACCGGATAAATGTAATCCTGTGTATTAGTCCAGGTAAATAATTAACCTTGTACCAAAATTTGTACCCAATCCGCTTAGAAGTACATAATAATATTAGTGGGTACTAATCACTACATAGTATAAAACAAGGTCGCTTTCTCTGTCCCTATGTCCCTTTGTATGCTTAAATCTTTATAACTACGCAACGGATCTTGATGCGGTTTTTTTTAATTGATAAAGTGATTCAAGAGGAAGGTTTATATGTGTGATAACATCCATTAAATAGTGGAGAAATATTGTTATTTTTGAAATTTCTAATGTGATGTCGTTAATTATCATTTTTTTCCGCTTACATTGCAAACGCAGGCTAAACGAGATTTATCAAAATTATGTTTTTATATATGTATAATTAATTTTTATATACAACGTTCATAGTTACTAGCATTGCACCCGTGCGAAGCCGAGCGGGTCGCTAGTATAAATGGGTAGTAGTATACAGCGTGCTATTTTTGTTATTGACATTGCATAAACCATATCTACGACATGATCAAAATATAGGCTGTCTTTTACCGTTCAGAAAATCGAAATGCACTTATCTTGCCTACATTTAGAACGCATTGTGTAACTGTTATAGATAATTGTAGCCTGAATTAACCTAGGTCAACCGGTTATAGCGGACATGGGCCAACCGATGTGATTTGTTATAGGGCTGTCGTACGGTTACATAAATATTTTTTTAAATATTTATTTATCAAATTTTACATAATTGCTTACAATTTTAGGGGGATTACATTAAAATTCATATATTCACATTTCTATTTGTGTTGAGCTCCTGCATTCCGAATTATAAAAAACTGTATCTCAGAATGCAGGACCTTCCCATAAAAAGAACAATAATGAATTTGTGTTACATTACATTACATTTAATTGAAAAAAATTCTTGGATTTTTAATTTTTTATTGATAAAAGATTACATATAGCTTTTAAAATATAGAAAGGTAAATCAAACATTGAATATGTAATATGTATATTACGTTTCAAAAGAGCTTTCAGAAAGCTTATTTGAAAAATAAACCATTTGAATTTGTAGCGTAGAGATGTGAGTATAAATCGTTGACATAGATGTGAACAAGTCTGCAATTACTCTTCAATGACCTAAGAAATAAATATAATAGTAAAAAGAGCCATTTCTTTAATTAAATGTTTATTAATCTTCACTATCCATACACACTAAGGGATAGTTCTAAAGTTAGTTGAAAGCCGATGTCCAAAAATGGCGCTTACTACTTAACCTAAGGTTTACGGGCAATCAAATTTTATTTGTTTCGGTTTATTAAATTCCCCCTTTATGTTTAGGCAGAAAATCAATGTTGTGGTTGTTTGACCTCAACTTATGCTGAGCCAAACCTTTTTCAAAGAACACAGTACACCAACCATCTTCCTCATAGTGTTGTAATTTACATTTTAGTTTTTGTTCTGCGAAATAATTTTTTTTTCTTTCTTTCTTTCTCTCTTTCAATGGTTTGCTCGATATTGGTATTATAACTAAAATGCATTACCTAAAAGTACTAAAGGGTCTTTCGTTTCGGGTGTCCTATCTTATCTTTAAATTCAAATCAAACAAAATGTGTGTGAGATATCATCGAAACTTTTTATTAATTTGAAAGGCCGTTCAAATATCCACCAAAGGTAAAATTTTTTCATAACAGTTGGCTAGATGAACACCGTCAACGCTCAAAATAAAAATTTTCGACGGTATCTTACAAATATTTAAATTTAAATACATGAAATTCGAAATGAAACATATATCAGACAGCCCTAAGGTCGGTTGGAAGCCGGTGCCCGAACATGGCGCAAACTACAAAACGCCTAAGGTTTCCCAGTTACCGGTACTTCCATTAACTTCCGTGCGCATTATGTGCACCTAAAGAATGGTGAAGTATACGGTGGATTAGATATCAATTGGGCATGTATTTTCAGTTATGGTTATGTGTACTATGAACTGTAATTAATATAGGTGTTGAACAGGGTTTTTGGGCTTAAGCTGAAATATATTTACAAGATACATGCTAGACGTAATTTACAATCACAATCTGACGAAATATCATGTACAAATTGAAAACGTTTTCGGGTTAATTCCTAAAATATCGACTATATTGTCGTATTTATATTTATAGTTTTAATAATTAATCTAACCTGCTTTTACTAATCTTTGAAGTAAGAGGTAAACTATTTTAAGTTAAAAAAAAAACAATATTCTTATATTTTCAGAGCCAGTAAAGTATCACTCTGTATCTCTCAAAAACATAGTATAAATATTTCGAATGTTGGTGCATCAACCATTCCATCTAACTATACTAAACATAAATACCAAATAGTATTATAAGGTATGTAAATATTCATAGTTCTCATCCTGTCCGTTATCCTAAAAGAAATATTTGAACGTTTATTTCAAATCGGGAAACTGGTTTGTATGGGAACGGTCCTAAACCCAGCGTAAATAAACGCCTACAAAACCTATAACTAAAAATATTATCTTGATCATTTTATAACGCCACTAAAATAACACTAATTTCATAAGCAACGCAATAGATAAAAAATAACACATCTTAAATAATATTCATGAATATTAAAAAGTAGGCTGAACGTAATACGTTTTGTAAACGTAGAATTACACTACAAAGGTATCAAGATAAATTATTTCCTATTATAAATAAAATATTTGCCAATCAGCAATTAAAATCTTGCACCGATTTCAATATAATGATTTAATATTCGAGACTATCTCAATATGATTTATCCATTGCTCTCTTAGTTAAGAGAAGAAGATGTTGTTACGTTGATAAATGGCAATGGATGTGAATGTCTTGTATGTCGTTAGGCAAACAGGTTTCGCCGGTCTCGATCAACAAGCCGGGTAGTAGCGCGTTGGCGCGCAAACGTATCGGTTCTCAGTTGCGTTGCTGACACATTCTTTCGTTCATACTATCCTAGTACTTTTCAAGGAATAACTTTGAGATTTTGTGGATTTTTGTGTTTGTTTGTTTGTGGAATATAATTTGTGAAAATGTGAAGAAGTGACTAAAAGGTAATTTGTTTGTGTTGTGTTGATTATTTTTTTCTTGTTTACTTGGATTTTAAATGTTATATACTACGGATGTAAGGTCACTGCTATTTTTATATTTAATATTGAATTTATAGTTGATTCCGCTATATTTAAACTTAATTATTTTATATTCTAAAGATTACGATAAGCTTAAAATATTCTCTAAGGTATATATAAATCTTATCACTGCTATTTAAACCTTTTCCGATAATAATCTCTTTGAATGACAAAATCTATCCCGTCATACAATTATAATTTAATATGCTTTTAACAATTTTACTTTTATTAAAACCTTAATTAAACTAAACTAAATTTCAATTATAAGTTTTGTCTAAAAGCCTTGCTTACGGATGAAAACATAAATCGATTAATATAATCGTGGAATCTTTTGTGTTGCTTTTAATTTGTGAATTTTAAAGTTTTAATATCAATTCGATTTTTAAAATTCAATACTTACTATGTATACTTTTATAGTTATACGTAAAGTCATATTGTAAAGGTGACATATTTGATCAGATCTAATTTGATTTTGATCAGATGAAACTACTGATCGATTGGAAATATGTATGTACTAGCCATGCCTCGCGGTTACACCCGCTTATCTAACTAACTTCTGATCCGTGGGATTAAAAGGACCTACCTAACTACTAGTAGATGGATGCGATCTGCACAGGATCGGGAGAAATGGTGTGAGCTGGGAGAGGCCTACGTCCAGCAGTGGACGAAGATAGGCTGATGATGATGATGATGACCTAACTACTTACCTAAATGAATTTCATCACAATCGGTTCTTCCATACATACATCCTCACAAACTTTCGCATTTATAATATTGGTAGGATGCTACGAATAGCTAGTAATTAATAACAAAGCGGTATAAATGATTCAAAGAAAGCTTTCCTCTTTCCTACGTAAGACTTAATGACTTTCTGGGAACGGTAAGCTCCAGGGATAATTTTATGATATGTCACACTAATTGTGTAGTTCTTGGGATCATGAACTATTTCGTTCCAATTTGATCGTTCATTTCTTATAAGGCGACATTTATTATCCTGTTGGACGTATACGCAATAATTGTAAGGGGAAAATATTTATAATTTTTCTCTCAAACTTAGATGTAAGATTTATAAGATTTAATAAATATCACTTAAAACAAGCTTATGGAAACTTGAGATTTTCTTAGGTTACTCTCAGTACAGTTAAACACAAAATTAAACAGTCGGGATTTTAAATAAATAATGAAATATATACTTATATACTCTCACCAAAAGAAGTAAATTGCTTAAATAAGTTTTATTTAAATCCTTTAAGTTTGTGAAGATGTATGTATGTATGTGTGTTTGTTACTCTTTTCGCAAAAACTACTGAATCGATTATGAGAAAACTTGGTATACATATCGGATTTGATTTACGCAGGTGAAACCGTAGGGCGTAGCTAGTATACCTATATAATAAATTCTAACAGCTTTTGTAATCTTTATGTCACATTGATTGTTGTATGCAACACTCATTAATATTGAAAATGTTGTTAACGATAATAATACCTATTACGGCACCTACGTAACACAAATTATTATGTACTTTGTATGTAGAAAAATGTAAAGTAACTTCCTTGGGTGATTTATGAAAATGTTACATCAACGTTTTATATGTCTTATGATTATTCACAGAATTTATATTTAGTTCTAGCTCTGTCTTTGTAAACTAGTGTCTTACTCTGAACTAGACCTCGCGTTGTAATGTATAAATCAAGAGCTTTAATTTGATACCACACTCGGGTATGTTTGTATTATGGTGTCCAAACACGTTAGTGTTTTTTTTTCGTCACAGTTTTCGTGGCTATGTTGACGCCACGTTTATCATAGATACGCATTAGAGTTACGCCTAGTAGAACATTGAACTGTCCGTAAATAAAACAACCTGTTTTTCATAATAGAAACCTGGCCGAGAAATAAGAGACCTCGCTCAGTTAAAAACACTTAAAAATTAAAGGATTGAATCCGTAATATAGAAAGCAAGTGGCCTAAGCACCGTCACATTGCGCAAAAAGTCAAATACATTTTTGAAAATTAACGAATGCATATTGATGTGATTTCATCATAACAAATGTATTCCAAACAGCATGATTTGGTGCGAAATATAATATTGCACATGAACACGGAAGATAAAAATATTGTGCCAATATAGTAACAGTTGAAGCAACTATTTCGTAAACGACAAATTTCGTATAGAAATCATTGCTCATGTTTGAAGATTTAAGTGATCGGCATTTCGATAAACGCTGTTGCTTCTAATTCACGATACTATAAAAACGTCCAGTGCGCATCCGGAGAGTCGGTAAAAAGTAAGACAATAGGCAGTTAGCTTCTAAGAGTGCGCTCTAAAGATAAAGGTGGGTGAAGAAAATACACAATGTACGGTTTTTTCTGTTATCTAGATTATAAGCTCGTATGGCATTTTATCAATGGGACAGGTGTATGGTATTAATTTTCATATAAGCTAAGAAATAGATGAGATAGATGGAAGCTCAAATAATCCTCCGGGAAAACAAGCTTAAATAATAATTATCAATAAAAAAAAATACTCCCCCACCTTTTCATGATACGAAATCGCAATTTGAAAATTTATATAATCTATATCACTACCACAATCCTAACGAATCGTACAACCCTTCACATGTCAAAATCCGTGGAGTGGTTTGGGCTGTAGACCATGCCAAAGAAATGGACATACATTTCTACACAGGAGAAGCATAAATGTACATACATACGCTCGAAAAAACATTTCTCCTGTCGCAGTCGGGTAAAAAAGTAGGTTAGAGTGTATCCATCAATAACTTTTCAAGTTGTTCGCTGCAAACGCATGGAAGCCAATTTAAATATATTAAGATGGTTATCGTGTATGTTATTCAACTTAATCATCGACTTAATTAATTCAAGAGTGACAACAGAGACGTAACAAAAAACAACTAATCAATAAGCAATCAAATCACCTTGGATATGTTTTTTATCACCAAAAAGTCACTCTTATTATCTGAATTGTTGTTTATCAACACAGTTCTTAAGCAGCCAATTTTTTGATTGGACGCGCTAATTTTCGAGACCATTAAGTGGGCTTGAAAAATGTTGGCTAGGATGATCAGGTTTATGAAGAAGGTTATTAATATATAGCATTAGATAGCTAATACGCGGATAGAACCACAAGGCACTACTACTACTAATGATTAATCTCCGGTCATGTCGGTTTTTCTTCACATAATGATATATTCCGGGAGCTAAGACCATTTTTGGGGAGTGTTTGAGCCACGCTGAAAACTTGTCTGAAGCCTCTCCTATCTATAGAATTCTATAGAATAATATGAGCGTAAGAGTAGTCGCTCCTGTTTTCGCGAACATAATTGTGGACTATAATATCTCCTGCGCAGCTGTATCACTATATCCCTCTGTTTTCCTGGTCACGATTGGACAGGGGGATAAATATTAATATACATTAAAATAATTATAATAGGTTCGGTCTTAAGTAAGTGACCATTCAATTACTTGCCGTTGTTTTATCAATACTAACTTCCCAAATATTTTATTATTCATTGGTACACTCATAAAAAAATCGAAATTGTATTTGAAAAACCCATCAAAGCTAAAACCAACGTAATTGAAGTTGAATTCTCGACGAGATGCAAATTTAAACATTATCTGATATGAGTGTGAACGTATTGCATGCTTTTTATAGTAGTTTTTATTTCCGTTCCCATGACTATCTAACTTTGTGGTTATTTAGGAATATATTATTACGGTTACTAGTTTATAAGAAACGCCTGATGTCATAGGAGTTGATACAAGAAATATAATATCACCGTCGATTATAAATAAAAAGGAAAATGAGTGTTGGGTTACGAATCGTGGGAAGAACCACCTCACCTATATGAGTAATGGTCGCTTATATAAATCTTGCTCAAATAAGATGACAGACCACATATTAAACATACTACTAAATGCGTAAATTTATATTGTCATAAGGATAGTTTCCTTTGCCCATTTGCACTGGACATCATAGTATTCATTGCGTCTTAAACAAATACATATTGTCACAAAAACGCCAGTCAAACTCGTGTATGTACTCCACTTGCTATACCTACGTACACAGACACAGAAGAGCGTATAAATTGTATAACAAGATGTGTCGGACTGTTCCGAGAAGCTGAGTTATCAGTATTCACATTTATCATTGAATGGTGTCCGTGTAAGTGTTGCTCGTGGGTTTGCATAGAGTTTAACTTCTGTACCTATCTATTATATAATATTGTCTTGTTTCCATTTCCATTGAGCGTAAAAGAATAGAAAGTGCACCTATGGTTCGCACGTACACTTATGCACTATAATACCTCATGCACAGCTGGCTAGTCTCTGTTGAGATTGACCACTATGGCCGAAATCGAGGTAGGCTATATAGTTTCCATAATAAGGACTAAAGGCCCTAGTATCAAGAAACCCAGGATTTTCCTCTATTTTATTCAGACGTAGATTTCAAACTCTTTGTGTCAAGAGACTCCAAACTTTATAATTGAGGAACTGAGAACGTAACTCTCACGTTTCTGCCGTTATTGAATATTAAAACCTGGAAGTTCGAGCGACTCCAATTAGCGCTGTTAACCTGGACCTCGTAACCTGGTTGCAGTTTGCAGTTTGTCGAGGCAAAATCGGTAGAAAATGGGACAACCAAATCAGAGATTTTCGTTTTAAAGTTATGTATAAGTAATAATCTAAATATCACGTCCAAAAGGTGCTGACACTATCAAAATCAAGAATTAACAGTTGATTTAAAATACAAATACTTCATAATTGTCCATAACTAATATTATAAATAGGAAGTATTGGTTTGTTGGTATTGAATAGTCTCCGAAACTACAAGACCGATTTGGATTTTTTTTACAGATATCTTTTGAAACCCCAGGAATGACATAGGATAGATTTTATCCTGAAAATCCTACGGGAACGGAATATATACGCGGGTGAAACCGCGGACCTCAGCTAGTCCGACTGTAAAAAGGCTGAATATATTATATTTGTCGTCTGAAAACCTCAGCCTTCTCACGTTACGGTCGTTATTGAATATTGAAGCCTGAAAATGCGCGATTCCAATTAGCGTAGCTTTGTTGTTGTAGTCAGTTCTGCTGAGATTGTTCTAACTGACCGAAAATCAATCACGAGAATTATGATCTAACTAGCTTCAAACTTCGTAAGTGGAGCCTGAAATATAACTCGCGCACTAGTCCTTATTCAATTGTTATTTTTTTGTTTATTTATCACATATTATATCATATACAGGATGTCCTAATTTAATAAATGATTTTAGTACTAATAAAAAAGAAAAACTAATCTATACATTACATATATAAAAATGCTTTTACCGTGAATTCCACCTGGGCGCAACAAAATTTTTATATTCAACACTTACAAATATATGGGAGTTTGAGTTGAATTCTAACCAGTTGTTGAATATTTAATCTTTGTAACCCACATCTAGAAATACATTTGATTTGATTTGAAGCCTGGAAAGTTGAGCGCGACTCCAATTAGTGTGGCTTTGTTAGCGTGGATCTCACGGCAAACCAGGTTAGGCTTGCAGTTGAGTTTAAATGCGAGATCGATCAGAATAAGTGGTGCTGGCAGTTGAAATCTAAGGATTTACGGTTGGAAATGGAATTCAATAGTATTTATTCTGAGGTTACGTCAGATTCTAAGCCAGTTCTCTTCAGTTCGTATTTTGCCGAAAAGCGTCTACATAAGAGCTAAGATTTTATACTCAAAATTGTTCTTACAGTTCCATCAACTCATAAAACAAATAACGTTTTTAAAATTGGAATAGGAACAGCCATGTAGATTAGAATTTTAGGAATTTAAAAGTACCCTATACAATGCATAATCTATTTATTAAAAAAAAAACTTTTTTCATTTATGTATTTTTCCATCCTTTATACAAACCCTATTGTTTTTTCAACGTGGTAAAAACTATATTTCGCCTATACCAGAGCCTGGAATTCCCTCTCGTTTTCTTGTGTAGTGTAACCATTATATAGAAAAATATTTTTAAGAATGTTTACGACGACTTGTTGAGATGTGCCTTCATACACATTGCGAGGCTGACTTCCCATCCTTATTAAATAAAACATCCTTCGCTCGCAAGACGCAAAAACAATCTGGCGGAGGAAATGTTGTGCGGCACGAGTAAAATAAGATTGTATTCAATTGCTAAGGAAGTTATGACGTACTTATAATCTTCAGAGGGCTCATTTGAATTTCAGTTTCTTTTTTTTATTTTGACGAGAGCCTATGGCATCGTAGGTCGTAATGGTATCGTAGGTTTATTATTGGATATACATAATTTGGATATCGTGATGACATGATTGGTCTAGTCTTTCTTAAACTTATTTATTTATTTATACCATGAAGTTTACAGCTTTAAGTATTAATACAGAAACATATATTAGATCGGTACGCCAATTACAAAGTTCCATTTTTTATTAATAAAAATCAGACAAGAGAGACGGAAGGATAGAGTGTTTGTGTGTTAATGCTATGACATGATATTATTTTTAACATTATTCGTCAGTATATATCGTTTAATATTGTATTTAAAAGAGTTCCGAGATGAGTCCAAGTCAGAGAAATTATTACTTCTAGGCATTGATCGTGAGAATGGTTTTCATGTCATCAGAATAGAATAGTTTAATATAAAGTTCACTCTTTCCAACCTTGAAAACCTTCGATATAATTTTTAATTAGCATGATTTTGATATTACTTTACCTTGATTGTACGTACAAATAGCCAATTTCTGGCTTGCCTCATATTGCCCCATGCTCATTATTTTCTACTGTGCGTTAATTCTGTATTTAATATATGCAATAGTAGTATGTATATTATATTTCATTATTCTATTGTTTCATTTCCAACAACAATGACGTAAATTTTTACATAATCCGCTTTAACTTTGTGGATTAAAAATTTTGTGCGTGAGCGTATAAAAGCCTTATTTTCCTTTGACATAATTTTTCCGTTAATTCTTTTATGATGCGTTCAATTTGTGTATACTTGATATTTTGCGGATATTTCTTTGCTTATATTTTATGTGTAATTGATAATTGTGCAAAATCATGTTAAGTTTAATATACAGTAGCATATAGTGCGTTGGCACTATGGCACTGTAAACAAGTAAGTTTATACAATAGATAGATAGTAAGTTTGTAAGAGAAAAATAGATAGGAATCTATACGACAAGAAAAGAGAGTAAAGGATACTAAAGATTTTTATAAGTTTGGCGAACCAAAAGTCACAGCTAACGATGTGAGTTACGGCGCGGTATACGGCGCGGCAAGCGGTGGGCGGTGGAAACAAATGTAAGACAACCTTCATAGATTGTCGCCACAGCTACAGGCGATACAAATTGCCACGCGGTGTGATGTGCGAATTGAACAAATGTACTGGCGAGTATCGAGGGTGCGACAGCTCTTCGCGCCGCCCGCCGCGCTTCCAGTCGCACCGCCAGAAGTTGGTAAGGGGCCACTGAAAATTAGCGACTCTTTGGTCACTCTGTGGCGCAGGATTTGCTGAATCGCTGCCCTATAAAGAATGAATTTGTCTGCCTTGTTATGTTCTGTGATTCATTATGTGGTATATTGATGAAAATATTTTTCTTTTTTCATTCTGACATGATTTAGTAAGTAAGGCATCGACGCATTAGTATTCTTGTGATCTTTCTGAAACTATTCGCTTCTGATGCTAAAGCTTCGCTAATGCTCGTTGACATTTCCTTAACCCCTTTCAAAAAGGAAAGTTAAAGTCAAACAAAAAGGTCTCATTTCTCAAGGGGCTCAAAGTGCTACCTCCTAACATCGTTACCGAGTTTCAGCTCAAAGGAATTTTTTATATGACTTTCTGGAACATTCCTTTCAAGGTGTAAAACGTCAGTTGACTTAGATTCGAACGTCTGTGGCACTCGAGAGAGTTCTGGAATGTTTTGTGTTTATTCAGTGTTCGGATAAAATGGAGGGAAATGGGAAAATTGAGGAATGGCTGTTGAATCAATATTCGTACCTACAACATCGTTTTAATGGATAATTTATCCAAACAAATATCAGAAAAGAAAGTAAGTTTGTTTTTACTCTATGGATCTTCTTGAATTTTGCATACATATACATAATTGAAAGTATGGAAAGGCTACCTTTTTATCTCGAAGAAAACGTACTGTTCCCATGGGAACGAAGGAAATTTACGCTGGTAAGTAATTTTGGATAATGGATTATAAAATATAAAACAAAGACCAAAACAATACTATAGAAACTTGGGAACAAAGCAGTTGGCCTGTTTGACTTAAAATTTAAGCTTTACAGGATTTACTTTCCATCAATGAATATCGGATACTCGTGGATAAACGCCATTGTTATAAAGTAGGCCGCACTCGAGGCCTAATTAGCATTTATATCGCCCGTCCACCTGGGAAAACAATTTGTAATTAGTTTTCTGTTTGACTATTTAAGTGTCGTAGCTAGTGGTTACGAAAAATTTAAGATCTTCCCATTTGAAATGGTTTTATCTTACGCCTACAACTTATAAAACTGCCGTACAATTTATATCATCATGTTTTTTGCAATACTGCCAAAATTAATTTCTAAATAGTAATGCTTTTTATTTCAAATTGTACCGTACCCTTTTAAATTCAAACTACCCTCACAAGAAAATTAAATAAAATAACAAAAAATAATTTATCTTACCGGCTTAAACCGTGAATACTGAAAAGTCTTTTGATTTTGATAATTTCAATGCCATCCAGTTATAGGCTTAAAATTGCACAGTTTCTTTGCAAAACATTATGTCATCGATAACAAAGAGCAGGCACGTCAATGAACCCGTAAATTCGAGCAAGGCGTCTATGTGAGTAGAACTTTCACAGTATATCTCGCTAATTGTGGCTCGAAGACATGGCCGAGGGCATTGAACCGATCCGTAATGGCAGCCATTAGCAAAAATATGCTGATGATAGGACTGAAGAAGTTCTTCATAATGACTACCGCTTACGAGTCTTAAATATAATTATAAGAAAGTATGATATTTGTAACAAATTTAAAAGTAATGTTTATAACAGTGAAGAAAATGTTAAATATCAATAATTAACTCAATTCAATTCAGTTATGATGGGCAAAATTTGTTAGTTCATCCATAGCAAAAGTCTATAGAACCTCAATCATATTCAATATGGTTCTGTATAATTTGAGTAGTAATAGTTGGTTTAAAATTTGCAGGCAATTGTAAGAAAGCTATACAAACTATTACTACTCCATAAATGAAAAGTTGGAAAACAATTTTAGTAAAGAAAAATTTTTCGTTCGGCTTTCCGCACTCAATAGATTCAAAGACGGTCACGGTTCTCCGGAGCATACAAAGCTATTTGATCCGTGACTGAAAATGCGTAAACAAAAGATAACCCGAACATAATGGCTGACATTGTCACCGCGCTCCCAAAAGTCACTGACTGGGATTCCGTTAGATCACGCTCTGGTGTTTATGGTGTACGCCCTGTGTTGGCTTAGCGACGGCGTGAATGTATTCACAGAAGTGGTCACGTCTTTGGAGCATTTTCTTACCCCTGCGTGGACATGTGTTTAAATTTTACTTAAGAGTAGTATGAAATGTGCCACACCTGTGAACACTTATTTGATCACATATCTATATATACCACGCGGTTACACTCGCGTATATTATAATGAATGATTGAATGAAAATTCTTTATTGAACACCATACATATAAATTTCTACTGTTAACAATACATAAGTATTGTTAACAGTAAACTTTAGCCTGTAGCCTGTAGTTTCGGAGCCAATTCAATACAAACAAACAAATCTTTCCTCTTTATAATATTAGTAAAGATGTAAAATACTCGCGTCAAAATGAACACAACAAAATACTAGCCATGAGGTCTGATTTAATTATTACGAAAGCTTTGAAGACACACTAACTAGACGAAATAACACTTACACCCGTATTCTAATACGTATCTCGAACATTCCTCGACTTTTTTCAACCTCTGTCAACGAAAATGTACATTCTGAATTGGAAAAAAGTTTTTTTCTTAACGTGAGTAGACGTGATCTAGTAGAGTTCTACTAACTCACGTCTACTCACGTTAAGAAAATTTAAAACCTCAATCTGTTAGTTCGACCTATTTATTAATAAAATATTGTATTTTAATGTTATTTCAATCAAGAATTTTGGATTGAAATTTGTCATACGTCATATTTGACGTAACCTGAGTGAAGGAAAATTAAGCTAACTTCTTAGAATACGGGTGTTAGTGTATTTTACGTAAAACTGAGTCTCGAAGGCTAATATCTGAGTCAGTTGTCTGCTTCCTCGGATCAATGTCGGGTATTGTACCCGAAGTAAAAGTCACGACCTTGGCTTGTTTCAATATTGAAATCGGACCTAGCAATTTGTGCTGGCCCATTGTCCAATGAGCAAGATAAATATGCCTTACTGATAAATAATTATGAAGAAGTATATTTGAATTATTTAATTGGAGAATCCAAAAAAAAAATATATGAACTCTTATCATTTAAATAACAGTTACTTGAATATATTACCCACACAGGTACATATATGACCGACTGTAATATATATACATATATTACCGACAAAGGAACAGAGCAACGGCTTTGACTACCTTATAAAGTTTAAAAGACACATCACGTAAGACGCAGCGACAACTTTACAGTTATTATATTAACCCTGCATATGAGCTTATTACTACTAGGAATACTATGATTAAAATCACGCAAAAACCACCGTAAGCTTTAAATTATAGAAACTACAAATGATATCAATGATGACATTATAATTACTTTATCGACCCCGACGGACCTTGGAATTTACTGGAAGTGTCTTGGTGGTATTTTACTACTAGAATTGGGTTAATTTTACTATTTTTAACCGACTTTCAAAAAAAGGAGGCGGTTATCAATTCGACCGTATTTTTATGTATGTTACCGCATATCTCCGGCGTTAATGGACCGATTTAGAAAATTCTTTTTGCATTCGAAAGAGTACAGTTCCAGTGTGGTCCCATAGAAATTTAGTTTAAGTCTGATCATCCATGTGGAAGATATTCCAGGGAACTCCCGGAAATCAACAGAATAACCTCTGCGGTTAAGGTTTAATGATGTATATACCAACTGAATTGTAACTAGATGATGTGATTACCCTTCACAGGACACTAAAAAGGGAAAAATAATAAGTTTTGCCAAAAATAGAACCGATTTCCTCCCACTATAAGGTAAAAAAATAAACCTTTATTTTATTTTAGAAATCTATTAAAAGTCGGTGATTTTACCTATTTTCAATTTAACATGATTTTGCACCGATTTTAAGTGTGAGAAAGTCAATTCTATTGTTTGCCAAAAAGTTATTTTATTTAAATTATTCAATAAAGTGTGGTTGCAACATTTTTGCAGTATTATGGACGTTTTGGGTGACTTATGCCCTTTCCTACCAGACCATGCGTCAGACCAATTAACACTATTTTTTGTATGCACATTGATAATCACTTACAGTTCTATTATTGGACTGGTCACTTGTTTATTCTATTGTCCTTTACTTTATTTAAATTGCTACTGTAAATAGCACGTTTGTTAGAAACGTGAGCAAACTTTCACGAGGTATTTTGTTTCAACGCTATCAGGAAAACTACAATCACAATCTATTTATCTATCTGTCTTCTTATATATCTTCTATCTATATATTTAAAAATCAATTTCCGTTCGTTAGTCTCGGTAAAACTCGAGAACGGCTGGATTGAACGGCTGAAACTCGATTTGACTAATTTTAGTCTTGAAATATTCGTGGATATCCAGGGAAGGTCTAAACGGTGGAAAAATATGAAAAAATGTGAATAGAATAATGAAAAACCACAAATATATTTTTCCATACAAATAGTTCGGGTCTGTCAAATACCTCACGTTCAAAAATGGCGGTATATAGTTCGCCGGGTCAGCTAGTTATTAAAAATAAAATCGTATATGAAGATTATGAAAATAATTTGTATATCATCACAATATATAAATAACATGATGTATAATAATGGTAATATTATGGTAAAAGAAACCGATTCAAAAATTTAAAGTAACCCAAATTTTATACAACGAAATTTTCTTTTAAATAAATGAATCACTTTAGCAAATTAAAATACATAGGAGAAAATATTATAAGTGGTCTTAATTATGACACAAAAAACGCTTTACGCGGTGAATATGTTTATTTTTGTATAATATTTATTCTCAGGGTTTATACAAATTTTTAGTTATTTCATTTCCGTCTAATTAAAAGTTTTTGTTATCTAATGCATTTTGCAAAATAGAACTTTTTGCCACCACTGCTCCTGCCTTTTTTACTCTTCCTTATGCAGTAACTTCATGTAGTATTAAGTAGCAGTAGTACAAAATATGTCTTTTTTATATACCAATGTGGTGATAAATATTCATTGCTATTTCTATTACTTCTAATTCGTATTTGACTCTGAAATGAAAGCCTTCTTTATCAATTTTGGTCTTATGAATAATCGTTTTCTAATCCCATTTCGAAGCAAGTTAAACATTGAGCAATAGTGATAGTGATAAAGATTCATAAGCGATGATAATCATTGATCAGTGATTATGTGCGTTGTGATCACTTCATGGTACTTTGTTTGCTTTACCAAGAGAACTAAGTACATTATCATACACTAACTTTGCCGCACGGTTTCCCGCTATAAGCCTAAGCCTATAAGCCTTCGTCGTAAGCTATCTCTATGAGTTTTGTGTCGGATTGATCCAGCAACTCTCGAGTTATGAGTGGTGTAATAAACCCTCCTTTGTTTTATGTTTATAGATTGTGTTAGAGTGAACCAGGTAACCCTGACTTTATCAATTAATTTATGGATTCTATTTGCCTTGCATGGCCGAAACTTTTTTTAAGTTTGCACCGTTAATAAAACCCAGAACATTTAAGTGGTAACTCTGGCGCGTTAACTGTTAACCCGTCAAGGACAACAACAACATACATTACATTAGTTGTCTAATAAGTTCTAGTTAGTTAATACAACCGCTATTTATTCATCATTCTAAGCACTATGCGATGTAGCTCGGATATAAACATCTGTGTCCATACAAACGCCGCGGTAGTGTCATCGGCCTCGCTTCCTTTTGTGGATTTTATTACATACCGTTCTACTGGTTAGTCAGCTTCGCTATTCTAATGTTTGTTTTTAGATATCATTGCTGGTGTTGCGATCCGTTTAGCGGAATCAAGTTTTGGTTAGATGATAGATCACATTGTGTTTGTATAGCAATTTGTATGCGTTTGTTCTGCTTGAGACTTGACCGTATCTGTGACTAATGTGTATTGCTTTTGTGAAGTTTTCTTTATATCCCACTGGATTTGCGTAGTAATTTGTATATGGTTGTTTATCTTTGATTTGAAAAAGCAAGCTGTACATATTTAATTGGTTTGATTTTTGGGATATCTTATCTGTATTTTTTATTACTGAAGTCTAATTTGTTAATCTAAATTGAAGTTGGCTAGTAATTAGTATATACGGTAGGTTAGTTTTACTTAAAGCTTGGTCATAAACAGATTACACATAATTGGTTTAATATCATGAGGTGTGTTATCTGTAACTGTATGTCAGTTCTTTTAACCGGAAACTTGTCATTCTCGGAAAGTTTTGAGTCATTCTGTGGGTTGGGAAATACATATTGACTGCCCAACTAAGTGCTTAGTGTCTCGATAAAAAACGTAAGGTTAATAATACTTCTAAGATTCTGAGTCAGGATGTTTGTAGTACCTAGATCAAAGCAAATGAAAAGTGATCCTATCAAAATGTCTCTTATCTATTCTAAGAATTATTAGAATAAGTATTTACAACATCATTCATATAATAAATGCGTCAAACTTATAGATTCCACAAATCTGCGTCCTGGAAACCAGGTCATTTCTGCCATTATTGTTTAATCTGACATCAATTGCACGACACGTTGTTGCATACAATATCACCGTCAAACGTAACATTAGCTAAGTGCAGGAAGACCTTCAACCAGATATTACATTTGTATTCAGTCTGCTTTCAAAACTTCATCCAATTTTCTAATCTCGTCATTATGCGACATACAATACGCGACCTTAATATGTCATGCACACCGCACCTTAATACCAAAAGCACCTATTGTGTTGACATAGAATTCAATTTTGAAGATTCTGTCGTATGTATTGTAGTTACGCCGTCGAGCGAATCCAGTAATAGTATTCAGACCACATGACATGAGGTATCAGTTACAGGCGATTAGAAGGCTTATAGAGTAAGACTCAGAGCCTGCAGACTGGCTTAGCCTTAATAAATAACTAATATGACATATGCGTACTTCCTAGTATGAAGGTAGGTAGGGACGGTCGTTTTATGTACACACAAAAAGATTGCTCATCTTCATAACAGTGTTTATGTAGGTTCTCTAGAGCACTAGTGACTAGTCATTGAAACTATAGAACCAAGCAATGGTTTGTATGATATAAAAGTTTATCTTTTCGCCACCATTTTAAATCTATTTTTACGATCCCTAAGATAGATTTATAGTTACGTAATTTCAACGCTTTATGAAATGAAATACTCGTACATCGCTCAGATATAAACATTATATTATATTTGCCCTTCGGTAAATTAGATCAATAAATATAGTTTACACAGCTTAACCATAAAGCAAATTTATAACAGTTCGCAAAGATATTATTTGCTTTACATTGAGACTAAGTGGTTTAAACAGTACATTCGCTCACAAATCCCAAGGCTCTTTGAAGGCACAAAACACATATTATAGACCATTATTTGTTGAACAAACATACTGGAATTCAATACGATAGTAATGTCGCAATGGCGGACTGCCTTTTCAAATTGTATTATACATTTACAATTTACTGTAATAAGCTTATAACATTTATTACGTGTACGTTTTCAGATCGGAGATTGTGACATCAGAAGTGGGATTTTACGTGTTTTAGTTCTAAATAAAACGTTGTGAGAATGGTTATGGAAACGTTTGTTACGCAAGTATTGATTGAAATGGATCTTGTTATGACTGATACAAAAGCGATTTATTCAATATATTACCATGTCACATAAACCGTGACCACGTTCTATATAGTGTTCAGAATTTGCGCCGATAACACAAATATTATATGTATACCAATATTACATAACCAACGTTTTGTTTTGTATTAGAGATTCATCATATATTGAAATTCAGTTTACATACTATTTATTTTCCATTAAGGTGAAACCTCAACACAATACATCCATTATCCCTTAAAAATAAACTTCTAACTAACTCAATACAGTGTCGTAACTTTACAAATCTGGCAAAACTTTCATACTTTTAATTCAATCGTTCGTTAGAAAAGGCCCCCATAAAAGTATTTTAGAAGTTATAAACACAAATAAAAGTTTGCTAAGACGGCAATTTGTAAGGTGCCCTTTAGGAATTTATCAGCCCTCGAGTGAAAATTTTAGCGAATTCGCTTTTAAAGAGCCTCTTCAGTGATCTCTTTGTTTGAAGATTTATTGGTTATAAATTAAATAACGATGTGTTAAAATGAGAGACTATTGTTTTTATATTGATTAAAAATGCTCTTTAATTTCTAAACGTGGTTTATTAAACGTTATTACCCGACATTTAGAACGCCTTACAGCAAGCGGGAACGCGCGCGACTGAATTAATACAAGTAAAAATAAACACAAGAAAAAAAACTGAATAAGAAATTTTACCAAAATCGTTTCAGCGGTTGGGGCATAATCGACACTCATACATTCAAACTTTAACATCGATTATATTAGTAGGGTACAATGAACATAATTATTCATACAAACTTTGTCTTCTAATCACAAACACGACAAAAAATATCCCACAAGATTCAACCGTTCAGAACGTATACGTTTTCATTCATCAATTGATTTACTCATAGATAAAGCATAAATAACACGCAATTACACAATTATCTCACAAGTACCAAGCGAGCTGACTTGATCCGCATACAAATACTTCAACTTGACATACAGACGCTTTCGATAAACACGAGTGAGTCAGATACGCAGGTATTAATCACGTATAATTTAGATGACTCAATGATGCTATAATTATTACAGGTTGTATTAATATATGGGAATTTATTATTTAGTAACAACGTTTAAGTGTTTACATAACTCTTATACTATTTGAAATAAAATGAAATGAAATTACTTTAATCACAAATACTGTGTGTATTAACACAATAAAACATCACTTATTTATAACTAATACTACAATTATTAGGAAACATTGTTTCATAGAGAATTTATTTGATATCTAGCATAAAAACTGGCGTGTGAATTTTGGTCTTTATTTTTTTAAAGTATTGGCGTGCTACTAATTATATAGATGACTGGAAAACAAAACCAGAATGATATAAAAGATCAAAAAATAATGAATAGATATGACGCCAAAAAGACTATGAAACCAATTCTAAAGCCTTACGTACATCAGCTGTATTTGTTCATATATTATGTGCTGATAAATTTTGATACTAATTTACTGACGCTGTCTTAAGAACCAGCACCAATTACTCAAGTTGTCTTGTTAGCCGATAATCATAATTTATCAAAATTTTGCAACTTGGTTGGCAATCTATAAGTCGCATTGGATTAGGTAAGGTTGAGGTAAATTATGTTTTTGTGGAGCCTTTCTACCTCGAAGGTCAGGACCTGGATAGCTAATGAAGTATTCAGTGAAGCGTATTAGTGTCTCAGAAATAGGGGCAATCGAGTAAGATATATTAGATGATACGGTTATATTAGTACATAGAACATTAACATTACATATTCAGTAGTTCATTTTAGTAAGGTCACAGGTCATCTTACATTTGACGCCCTTAGTAAAAGAGTAACTTTTTTCACCAATTAAGTCATTGGTGACGGCCACTCAAGACATCAAATCATATGATTGACAACGTAAAAAATACGGGTATTGGCCCAAAAATTAGGCGAAAGAAATTATCATCAACAAGATTTCATTTTGGTAACTTTTGGTGTCAATTTGAAAGTCAAAATGAAAACGTTTAATTTCCAAATTGGTCTCTTACGAGGCGCTTTTAAAACGTCATATAAATTTACTTGTGAATTCTTTTTTTACTACTGATTGAGAAGGCTATCTTTCTATTTTTATCTCTATCTAGAGTATAGATTTTCGCATATTTTATGATTGGCAATAGCACCTACATCCTAATAATAACACAACTTTTAAAACCTAGCGATCATTGATGATATTTTGTGCATCATCATCTAAGCATGCAGCATTGGCCAAAATATTTTCTATGGCGTTTAGCAACCTATAAGAGCAAATTTTCTAACATTCTGATATTTTTTGTTACAGGTATACAGATGTCAACTGTGACCTTATGAAGTGAAAGTGAGATCAGCCGGCCTTTCCTAGGTAAGAATCAATCAAATTATCTAACGTTAAATACCCGATGGAAAACTGGTAATAATAGGTTCGTGATGATATTATAATAACCTTTAGTAGGCTTTCACTTGCTACTAGTATTAGACGTAATTATAATAACAAGATTAAATCGTTAAGCACTTGGTTTACTGTAGGTTACATTTGTATGGTTTATTTTTCGTACAGATCAAGTTTGTATATCTCCTTAGTCAAGTCCAATGGCATCAATAACGAAACAATACAACAAAATCTTTCTTATCTTCAACATATAACCAAATACTATTACATTTACACTCGTATTTAAGAACAATACTATGAGGTCTCTCAACGCACAGGGACCCATAAATCTATTCGGAGTCGATATTTGAGTGGCGGTTTGAAACTTGGCATTTAAATTAAATACTTTACTTTACTTTTGTTTACTTTACGTTACTTAATAGGGGACACTGAAAATCAGCGCCGTGCATGATAAAATCATCACGGCCTATGCTGAGTGGACTCCCTTTTTCAGGAATTCACTGCCGTACACCTTTTTTTATGGTTCTTTTTCATTTTCTTGTGTTGTTGTTTATCTTTATTTTATTTTACTTTTTTTTATAATTTTTATTTTTATTCAAGTGTACCTGTGTGTTCCTGTAATAAATGTTTTTTCTTTCTTTCTTTCTTTCTTTCTAAATCTGAGGCCCTTCTCCCATATATGTACATACAAAGTTAGTACCTTAACCTATTTTCAATTTAACAAGATTTCGCACCGACTTTGTATACATTTCAACAAAAATAAAAGTTATATTCTACTTTTTAGAGTGAGAAAGTCCATTCTATTTTTTGGCGAAAAGTTATTAGTTATGCTACTAATAGCTTTTGTGCGAACGTGGAATTGCAAGCAAGTATTCAGAAAATATTCTACACGAGTATCGTATCCTACTTGTATCGTAATGGGAGATGAGTCTTACTGTTTTTTAATTAAAGACTTGTCATTTGGAACGCATTGAGAAATGTCTTACTTCGCATAGTATTTTACTATACACAAGTATTGTATATGTAAGTAAGTCTGAATACGGGTGTTAACCACTCATATTTATTCTCATTCATTGAACGCTCACATTGATCACTGAGTGACATAATTTTGCTCATTTCAATACAAAATTGAATGAACAGAATGTCCCGTTTATGAAGAGTGGCCATTTTTTCAATTATCTTCTTATTGTTCACGAGCCACAATGATTGCGGCCATTTTCTTTATTCTTCCCACTTTTAAGCCATAAAATAAAAGGTATTTCAGTTGGTAGACGAAGGAACATCAATTATGTATTCCTTCATATAACGCTCATAGAATAGCAAAGCCATTTAGATGATTTAAGGCTACCTGGGGGTTTAAGTTGGACTTGAAAGTTTTGATTACAATTTTTGATCAAATCCTACTAATATGACAAATGCGAAATTTTGTAAGAATGTATGTATCTGTGTTTTAAATCGATTGTGATGAAATGTGGTAATCGTATGATAGGATCCAAAGAACATATAGCCTACTTCAGATGAATCGCCACATCAGACATTTTTTATTGAGTTCACATTCTTGATAGTCATAAGTGTTCTTTTCTAGGTTCACTTTTTTATGTATCAATAGACCAATTTTAATTGCTAAATAATCGTTCCAAATCTGCCGTAAGCCACCATGAAATTACATTACGCCATCGTTGTTACTACTTCAACATTCAACACAAACCCAATATAAACAGATTTATCTAGAACTCTGCTTGTAACATGCCAATACTCAGCAAAGGAGTCTGGGATGAGCATCGTCAGGATTCGCGGAAAATGGAAATGTTTGCAATATCGCGGAGTGCTGCAAAGGCGCCTATTTTCGACTCTTTGTGACGGGTCGTTCAACTCTCCGTGATGCTTGTTTGAGATTTGTCGTTTGGGGATATAGATTACGTATATTGGAAGCGCTTCTATCGTTAGCTGTTTATTTTTGGTGCGGTTGATCTGATGTTATGTGACTGACCGCAGCCCATGAACGTCTACAACATCGTGTTGTAGATACCTTGCCGGTTTGAAGGAAAGGAAAGGGATATGGAGAGGATATTGTATAGAAGACCATTAACCTGAATCTCTGAATTATATTCAAGACTATGGACCAGTGAGGCATCTTGATTTTGGATTTTACGTCACATTTTATTTACTAGTTGCAATGGTTAGTACAAAATGTGGACAAACATGTATTACAATTAAAACCCTTTTAGAATAATACAAAGACTATTGTTTACGATATAGTTTTGTAGTGAATTGTGTTCGCCCTTGTCCGCTGACGGTAATAGAATTTACATAGTTTATCCGAATGTACTGAAAATTTGTATAATATATTTACATTCAGTTACCTCTCGTCTGTGTTTATTTTAGAGACCTTCAACTTTATATTTATCTTTTTTACTTAGCTGATGCGATTACTATTCTGTTTACAATATATAATTAATTTATTATCATTCACTTACTATTATTACATACACACTTAATAAAAGAACTTTATTTAAAAAGGATGTAAAATAGTTTCATATTGGAATAAGTGTAAGGATTCTGACTCATAAAAAGGTGACTAACGAGATGCGGGTCTGAAGCAAATCCGGATAAAATGAGCACGACTTTACGAGCTCCTAGGGGGCTTTCTACTAAAATCGAAATATTTACACCGATTCCATAACATTGTCATCTTCTTCATCTAGTCCTAAACTAAGTAAAGCCTCTATTAAAACTAGGTGACTAATAGATATACTTATTTTTTTAAATAACACCCAGACAGTAGAACATTATAATGTTAATCACATAATAATTTTCTACTGGTAGGGATCGAACCCACACCCTCCAGCGCAAAAGATCATTGTCATTTCCACTGTAATATTAGGGTCATTGGCATTTCGCATTTCATCACAAAAATTTCGAACATTTTCAAATTCAATTTGCGCTTTGACTCAGAAACATGAACAAGCAAAACTTAAAAAGAACCCATCAGATTAATTGGACTGCAAAAAGCGAGTGGTTGCACACAATATTGTTCGCTGTTTTTGCGCTTTTTAATGATACAAGCGTGTATTCTCATTCGGTAACGAGTATTTTGGCGACCGTGCCTATCAAACCGTAACGTTATATAGCTTATGAGATGGTGAAGATACTTGATAAAACAAGATACACTGTCAAATATAAGTCAAGAAAAGAATAAAACTGTTTTTACATAATAACAATTATACAAGAATGAAAAACATCAATATTGACAAAGAAATTGTAATTATGGTGGTTGAAGTGTGTATCGTAAAGAATGCCACTTATATTTGTGACATAATAAACACAATACTGTTTTTAGTGACACTTATGTAGTGTAGAGTTTGGCAAAATTAATAGACATTCTGACTTGTTCTCTAATACCTAGTTCCTATAAAAATAAAGTGAGTCGTTTTATTTACGGACAGTACAGTATCCTACTAGGCGTAGGCTAAACTGTATTTACAATAAAAATTGCGTTAACATAAGTAGCAGAACTTTGTTCCGATTCGTTGTTTATAACCGCTCGTTAGTAAAAACCATTCGTATGTTATACTATGGACTGGGCCTTAGAGAACTGGTTGAATAACAGAATGGAACAGGGTTATCGTATACCGTGCATCAAGTTTGGACGTTGAGCCAATATAAATCCAGCTATCTAGAGCAATATAGCTTAAGGTTTATTGCTTCTAGTGCAATCTCTGTCGTTCTCTTAGAGAACCGGGTTATCGAAAACCGTTCATCGGGCCTCGTGGTATCGAGATATTAAGGCCTTAATTATAGTATTAAGAAAGAAATCCATCCTCAAGGGGAAGTAGAACTGAGGCATTGTACATAGTATGGCATGCTATTAGCTAATCCTTGGCGACAAGTTCATGGTAGATCAATTAGTAACGCTAATAACTCAGGAAATAAACTAACTAAAGCACAACGTTAAATATTCTAATAGAGAAACTTTTGATGTAGCTTATCAAAAGGTCCTTTGAAAAGAATGTGATGCTCGGTTTCTGAGTCATCTTTACTCTTGTTGAATCTATTCGATGGCGCTAAACCTCCGTTAACTGTGTTAATTGCGTTTCTTAGCAACGCATTGTTGTCAGATTTCGTATGAAATTTGTGTGACAGTTAACTTTATACGAGCATTAGAAACGCCAATATCTCAGGAAAGAAGCTAACCAAAGCACAACGTAATACATTCTAATACAGTAACTGTAGTACTATTATACTGTAGTGCGATTCTATAATGTTAACTTTCAAACAAATTTCAGACGAAATTTGAACATGCATGGCTCAGTATCGCAATCGTCACAGTTACTGGACGTGAACGCTATCGAATAGATAAACTAGCGCTAAAGTGACTCAGAAACCGGGCGCAAGAAAAGTATGGTTAGGTAAATGTTTCTGACATCATCTCTCGGCCCACGTCTGAGTGCAGTCTTGGTCCGTTAAATCAGACACGGCTGTGATGGTTCCGTGGCAAAGTGTCTTACCGTTTTCTAAAACATAAGAGGGAAAGTGCACCGAGTGCCTCGATTTCCATATCACTTTCACTGATTGACACTAAGTTTATATAATTATGATGCGTATTGTATACAATTATGTTGGATTGATATTTAATTGGAGCTGTGCTTTCTTTATTTACATAACGGGCTCGATTTACATTTTTCTCACATTTGTTGGAATGATAAGGCTCGTTAGTGCTCCATCAGTCCATTTAACCATTTTAGTAAGGAATCCTTCTAATATTATAAATGCGAAAGTTTTTGAGGATGTATGTATGTATGTTTGTTACTCTTTTATGCAAGAACTACTGAACCGATAATGATGGAACTTGGTATACATAAAGGTAAGGGTTAAGAATAACATATAGCATTTTTATCACGGAAATGTCACAGGATCAGAAGTTACGCGGTAAAAACCGTAGGGCACGGCTAGTTAATCTATGAAAATGTTTAGAATAATAGAATCTGTATCCTTATGACGCTTTAGCAGTGGGAACTATATTTCTAACTATACCGTGCACATCCAATCAAACCAAAACAAGAAATATAATGCAAAAGGAAGTGTCGACAAAGCAGCATATATTATGTATGGACACGTTCATTCTTTTAATATCTGAAATCTTGTCATAGCTTTTTCTTTGTTTGCATTTTTGTGTTTGATGATTGTATATGTTGCAAGAGATGACATAGTTTACTATGCTATAACAATCTAGTAGTATATCTAATACAACATAATTAATTAGACTACAATTTTTTAGAATAGATATTACATAATAACTTTTTGTCAAAAAATAGAACCGACTTCCTTACACTAAAAAGTCGGTGCGTTTACCTAGTTCCAATTTAACAAGATTGCACTAACTTTGAATGGATTCTACTTTTTAGTTCGAGGAAATCGGTTCTATATTTTGGCAAAAAAGTTATTATTTTCGAGAGGTTGGACCACCTCCTTTTTTTTGGAAATCGGTTAAAAACGTAGACCTAATTATGGTAATAAAGTAATTATCACATTAAGACATTGGAATAGTAATTTGAAAGACATGAATTTTTGAACAACCTTAAATTCAATGGCATAGCAAAGCATAAGTATTAACAAATTGCGATGAAAGGGTTAATACTTTGGTTAAAGGGTTAATACAATTGTAATCTATTCTGGTTCACACCCTGTAGACTTGACAGCTATTAGCCGTGTCTCGAGTAATTTTCCGCTGCTTACGCCCAAATCAACGCAGTCATGACCGTGTAATGTCCTCATACTAAGAAATGCTGATAACTTTGACTGAAGACTGCCTATTTATAAATTGTTAGAGATATTTGAGGATATTTTGAGTGTTTTTAAGAGGTATAACTTATGTTTATAAGTTAAGTAGCCAGGGCTATACGGACCGACCAAACATTGCATATTGTAATTGACTTATGTCCCTTTTAACTAGAAGTTCGCTTAGAGCTAGACCTCGCGTCGCACGTATAAATCAAGACGTAAGCGTATGGTAATTTTTTTCACATATTGTCCCACTAAGTGCCATGCGTTTTTTGTCGTGTTTCTTGAAAAGCACTTATAGTTGTAATTAAATCGATTCAAGCAATCCTAAGATACAAAATCATATACATATTTAGATACAAAATCAAGATGCTCTCAAAGCTTTTATCCTTTCGCCAACTTTTCAATTCTTAGAATTTTCAGGCGGCAACACACCAGCTGACACGTTCAATAAATCTTATTTGTGAGTACTTTGCCCACTAGATTGTTCCTTTTTTGGCATTCTTAAAAAGAAGTAAGAGGTGTTTTTGACGAATTGTTTCGAAACAAACAGGACGCTCTCACGACCACTTAATCCTTTCGCCAACTTTTCTATTCGTAGTAATTTACTCGGTACTACACCTGCACCTATCGAATAAATCGCATTTGTCGAGTAATTTCGCACACTAGACATTAGTATTCCCATCCGATTCCTCTCCCATCCTGTTCTACTCCTCTCCTAATTTCTATCATGAATCTTCTCCTTATCGCAATCCCTTCCTTCAAGCCGGCAAGGCATCTGCGACACTTTGATGTTCATGGGCTGCGGTCAGTCACTTAACACCAGATGAAACGCATGCACCGCTTGCCTCCTGTACCATAACTTGTTTTTAAAGTATTAAAAGATGATTTGATATTGTCTTACCCAATACCAAAACTACTTCATCGCCTTCCACCCTTAATTCATATTTCATTCGTCACTGTAACGTCCAAAAAATCGTATTTGCCAAGTAATTTTCCACCATTTGCGCCCAACTTGGATCCAGCATGGATTCACGAGCAATTGGCCGCGACAAACGAGCGAATAATGCCCCGTGGCGTTACGCGTGAATGGGCGGTAACAGTGGCCAATTTGATACAATGTCAATAATTTGATCTGGGATGGACGTTTTGTGAAAGGAAATACAAACGCGATCGATTTATATATGTATATCGGTTGATCTATTATGTCTACTATGAACTACGCTCCCCGTTGCTGTCGTCAGTCAGATATTTTCGGTGTCCACTAATAATCAGTGCAGTAGAATAATATTTTACTAGTAGAATAATATTTTACTAGTATTCCACCTCACCACTGAGTGGGAACCCATTTGGGGTACTTTAATATGATTGTATGATTGTTACCCCAATTAATGTATTTTGTTTTTTTCTTATGATTTTCTGAATGAATTTGTATTCATATTTATGAAGAGAGAGCGAAAAGGGTATAAAATATTCGGATTATAAATAGCTCTCAAATATGAAGTAGGGTCGTTAAAATATATATATTTCTCTGTATGGCATTAAAATGTCGCTGAGTGTGGTTTTGCATTGAGATCCTGAAAGATAAACAAAGATTTCCTTTATATACTATGAACACATCACGAGTTTACACAACTCAACAAATACATATCTCAAACATTATACATCTGCAATCCTTATTAACTTACTAATATATAGTATGTCTGATTTGTTTTTCACGCCTAAACCATTAAACTGTTTTTTTATGGGATAGCGACACATTTATTCTAACCCGTCGCTACACAGGGTTTGAATGAAATTTTGTACAGAAATTGTTTGAAACCCGATAAAGGATATAGGATAGTTTTTATTCCGAAAATCTCACTGTAACGGAAGATATACCCGGGTGAAATCGCTGGACACATCTTGTACTGTATGAAATGTATACAAATTAATTAGCATAGTTAGATAAAAAACGTCAATAAAGTCTTTAATACATTCAATGCGGGATATAAATTATACAGACAAAGTTGAACGAACAAAATGTAATTTAAAAGTAAAATCTAATTTCAGACTTGGTTACGGGCGTGTAAGTAATTTTCCAACTATTTGTCCTTCGCTGAGTCAATATAATTTAAAGTTACCTGCGTTCATTAGAGAGACAAATTTATTTGGAAGGCTGCTTTTAGAACGGGATTGATGTCCTTTAATTATCTTGTAAGACGTTCTCTAAGGAGTTAGGTGTACGGTGATTTATTAAGGCGTATGAGACTTGTATTAGTTTCACGTGGGCGTGGAATGAAATCTACTCAGATAAAGATTAAGCCTATATAGAGGTACAGAGCAGTTCAGGCCTCAGGACGGCAGTGATCAGTTGATATTAGTGGAACAGCTTGCTTCTTTGCACTTTCCACTGTATTAAAAATGGGGGTAGTTATATAAAAAGATTTGTTTTCAAAGCCAAGTTATAATAAATTGTTTTTGTGCGTTCGGAATGGGACCTTGCTTTTTCAAATTGTTCATAATATAATAATTATTTTTTATCACTAAACTCGGGCTGAATTGAGGAGGTTAAAAAGTTTTTTTTAATTACTGATGATGAGCATTTGTTAAGTACAAAAAATATATTGAGTCGCTTGGTGTCATATGAGAAAACCATTTGCATTATAAGGTCTCCAACACATGTGCAACCATCTGTTAAAGAGTGACATAGTAATTAAATACAAATATATTAGATGACGCTTTTGCTCTTTCGCTTACTTATTACATAAAAAGGAATAACATTTATAGACGCAAAGGTCATTACCAAGTTTTCTTCCATAGAAGGCCGAAACAATTATATTAATTGCGCAATGTAATTAGCTAATTATCTCTCTGTGTACGCTGAGAACTGACGATAATTTCATATAATCACATTTGTATTGTTATCACAATTAGATCGGTTTAGTTGACTCAGAATGCAGTTGTGTTTTGAAGTGAAGACGTGCTTTCAAGATCTTGAAAATTTTGCGTCTATATTTGGACTGGAGTATGATTGGTATAAGAGTAAACATGTTTCATGCATGATGCATTAATTTATTTAAATTTGTACTAGCTGTTTTCACACATGTATGTCTTCCTTTCCCGTAAGATGTTTGATATAAAAACCTATGTCCTGTTTCTCTATATAAAATTTCATCCAAATCTAATTAGTAGCTCAGGCGTGAATGAGAGACAGAAAATATATGAAAAATAGTAGGAGTGATTAATAAATTGTACACATTTAAAGTTTTGTATTTAGTACCTGCTAAAACACCAGCCTTTTCTAATATTCGGTACTCGTCAGTAGATTTGTTTTCATCGCCATCGCATCGCAAAATTTTCATCGCGTTTAGCTGTGGCTAAGCGGTTACTCTCTTACTTTTTCAAAACATCTGATCTCCCATCAAACTAACATCCATGAATACGCTTCTCATTCAAGATACCATTTTGAACGTCGTCCAGCAAACATCACAGTGAAAAGTGTTTAATTTACGTAAACCTATAATATTCAGAGAAAAGGATTAGTAGAAGATTGGGTAGAACTTTCAATAAATTGAATTCATTTGTTTTCAGGTTGCTAAGATCCGACCCAACCACGCTACCGTCATGACGCTGCATTGGTGGATGCACTGGTTCTGGGTGACGACGCTGCTGGTTATCATTGGTATGTATCCGTACTAATATTAATAAAGGTAAAGAATTTATTTGTTTGTTGGAATGTGCTAATCTCAGGAACTGCTGGTCCGGATTGAAAAAGATTTTGTGGTAAATACACCATTCGAGCAAGGCTATATGCAATAAAACATTATGCTTAGGAGCGAAGCTTAGGAAATATCAAAAGTTTCAGTAACTCTTAAATTAAGCCTCGTTCTAATTAGTTTAATTCTGATTTTAAAAAATAACCCGATAACTTTAACATTGAAAATGATACTGCAAACTGTCGTTTTAGTCCTTGATAAAAATTAACTTGATACTAAAATGACGAAATTATAATCTAGTATTTTTCAAGTATAAACCAATAATATGGATTATATGTCATATTAAGTTCATTGTACAACTCTTACAATGTAAGGTAATTAAAAGGTTGTATATATTAAATTATATCAAACGAGGCATATAATTGATTTAGAAGGAAAATGTAAAACCATATTTGACAAGATTGTTGAATATTAATGATGGAGCACGATATGATACGTCGAATATTAAATTGTAGATGCATATGACCAATTTCTATCCATATTATTTATCTCTAGTGCTTAAAATTACATAAGAGTAGGAGGCAGCCCCTATACCCATACCTAACCATACCCAATATCCAAAGGTTCATAAAACAAATGGCAACTCCCAATCACGTATGTGACACATTCTGGTATTGTCAAATTGAAAGAGGGTAAAGCCCGGTTCCTATAAACGAAGGAACGTCATAGTATAATAGATACGAAACGTTTTCATTAACGAGCGGTTATCAACCAATCGGAACTTAGTTTTGGTAGTTATGTTAACACCACGCTTATTATAGATACATAAAACGCTTCATTTTATTTTTATAGAAACTGGGCATTATTAGTCAGAGTATGGTCATAGATACATCACACTGTGCTAAGGAAAAATCGACCGAGGTTTCGGAAAAGTCGTGACATACGAGTAGGATAAGTTTGTTTTGACAATTGTTTCAATCATCAAAATTAATCATCGCCTGATCCTCTCCAGGGCATAGCACATTTGCATTGTCATTAGGGTTGGCCTCAAGATTTACCTCTCACGAAGGCCGCGTGTAACGTTACGAGGAAAACGTGACACACGCTATTTATACACAAGAGTAAATTTAAACAATATGTTGTGTTAGCGTGAATAAGTGGTGTTCACGCGAATCTCTTTAGATCTTACGACGTTGCCAATTTAGTCACTGGTCATCATAATGATAGACCTTATAGGAATTGTAAGTAAAAAAAGGAAGAGAAAAGAGAAGAAAATTACGTAGGCTACAGCCGGAGGCCCCGAAAAGAAACAGAATTACCCAAAAATATTAATTTATTTACTTTAAATTACAGAGAAGTAGGTCTAGTCCGATGCTAGATCACTTATATTCTGAAGAAAAATTAATACTATATGAGAAATTTATTTATGATTTATATTTGTTCCAACTAGAAATCATGTTTTAAGCGATAGACTATATTAAATAACGCCACGTGAGCGAAGCCGCCTGGAACAGCTAGTAAATTACATATAGGAACGAAATAAAGTTTCCGCAAAACTGACATGAAAAATAAACACCGTGACACTGTTTCATACGTGCATAATAAATATTTGTACGAAATTAATTTCTTAGTACTGACGTTGATAAATCCTTTATTCTTGTGGTTTTCGAAACTGCGCAGTCTGCATGATGCACATATACAGATGTGACTCAAGCACGACGGTGCCTCATCACGATTGCGTGTTAACTTTAAGGATGTCCTAAATGTCATGTTGTCACTATCACTCGTATGAAGGAAGAAAGGGACGGAATAATATAAGCATCTCTCAAAGTTAAGCAATTGAATATTTGGATGTAGGAAATGCATAAAGGTGAAGCTAATAAATATTCCGAAGACCTTAATCGAAACTTCTCGATTTCAGAATCGAGGAGATAAATTAAATCGTTTTAATTAAAATAATCTTAGGAACGAACAATTTATCTGAATTTAAATTAAACAAAACATCGTGATGAAGACTATAATAAATGATGCAGAGTAATTACATATTTGGTAAAATCAAGGTTTTGAAGGTATGAGTCATGTTTGATGATTACGGATCCATACGCTTTGTTGGAAATATTGAAGACTGTGAAATATCAATTATTATAATAGATTTACGTAGTTAGCAAGTTAATGGATGTACGTATTGAGCCTTGAAAATTTTGGAAAGGGAATTATATTAATTGACAAAATAAAAGTCTCAGGATGGTCTAATATATAGAGATTTATATAATATAATAGAGAACTATACGTATGGTCACTTACAAAATAAAATGTTGATACATTTTATTTTACTTCTAAATCGATGGAGAAGAAGGGGTTCGCAACCTTTTCTTAACCGCGGACCACTTTTTTCTATCGCGATCTTTGTTAGCATTGACTTAAAAATTTTAGTAGGTATTGTAAGAAACTAGAGATAGAGGGGCTTTGTATAATTGTGTCGAATTTAATAGAAATGTACTGTGATTCTACACAACTGGCCAATTATAGAACTAGTCAGTTAACAACAAATCACAGCTAGTCATAAAGACTATTAGCAAAGTGAGGGTAGTTGGGTCGTGACGTCAATAAGACGTTCGAGCACCAGGCGCAATCGGTACCAATGCGCCCAGATACTGAACGCGCTAACTCTTTTATAGGACTTTGATGACAGCTAACAACTGACAAGTGACATTTGCATAGAAAGATGACGTTTAAAAACTTGTTAAAACATGAAATTACAAAATGTTTCCGACAGTATTATATAATTTTCTCACAAGTTCGGTTCCTGCGTGATTCTCGTGCCAGTGGTGGCACAAACTTGAAACCATTCGCGTGGGTAACTACTGATATAAAAACTTTTTTATAGTTTAATAAAAGTTGATAAAAAAGAAAATATATTTCATGAATTGCATCAAAACGTTAATCGTGCTTAATGCCTAGCGCAGGTTAAAACTGAAAAGACCCTTAACACAAAACTTTCCGTTCTCATTCGATAGCGGGTGAAACCAACCGTAGCGGCATTAAAACGGTGAAACAGCAAAGTATGAAATGTTCATTTTAAAATTTCATTTCTATTTATTTAAACGTAAATTATAATGCAATGTGTTTTATGTTGAACGGTGCAAAAAACCTCCTGCAAAATTGTCGTTGAAAGGTTGCCTTCTTGTTGATATAAGTTAATTTCTAAAGATCAAGGTTTTTATAATAATAACAGATAATGTTTTGCTCTTAAATGTACGTAAAATTGCGCAATCATAGGAAATGGTATATGTCAACGAACACGAACATGTACTTACATGAAATTCATATCTTTCTTCATATCTTCATATTAGTGGTTTAAGCTGCGGCTTCAATGAAAGATCTAGGCAGAATCAGGGTCTAAGCTCTAATAATTTTTTTGATTCAATACGTTGAGATTGCATATATTACCAGAATAAAAATTTCATGGATAATTCTTTTTCTTACAGCTAGACGTTATAATGTTAATAATAAGGTACGTTTCGATAATTTTCTTTCAAAAACACAAAAAAAAAATAGACAGTCTCGATGGACCATTATGTGTCCGTGTATACTGTAGATTTTTGTCAACCTTACGTTGACTATCGACCGTTTTCAATAATGTATCAAAGATTATGGATAGATTGTAATCTCAGATTAACGGCCGTTTTCAATATTCTACCTATCCCTTGATTTGCTTACTAAAGTCAGACAAATCTATCTATTTGCACTTACTTTCATCTCAATATCCTATCGACGGATAGCCTTTGCTATGAGTTTTGTCAATGTTACGTCACATACTCTGACGTAACAATCTATCCATAGTCTTTGATATAATATTGAAAATGGCCGTTAATGAGATTTGATTGTCAAAAGTCATAACAAATGCTATCCGTCGACAGCATATTGAAATCAAAGTAAGTGCGAATAGATAGATTTGCCTGACTTTAGTAAGCAAAACAAGGGATAGATAGAATATTGAAAACGGCCGTATATTCTGTGTGCTGCTAGCATATGACCTTTACCACAAGAAAAATAGGAAACCACAAGAGAGCATTTGCTTTGTCCTCTGGATGATAAAGATATGATTGATGACGGAACGGAGAAGAGGAACGGGATATTAATGGGAACGAACATGATTCCGTTCATTGAACGAGTCACACATTAAGTGCGGAAGAAAATATATTGTTTTTAACAAAATAGAGACACATGTATAGTATTAAAATTTGATGGTTTCTTAGTTTGTCAATAAATGAGCAAATCCAAATGGACAATGGATTAATGATTGACTGAAATCCTGCTTTCAGTCCTGCATTAATATAGATTAATGATATATACAACTAAATATTTAATTTTCATTAAAGCTAATTAACTACTTTTGCTCTCACTTCCGTCTACAAACGGTAATGTTACACAAAGCGAGGAACTATCCTGCTCGCATTAAAAATGTACATAAAATGCATGATTTGCGGAATTGGTTGCGGTACATAATCGGCTTGTATAACCTAGTTCTCGATCATCAGGAATTCAAACGGATAAGCGAAGTGGGTGAGATTTACATTTGTTTTAGGATTCGACTCCTAATGAGTAGGCGTAGATCCAATTATGAGAAGTTAATATCGTTCAACATATGTGATGTTCGTCTTTGAATTGATATCTATTTTTGGTGAATGAATGAATGAATGAATGAATGAACTCTTTATTGTGTGTTACAACTTATACATAAAACTTAAAAACTAAAAATATGGTAATATAACACACAAAAGGCGGTCTTATCGCTTAGAGCGATTTCTGCCAGACAACCTTTAGGAGAAGATAAGCTGCACAGAAAGAGGAAGAGATGTAATTATTTGGAAGGGGAAAAGAATATATACATAATAGATATATTCATATAAATATAGTTCTATAAACATATAATAAGAAAAATAATAATAATGACTAAATAAATCTAATAATAAATATATAAATTGGGTAAATAAATACATATAATATATTGATATTGGTGAGTTATTTTTATCAATTTTTGCATTAGGTAGATCCTCCTATGGTCAAAATGGAACCCTCAAGAATATACGCCTTGTAAAGAAAAAAATACAAAAACGTTCTGCGCGAATATAAGAAAAACATGCAGTCAAATTGAGAACCCTCATCTTTTGGAAGTCGGTTTAAGTCGAAATGTACCGATTGATTGAAGGGATTTTTTCGTTGCAACCGTTTGTTCTCTTTAACTGCTTTAGTAAATACGTCTTCTCTCTGAGGAGGTCTCATAGCTTTTATTACACATTCTTCTCAAATTATATATCATAAGACATTAACTTCAGTATCAACTGTATCTGAACCATGTCAAGGGAAATTCATACTTTAGTGTAGCAAACAAGTATTTGTGGAATTTCTCACAAACTCCGAGACGTCAGTTTCGTGAGCATTATATTCACAAGGGCGTGCTAACGATGCGCCTTGTTACGAAGACTTAACTGTCGATCCTAGATTATAACAGGTATAGAGCGAACACGAGGATGAACTGTAGGCTCTGGTGTGAACAAAAAAAAAACTAAAATTAAAAAGGAAAGCTACTGGCTATATAAAATTATGTTACGGAAGCATATGTTTCATATCAAAAGTAACAGCTAGTCTGTCAATAAATATTGATTTTTATGAACTGAAATCTTACAACCTCTAACAAACTGTTGCTCTTATTATTAAAAGGATCATACAATAATAAAAATACAATGCAACGAATAGGTTAAAATATCTAACAAAATTAACACTCAAGAAGTAGAAGAAAATATGAATATTATCATGAGCATAATTATAAGCATGACCATATTGTAATTATGTATTTACAATCTTAACACTTAAGAAGTGACGAAATAAAGTTCGAAAACGTGTGAATAATGTATGTAATAGTAGGGTACTACTAGGTTTCAATCTCACTAATCTAATAGTATTTGAAATTCTGATTGTAAGGTTCATCTTATTCTATGTAGAATCTAGATCTAGACTCTGCCGAATTATGGTTACGTTCAAATGGCGCCTGGGAGATAAAATAGTTGACATTTGTCATCCATATACTTTTATGTTGTGGTTAATTGGTTTGAGAGTAGATCAATCTTGACATTGCAATTAAATCAAAATGTTTTATTTATTTTCTGGAATCTGAAGTGAATTTGGTTTGGTTTTAGAATTGAACTCTTGCGGGCCTACAGTTTTTAGAACAGAATATTATTCGAATTTAACTAGTAAAAACTCGACATTGCCTAATTAAATTTAAAATATTTTATTTTTGAAGTTAAGGAAGGTTTGGTTTCAAATAAAATTGAATAGCTTCACCTTTTTGCATCTCCTAATGATGCAGACACGAGATCGTGAGGCACCATCGTGCTTGAGTCATCGTGTATGTCAAGCTCGTACAGATTGCTTAGTTACGAAAACCATGAGAATAAAGGATTTGTGGACGGTTTCAAAGGATTTATTATGTACACATATGAAGTGTCAAGGATTCTCAGTTTTGGGTAAAATAAATAAACAATTGTCTTGAAGACTATTAAATTTAAATTTTAAGAAGATTTATGCCCAGTTCCTATAAAAATAAAACGAGTCGTTTTACTTATGGACAGTACAATATCCTACTAGGCGTAAGTTTAAAGTGTTTTTATAATGAACGTGACGTTAACATTACTACCAAAAATTGGTTCTGATTGGTTGATTAGAACCGCCTGTTATGAAAACCATCGTTTGTGTTATACTATGACATTCCGTCGTTTATAGGAACCGGGCATAAATAGTTACTACAATCCGATCATATAAGGACCAAATGAACCACCCAACCTCAATAGAGATTAAGTTCTTTGAAACAATTTTATTTCACCGAAATGAAAGTAACTTATGGTCAACATAAAACTTGTAATATAATAATAATAATCAATTTGTTTCAGGCTGTTTGCCAATATGATAGTGTTGGAAATTACAATGTATCTTAGAAACTAGGGTCAGTAGCATTACATTTCAGTTGATCATCCAAATATGACAAAATTAATTAAAATATATATCATTACATACACATTTATTAGCTTGAACTTTCCTAATGAAATACAAGATCGTGATGAGGCACCTCCATGCTTGAGTCATCGTATATGTCATGCTCAGTTTCGAAAACCACAAGAATAGAGGATTTATCAACGTCGATAATAAGAAATGTTTTCTTACAAAGGATTTTTTGTGGAGCAAATGTGTCAAGGATGATGGCGACTTTCAAAACGGTCACATTTGCTAAGTTTTAGAATTTTACATGGATTATGATTTTAACCGACTTAACAAAAAAGGGCAGGGTTCCTATTCAGAGCATCTCTTATTTAGAGCTGATTATAATGGTTCTAGTTGATGATGAGTGTGAAATAGTTGAAGCATAAACAAACTAATAAAATCTAAAAAAAAAATACTTAGTATTCGATCTTTAAAACTACCCAACGGATTAATTACGTTTTAAAGAAGGTTTATATTTATAACATGCATAATATAGGATGTGAGAAGCCGGAGTAGCTCGCTAGTCATGTATAACATGACGTTGAACATAAAAATAAATTATTATTTTTTTTGCTTCAATAATTTTTTAGTTACATGATAGAATGAGCTGGCGAATCTTTGTTTTTCCAAAGAAAAAGGTTATTGCATAACAACACTAGAAGGTGAGATGAGTAAATAACTAATTTCAACGTACCTCAGTGTATTTAAGTGCAGACCTTGGCCTCCCAAATAAGAATAAATTATGTCCCGGAAGATTTTAAATTTTTATAATTCTGCAATATTATTCAGCAGGTTTGTTTGAGATTGTATTGTGACATTTAAATGCATTTTAGTATTGAAGACTTTTACTTCACTATTTCCACTATTTAGTACTATAAATTAGACTGGCTGATGATGAAATTTTGAAACTGGTTGTAATTAAATAAAGTTTTTTAATAAATAGTGGACATAGTGAAAAATTTAGCAGTAAAAGTAAAACAAAAATTATTTATGTTACACTTCCTGAAATTGATTTCATTTACCTTGAAATTTAAAAAATGACCTCTCATCTGGTGCTAATAAAGAAATAAAATTATTGAATACACCTTTAAAAAGTCAGTGTATTCTATTTAAGATGTTTTATCAAATTGCTGAGCCACTTCACCTTAATAATAAGATGATTTACATAACTCATAACCATAAAGAAAAATACTTAAACCTCAACAAAAATAGCGATTTTAATTAAATTCGTAAAATATTCTACCCTCATATCTGAGAAATTTCAATTGCGTCTTGTATTTCAGTAAAGCGAAGAATGATTTTCCGAATGGAGCAAATATTCTATTTATTTTAAACGCTAGCTTTAATATTTTCTTAATTATAGCCATAAACTAGATTTCCATCCACGTCTATTTCTGACTAACGGTCTTGACCTTGACTTAACGAGCAAGTCTTTTGTATTCGTAACATAAATTTTGTTGTGTTTTGCCAAAGCTTAGTTTCTTTAAAGTTTGCAAAGGAATATAGAGCATTGTTTGAAATAAAAACGAATGTAATATGAACAAAACTGATACAGTAAACATCGGCTGTTTTGCATTTTTATTTATCAGATAGACGAAAAAAATGGCTAACGAATACGGGAAATGACATATTGACAGAATGGAAATCGTTAAATTAATTTGTAATCGAGCGTTCGTCAATGAATTGCACCGATGTATATGTGTGTGTATCGTACTGAATTTTACGATATTTTTAAACAAATGTGTATGTGCCTATGTGCTAATCTTCATTTATGTCAGTTTCGGGTCAGGTAAACAAACATTAGAAATAGATTTGTGGATCCGTCCGATGGAATGAATATCTAAGAAGACTGTAGAATAATCGAGATGTAAACAAAATATGTTTTTCCACCCGAGATTAGACTATCTTCATCCTCTTTCTATAGTTGAACATGCAATTACAAGAGAAAATATACCAACCTACCCACTCCCCGAAATTTCACTCACTTATCTTCTGGTCTCGTGAGAATTCCGGGATACATTTATTAACTGCCTATGTATTATTCTGGCTAATTACCTATATGTATACCAAGTTTCTATCTTTTCGAAAATAGATGATTATTTTCTTTAAGGCAAATTTTCCATCTACTTAGGCCCCCTACAAACGACGGAACGTCATAGTATAACAGATACAAATCGTTTTCATTAAGAAGCGGTTATAGTTATAATCAACCAAGTGGAACTAAGTTTGCATAGTTATGTTAACGCCACGTTTATTATAGATACGCTTTAGACTTACGACTAGTAGGATATTGTTATGTCCGTAAGGAAACGACTCGTTTTGTTTTTATAGGAACTGGGCATTAGGGCTCCATTTAAGAGCTCTTTTCTTTCATATTAATACTAATAATACCATCAAGGTGGTGGGCTGCACTTTTATAAGTTACATAAACGCGAGATTGCGGTTCAAACCGAATATAATCTGTAATTCCACGTTACCTTCGCTCGAAGGGTTTCCCTGGCTTCAGTCGAGGTTTCGAGCGTGAGCGAAGCGTCTTGTAAGACATTTTGTACCAAGACGTTTAAAGTTAAAACTAAATTGACGGGAGTGCAGTGTCTTGTCGTAATGTTCTTCGGGCAGAACTTTTACTAAGTGCTGATTTTATCCCGTTTTCCAATGTGAAAATGAGGGAATGAAAATTGTAGACGATTGTCAGTGATAGTAATCTTCTGCTGATGTAAATATGTGAGTTTTATGTCTTAAGATTAGCTAAGTGAAAATGAAGATTGTAGAAATAATGAAGATCCGATTGGCGCAATGGATGTGGCAATGGTCTATTGCGCCGGAGGGTGTGGATTCGAGTAGAGAATTATTATGTGATAAACATTGTAATTTTCTACTGTCTAGGTGTTATTTATCTATGTATATGTATGTATTTACAAAAAAAATATGTTTAATCATGTCTATCTATTATCTATTTCCCATTTGTTGTTTGGGACTAGATAGCGTAGTGTTAAATGTCCCTGAATATTTATTTACTTTTTATTTATAATATTTGAGTAAAGTATCAAATATATAATTATGACTGTCAGCGAAACATCATCATATAGTGTTAAGTACCGAGTAGAAGTTAAAACGAGCTCAAATTGACGAGAGTGCAATGTCTTGTCGCGATTTAATGTGTGACTTCGAGCAGAACTTTAAAGTTACGTCGCTTAGTAACGATTCGTTTTGTAATTTCGCTCGGTTTTTCAAGGGAAAATGAAACAAAATTACCTTAATTAATAAATGACTCATCTTCATACCCACAAAACTGTATATTTTTTATGATTTGCTTACTACCTGACGATGATTGTTCGAAACCGGTTGTAAATTTAATAAAGTCTATAAATAAATGTGGAAATAGTATGAAAAATAGTTTCAATTCTATAAAATATTATAGAAATAAAATTGTATGCGAATGCTAGAGTGATAGTACATACTTACTTACTCCGCTGACTCCTGACTCGTTGAGTCTTACTATTATTATTATTACTTTATTATAAATATTATTATTACTTTTCTTTCCTAGAACCTGAGGTAGAAATGGCTTTACAGCGATAAGGCCGCCTATTTTACGTTCCTAGTTTGTAATTTGTTAGAAAGAATGAAAGAATGTTTATTCCATACTAAACATAACACACAATTAATATGAAGATCAAATACCAGATATACACTAGCAAAGCATCATACGATGTTAAGTTTCCGCACTCCAAACTTTGCTATCTAAAACTAACAACCAACGCTGCAATCTTGGATTGTTTCTTAAGTAGTTGCATCAAAGGTTCTAGATAAACAAATTTCAGATTGTAACATTGAGCTAACCGTCAATGTATAGAAATTATGCGTTTAGTTAAACTATATAATATAAGGTATACGGAGTATTGTAATGTGTGTGGTATTACACTTATTTGTAATAACTATCAGAGCGACACAATCGCATTGCGATTGAACTCTTAAATAAGAATAAAAAACATCTTTATTATATTTTGTGCAAAACTGTTGACGAAATAAACTGTAATGTGTCTGGCTTAGACATTGCAGCTTGTAACAGTGCGTTAGTATTCCCCTTGTCTAAGGAAGTTAGGATGCTTTAAACGCTTGCATTTAAGGTATTTGTATTTGACTACGCGCCTAGTGTATGTAGTAGTTTATTAGTTAAGACTAGCTGACCCGGCGAACTTCACCGCCATTTTTGAACGTGAGATATTTGACAGACAAGAATTATTTATTTCGAAAAATATATTGTGGTTTTTATTACCATTATATTCAATAATTAATTCCAAGATTAAAATGATGATCAAATCGGTTCAGCCGTTCGAGTTTTAGCGAGACTGACGAACAGAAATTTATTTTTATTTTCACGTATAGACCGACATAGTCGCTGAAATGCTTTTTATTTGTTACAAATGAAATAAAAGCAATTATTTTTGAAAATTAAATTCCTAACAGCCATCAACATATTAGCTCATTTGGAGAACTTAATGTCAAGAACAAAAACCCAATTATTGGTTCACTTCAGCACCTATCTGAGTTCTTTTTCTGAAATTGAAGATGCTATAGAAATCATCGCACCAATTTATCCCTCGTCACATCGTAATGGCCTCTATGGCATGTAGAACAATGAAGGGGCACCATAAATTGTCTATTGTTGTGCTATTCGATAACCTCTGCTATTTGAATGGCACATTTTAACTCATTATTTTATGCCTTTCATGGAATGGAGGTTATAAGCAATAGGATTGTTTGAAGTATTTTCGTTTTCATTATTTATTATTATTTAGTATTTTCTTGTGAAGATATGTAACATTTGAAACAACTTCCAAAAAAATGAGGTTCTCAATTGGACTGTATTTTTTATGTATGTTGTATCTGGAATTTATGGACCGTTTTGGAATTTTTTTTTTTTGCATTCAAAATAGTAGAATGTTAGTGTGGTGCTATATTCTAATCATCCATGTGGAAGATATCGCAGGAGGAACTCCTCCTGCCTTTATCTATTTCCAATTTAACAAGATTTTGCACCGACTTTGTATAGATACAAAAATAAAATAAAAGTTATTTTCTACTTCTTAGAGTTAGGAAGTCGGTTCTATTTTTTAACAAAAAGTAATTATAATCATCCAGGACGTTCGCTGTAACGTGTTCGAAAAGTTACGTGTAATAATAATGTGTCTGTAATAAACCGCGTATAAAATCCTCTTTTTGGAAATCAGTCGGAATTTTCGGTCCTCGTAACGAATTTTAGATGACAGGTGTACCAATTAATTTCTCCATAAAATACATCAAAGACTGTTTAACCAGAGGACGGTAAACCAAGGATCAAAGCATTCTCGGAAACTCGCAATCTATGATGGAATATCTTCCTCAAATTATCTATAGTTATCCGGCACCAGATTGACGTTATAAGAAAATTTATAAGCGTGAAGATGCCAAAAGACTTGATTTTTATTTAACTATAGATTATTGGTTTAAATAATATTATTGCGTAAATTAATATTTAAATGTTACCCACTACCTGAGCTCCGCGGTTTCACCCGTTCCCGTTCCCGTCGGATTTTCGGGATAAAAACTATCCTATGTCATTCCTGAGGTTTTCAAGGAATCTTTGTACAAAATTTCATTCGAATCGGTCCTGTAGTTTCGGAACCTATCTTATAATATTAGTATAGACGTAAAGTCTAAAAGGATAAGTAAATACGTATGACCCGATTAAGTATTTATAAAATAATAGCTTCTGCCCGCGGCCTTGCTCAATTGAGAGAAATAATTTTAAATTTTACACCACCCCTAATTAATTTACAATTTATGATAATGTTTATCGCATTGATTATATCGTTCAAAAAAAATATTCATCCGATATCGTTATTTAAGGATACTATCACAGAAATAAACATGTCACCCCATCTCAATCAAAAGATTCTCAAATTCCTTTAGAAAATACTATTTAAGACCCAGTTTCAAGACAATAGCTTGGAGCATCGCATTGACAATTCGTATCAGCATTGTAGGCACGGGAAGTCTTCAAGGCTGTCTACGAATCACCCTTCAATAGAAACGCTATATTATCTTAATTATTTTGTCGCCTATTTTTTGGAAAGGCCTACTTATGGAAGTATTACCACTCATTGATAAAATACATTTCTCAGTACATAATGAAATGAAATGAAATGCTTTATTTACCACCACATTAGTATGTAAAAAATACATTTTTTTTAACTACTACTACTTAATACTACATGAATTTACTACATAATAATTTATGTGCCGAAATTACGCTTGTCTATGTTTACGGGTTTTGAGTTATATACGGCTTATTTATTTTGTTTTCTGTTGTAATAAGGGTGAAATAATCAAATATTGATGTAGCCCTTTTAATAAAGAAAAAAATACATAATAATTTAAAAAACCCCTTTGACTTTGTCGTATTAGAATTTTGCATGGTGTTGGAACACTTGAGTTACCTCATAAAACCTTAAATATTTTCAACAATTGAAACATAACATATTACCTAAAAACAAGTATTTACACGCTTACAAAGCAATTACGAATTGGACACAATTGACTGATATCAGCGTGATAAACATTGAACTACCCGCATGATCACAAATTTCGCACGCTCGATGAATTTTAATTCGCGACTCCTGTGAAACTAAAGGCTGAATCATCAGTTGAACGTGGCCTCGAATCTGAATTCATATGAAGTAATTCGGAGTGTTGGTAATCGCGTAATCTACGTAACATGAATGGATCTCTAATTGTCGGGTATATTACCCCAAAAATAGTTCGTAGGAAGTTATTCGGAGTTTTGGTAATCCCGTAATTCACGTAATATGAATAGATCTTTTATTGTCTAGTGTATTACATCGAGAATCCGAATTCATATGAAGTAATTCGGAGTATTGGTAATCGCGTAATCTACGTAACATGAATAAATCTCTAATGGTCTGGTATATTACTTCAAAAATCTGAGTTCGTATGAAGTTATTCGGAGTTTTGGTAATCGCGTAATTTACATAATATAAATAGATCTTTAATTGTTAGTATATTACATCGAGAATCTGAATTCATATGAAGTATTTCGGGGTATCGGTAATCCCGTAATTCACGTAATATAAAAAGATCTAATTGTCTAGTATGTTACGTCGAATACTAAACCCAACTTATACGTTTTGTAAAGAATTTTATTTTATTTTATTTTATTTCATTTCATATTATATTTTAAGGATATGAGCCTTGCCTCAAAACGAATACGGTCATACAATAAACGATTACTGTAGTCTGTGTTACTATATTTCTCCCCTCCTTCGACCACTTCCATGCGTATCATGGTATCGTGAATTTCCTAAATGACTAGGGAATTCACGATACCATTTTATTATCTTCTAAATTCAAATTAAACCTAATCTTATATACAATAATCGTATTTACCAAGGAATTTCAAGAAGTAATCAAAACTCGCTTCACACACTTCATAGTTGAAATCTACCAAGATTATGAAGGGTCTGCTGTATATTTGTTCAATGGACGATACCCTGAAGGGTTAGCAGCCATTTTCATAAATGTTACCCTTCTCAACATTGGCTCTGACATTTTTCTGATACGCCTTGTACATAATATTGGATGTTCAATTTCCTCGTAGGCGTTGTAATGAAACGTTCTGTTATTTTAAGAACTTGCGTAATACCATAGCTATTGTGAATAATGTTAATGTTATAATACTGACTGACTTGTTGGTTTAGTGGTTGCATCTTTGAATACAGATGGAGATGGCCTGGGTTAAAATCCCGGGTGGGGGCAAAAAATATGTTATTGAAATTTTTAAAACAAAATGTCTCAATAGCAGTCCTAAGTCTGGAAGTTGGCGGTGTAGGAATATCCCGTGCCTCGGAGCATGTAAAAACGCCGGCCGCGCGCCTGATCTCTCTCCGATCGAGTCGGACTGCCATCCCATCGGATTATGAGAGTGAAGGAATAGTGCACTATAATATCTCGTACGCACCTGGCTGATCTCTGTAGAAATCGGCCACCGTGACCGATATTGTCATTGAGTACTTTTCAACAAAAATATTAGCAATGTATATAATGAATGAATGCAATGTTATTTTTAAGTGTTGTTATCTTAACCTCGTTGGAGTGTTAAAGCCGTAAAAACTTAATGACTAATTATGTTCTATCTTCTCTTTCCAGCGAGCACCGGAAGAACCCTTGCTGCGCCCCAGTCAGAGGAAATCGAGCACACGTCGGACCTTGATACTGAACGCTATGCGGAGAGACAGCCTAGAGCTATGTATTTCACGAAAACACCACAAATAACTACTACAAAACCGCCTGAGAACGTAACTGCGAAGGAGATACCAAAAAGTTCTGACGCGCCAAATATACCATTGGCGACAGACGCAGTCCCGATACAGTGGACCCCAGTGAACACCACGGACAATACGACGTTCGACGTTGCCAATATTAACACAACTTCAGGATCATTCACAAATGTGACTGAAGCACAGAACACAACCTTTACCTCTAAGAAACGTAATTTGACAAGACCGGACTTCGTCAAAGATGGCATCGCCTTAGAGGGATTATTAGAAAGTCGGATAGTGACTGAAAAGCCGCTGTCTTTGGAGACGGCTTTCTTGCAGACGAGGATACCTCCGAATATAGAATCTTCTAGAAGAGTTATAGATCCTGGCGAAGGAGGGATGGATACGGGAGCGATAGCTGGTATATCGTTCGCTGCTCTGGTGTTAGCGGCATTGGCCGGGAGTACGGCGTTCATATTGTACCGGAGACGGTATTTGAACAAACCTCAGACGTTGAACGATAAATGTTCTAATCCTGATTCAAGTGGATATCTAGATGATAGCACTATTAGAGTAAGTAATCGGCTTTATTTTTTATTAATCGTATATCATCAGCTCAGCCCACATATTTTCAGGCGTACGTAATTAGTACCGCAGATCTATTTTTACATATTTGTGTTCATAAAAACTTGTTTCACACATATAGACTTTTATTAGTTCGTATTATTTTAGACAGGATGTTTGTTAGAGACAATTAATGCTTAGTTTTACGTTCACTTTAGTAGTGTAAATGCACATTTAATAATTTAACCCTAACCAGGCTTCCTAGAATATGAGTTCACAAATGCGAATCCGGTCGGAAAGTATCGAAAATCGAATTAAGGCAAATACATGACAAATAAAGATTTATTTATACAATTTTCGAGTCTTTGTTCCGACCCGAATCGGATTTGTGAATTAGTACGTATTTATTCTAATACTGTTTTACTTTTCATTTATAGTTTAATTGAAATTTTCAGGATAATTCAGAAGAAATGTACAGCCTGGACAACGATTCCTTCCTGAACTCTCTAGAAGCCATGACCATCCAAAACTATTGGACTGACACAGTGAAACACACCAAGTTATAGACTAAGACATTACGTGACATTTGTGACACTAGAATAAGATTATTAATTATCTTCAAATTGTAAAATTACTTAATTTTGTGTTGTGTAAATAATTTAGTACATCTATGTAGCTTTTACATCGTCGTCTTCTTATTGACTGTATCTATGACTCTTAGAACGTTGGCGCGCTTTTTGCGCCATTTTTTCAGCGATGGCGGCTTGGTTTTTTGACATTGATGAAAAAAGGCGCGAAATGAGTTCAATCTTTTGTCTGTTATCCAAAGTAAATATTATTGTGTATGAAAAATCGCCGAAATTCATAGAAAAGTACCTGAATAAGCCCCAGCTAATAATTGTATTTTATTGGTAGATTAAAAGTTCTGTCTCTTTAAAGTATGTTTTCAAAAGCTTTTTGAAGATAAAAACTATAATTCTCTTTTTAAACTGTTTTCCTCACATACTAAATATAATAATTTTGAAAGTAACCTGAATCAATCTTTATTGAATAAAGGTGGTTAGGTATACTTTATCAAATAACCCAAATTTAAAATTAAAATGGCATTTAGTATAAAAATCTTTCATAAGACAGTCTTGCATAATTTACTTAAAGATAAAGGCGATTTATTGTAAATTTAAAAGGAGAAAGTACATTTTTAGGTATTATATTTTAAAATAAAGACTTCATACATAAAAACTCCTTTGTAATAGAAAATGAAACCATTATTCCTTCAATAATAGACTTTTTAATCTGTGGTAAAGACATTAATTAACATATTTACTGAAAAATATTCAGCAAAAATAAATTGTTATATGCCCTATTTGCCAATGGGCATGTTGAAATTATAATTATTTGAAATATTGTTAATTTGACCTAACAGTTTAATTTATTTAATTTTATGGTGTTTGTAAATAATTAGTAATTATTTAGTACTTAATTTTGTGATAAATGTATGCTTATTTTAATTTAAGAATTTTGTTTGCTAATATTATTTTAATTTACGAATGTAATATCAAACAGATGAATAATTTTTGGCCAGGAGTGTTATAATTTTAAAAATCGTATATTTACTTTAATTCCCACCAAAACATACAAATGGGAAAATATTATAAAACAAAATGTAATTTCATAAAGCCCAAACGCCAAATATACTGGTTTTCTTAAATGAAATTAATTTGCATAATTTAGAAATAGATGTTAATGATCTCAGTATTCAAATTAGTTTTTGTTCATAATATAATTAGATGCAAGTTTTTACTTTTATCTATTTAAATGTATTTACCAAGTTTTAATGACTTATGATTGAAAATATTATATAATAATTTCATGCTTATGTAGTTATTTGATTTGTTGATAGAAAAAAATATTGTTTTTACATTTTATATCCATATATCTTATTTCTGTTACACGTCCTTAGTTTTTATTAATGTTTCAAAATTAAATTTCACGTTGAAATAGTTTTGTGATCACAATATTTTATTTTAGTGTGTTCTTTTTGATTTCAAAAAGAAAATGTCACACTGAAATAATCTTTCAGATCACAATTCTATTTAATAGATATGCTACAAATAGTACAATATCACTTTATTTTTGTGTATTAAATTCTCCAATTTTAAACTGAATTTATGAATACCAACTTGCTATAAAGCGGCCCATAGACGATCAAACGGTTTGATTCAAACAAGTAAATTTTGGTTTGATTCAAACCACTTAGATTGTTTACAAAGCTAGTCTGAACGGTTTCTCAAACATTAATGAGTGTAGCTTGTTCGATGGAATTGCATTTTTTTGGCCATGCCGTTTGTACCATTCTTTTGAACGAAACTACGTGGTGCATTTGACAACCATTCAAACCAGCATCAAACTAATTTCATGAAACACATGAGGTTTGAATCAAACCGTTTGTCCGTCTCAGAGCCGCTTAATGCAAACAAAATATTAAAATATGCCCGTGAATTAATTATGAAAATTCGTTATAATTTTATGTAAAAATTGGTATTTGCTTAGTTTGTTCTATTTTGTGATTTCGCTTTCCGTCCACGTCTATACTTTGTTGCATTTATATTGTTTATTTTATATAATTACTTCAGTATTGTTTAATGTGCAAAAATTTTAATTTCGTATGTACTAATTTAGACTTAAATGCACATAAAAATCATTGCTTTGTAAGTTGCTACATATGATTTGGCATTACTAAATACATATAAAAAAGCCTACAGTACACTCAAGATTTTGTATTAAGTATTATAATTGAAAAGAAAATATATTTCGGTCTTTCAAAGTAAAATCATTTATTCTAGTGAAGATCTCAATACAACACTATATGTATAAAAGTTGCATTGCACTACCCTATCTTAAGAGCCCTATTACAAGAGTGGTCGTGTAGACTGTAGCCTAGCGTGAGGTAGCGCTTAAGTACGCTCTGATAGCTTCAGGCTGCCTATTCACAAATGCGAATCCTATGGGAAAGAATCGAAAATCAATAATAATAGTAATGGTTCCTTAAAATTGGGTAGTAAGGTTTTTATTTTACATTAATTTGTATAATTTTATCTGTTGTTTTAATAAATTGCAACATTCATAATATTTTTCAAAGAAAATCGGGTTGTGAGTAGTACTTTTTGGTTGTACAAGGAGAACTTTCTAGTTTTTCTGTTCGGTATTTTGATCATATCAAATAAAAATAGTTTTAAGAATTCCATAAACGAAGCATTATATGCTTTATTTCAACTTTAATGGTAAATATTACCATGTTAATGACAGTTGAAATTTAAAACTCATTTTAATAACAGATTATTAAACTATCTATAAAAACTTCTTTGTCACATCTTTAATTAAGGATATTTAAATAATATAAATAATTATTAAACTAGAGAAGTGAATAGTACTTTTATTTCAAAACCATGAGCTTATAATATTTTTATTTGGTGTAGAAAAACCCCTTTTATTGTATGTAATTTAGATTAAAAATGTATTCTAATAGATATTAATAAATTAAATTTATTTTTACTGGCATTGAGTTTGGTGTTTCTTTTCTTTTAAATAACCATTATGAAACAAATAACACAAACAGGCACATCACATTTAATTGTAATGAAAATACGTATTGTTTTATATACAACTTAACTATTCTCTATTGTCACTCCATACCTTCCCATCATGAATCTTCTCCATATCCCCTCCTTGTATTTCAGGCTGGCAAGGCATCTATGATGTTGTAGATGTTCATGGGCTGCGGTCAGTTAACAACCGATGAATCGCATGCTCCGCACAAAAAAAAAGTATTTTGTTAAAATGACTACACGGCTAAAGTAGAAAGCTTAAATGCCATAGCATGGAAATCAATACAAAAATCTTTACCAAAGCTCGTACGTTTAGTGTCCGAGGCACTCGATAGAGTGATAATTTACAAAGGATAGCTCTAAGATTAAAAATAATATGAGTGATATGTATAAAAATAATATAGCATATAGTATACGGAAATGATATCGCCTTCTTGTTACTCTTCCTATGCACAGCGATTATTTTTCTAAATTATTTTTTAAATTTTGGCACCTTGCCTCGCACATAGGCCTATCTTAAAAATTCAAATTGATCAGTAGAATGCAGATTCAGAAAAAAACATTCCGGCTGTGGTTATTCAGCCTTTTGTGGTTAACATAAAGTTGCAACATTCGAGACATCTTTCAACATTTTATTAGTTGTCACTTGTCAGTTGCCAGTTGTCACTGTTTAGTTTTTGAGATTTGTAAATAAAACTTTTGAATTGAATAATTGGTCTGCTTTATTACGAAGTAGGAATAGGTAGTAAAAGAAACGCCGAAAGATATCTTTATCTCATACAGTAATATATTCATATTAAAATGGTCAAAGCTTGGTACATGGATGATGATACTGCGACGGACCAGCGCTTAGAACATCATAGAAATCCACCAGAATATATTGCATTGGACGATTTGTACAAGAAAACCGGAGTCGAATACTTCCAAGTAAGTGTCTCTTATCACAAGGCTACAATAGATAGTGTTGAACTTGTTTTATATCGTAATTTGAGATGTGAAAGGTCAAGTAAGATCATAAGTTTGACTGTAATATAGTATTTGTTAAAAGAGAGTGAGAGTTTACGAAACTCTTCATAGATACGGATTTTTGTCCTCACTTTCAGAACCTTGATTTGAAAAAACTTGATTTTCTTATAATTTGAATTTTGTAAAATTTACAAATAGATTATTTTTACATGTATATTCTTATCCTGTCCTACTATGTTACTTCATCGTATACCATAATAATATTATTAATATTATAAATGTGAACATTTGGATATTTAGATGTATCAAGAGATCTAAGAGGCTTAAAATAAATAAATAAATAAGATTTATGGTTGTTTGTGTCAATCACGCTGCAACTACTGACAAATTTTAAAGAAATTTCAAACACTAATAGAGTATTAACTGTATCATAAAACCGAATTTTTTAATATATTATGAATATACCATTATCTTTTAGAAGATTTGTTAAATAAGAATCAGAACCAGTAACCTTTTCAATCAACAAAAACTGACTTTTGTATCATAGGTATGCTAAATGTGCATGTAAGAGAGGAGACCAGTTCATTCTTATATGATTTTGCATACCCATAAAAAGTGTGCATGTAATTCTTGCCATCATTTTGATTTTATGTTTAGTTATTTGTTGAAGCTATTTTATCAAAGTATAATATTGCACACATATTATATTTTTAAACTGTATTCACATATGGAATAATTTTTACAGTCTTTTCTGGACTTATAAAATAATAATAAAAAATGTAACAATCTTCCAGCTCAACATAGACACCTTTAAAACTGATGGAGTGTTGGACAAGTTGAAAAAGGAGAGAGGGTACACATATGAAGATGAAATCACCTGTTCTGAGAAATGCTTAGCAAACTATGAGGAAAAACTGAAGTCGTTTTATACAGAGCACTTGCATACAGATGAAGAAATTAGGTAGGTGAAACTTCCTTCCGTATTTGTAATATTTTTAGTACATTAAGGGATTTTTGTCTATTGTTGTTCGGGCTGGTTTCCGCAACTCGACGGATTACGCGCCTATTTTACGTGTGCGTGGGAATGACTTCATTCGAGCCAACCCAACTGAATACTCTCTTCTTGATGGAACTGCATTGCTTTTATTTAAAGAAAAACAGATAGAACTACCTATGATGTACAAAACCGTCGTGTGTGAATAAACAATTATGGTAAAAAGTGTTTATAAAGTGGAATTATAGTATAATAATGTGTTTTTCTTCTAATTAAAAAAGTACAATAAAGGACTTACTAAGTACAAATATTGAAATTTTATTTGCAACAATTGTAGTGCAAACATTGACTATAAAGAGAATTTGGCTAAGGGTAACAAATCCTGGGTCCAATCCATATGTATACCCCTGTAGATATATAAACATTTTATGGTTTAAGAGTACAAATTAATCATTGTAATATTGAAAACTAGCTATGCCTGCGGTTTCCCCGCAAAAATCGCCCAATTTAAACTTAACAACCTCCATACAAAATTTCATCCAAATCGGTTCAGGAGTTTAGGCGTAAAGAAAAGACAGACGAACAGACAGTTACTTTTGCATTAATAATATTAGTAAGGATTCTATCAAATTCAGAATTATTTCTGGTGCAAAAATAAATTACTCTTTCATAATGTAATGTTTATAAAACCATTTCAGTATTATTGTTTTCACATTCCAGGTTGGTGGTAGAAGGTTCTGGATATTTTGATGTTCGAGACGGCGAGGATCAGTGGATTCGCATTGCGGTATACCCTGGTGACCTGATTGTCATCCCTAGTGGAATTTATCACAGATTCACACTGGATTCCAATGTTCGTATTTAAAGCTTTTTTTATAGAAAAAAAAATATTATACAAAATGACATACATGGAATACAAACATTTCTATAGAATCAAATACGAAGCCCTCGCGACACTTACCTCAAACTAGAGAGACGTTTTGTATTTGCTTTTGAATTTTGTATTTGCTTTTCGCGTCATTCGAGTCTTCGGCGCACTCCATCTTCCCTTTACTCTCTAATCTGTGGTCATACATAATAATGTCATCTTTCAGAACTACATCCGAGCGAAGCGGTTCTTCATCGGCGAGCCAGTATGGCTTCCGTACAACCGGCCAGCTGATGAGATGGACTGCCGTAAACAGTATGTCAACAAACTGAATAAGGGATTTGTTACTGCTTACTGATTGTCACTGTCAATAAGACGTAGTTATGCAGAAGGGATCCAATCCAAATTGAACTAATTTTGAGATATTTGACTTTGAAGTTTTTATGTATACTAATATTATTAATATAAAACATTTGTTTGTTTCTATTGAATAGGCTCCAAAGCTACAGGACCGATTTAGATTAAATTTTGTACAGAGATTTTGGGATAGTTTTTAACACGAAAATCTATGGGGATATATATGCGGGTGAAACCGCGGAGCTCAGCTAATCCTACTACTATTATAAAGGCGAAAGTTTGTAAGTATGGATGTATGGATGTTTGTTACTCTTTCACGCAAAAACTACTGCACCGATTATGATGAAACTTGGTATACATACAGGTAAGGGTTCAGAATAACATATAGGCTACTTTTAATTCCGGAGTTGCCACGGTATCAGACGTTACGCGGGAGAAACCGCGGGGCGCGGCTCGTACATTATAATTTTATACCCACTTGACATATGAGTTTGTAGCTAGTATTTATATTATCTATGGGATATTTTTGCATATTGAAAGTATCTTAAAAACACCTTTAATATGAGTAGCTCAATTTTGGTACTGGTGTGGGTTGGATCCATTCTGCTTAACTATGATCAATTTATATTAATAATACAGCTGGTGAAACCGGAATCTATCGGAGTGATCACGTAAACTACAAAAATTATTCAAATTATAAGTTACATTTTTTTTCATAATAGATAAATGATATATTATGTATAGCATATCATATATACATAACTTAGTTATAATGGTTATACACATGGGCGTACCGAGGGGGGGGCAGGGGAGGGCAGCTGCCCCCCCCTGGACATCGTATAGCTCTCTACTCTCTATTGTTATGGATTAAAATTTTAGAATTTGCAGGATAACTTGTGGGTGTTTTCCTTATATATATTGTAGGTTTCTTTGCTTTACACACCACACGTGTAAGGCAAAACAAGCGCGCGGGAACTGGCTTAAAAAAATTGATTTGCCCTCCCCTAGCCCAGAACCTGGGTACGCCCATGGTTATACATAGATCATATAGCTATTACAGAAATATTACAACCTGCAATAAATGCATTCATAAAAACATATCGTAAAAATCAATGTACTTTTTGCCAGAAAAACTCCCATAAAATTAGTTATAATGAAGTGTTTTGTATATGCTGAAAATGTAAAACAATAGTGGTATAAGTAAAATGTGAAAATATATTTATAATGATATACAAATGTTATTAGCAATATTTTAAAGATTTTGTATCCGTTTATGCAATAAATTAGTTATTATTATTACTAGATTTTTATTTAATGGTAACATAAGTATTGAAAATGTTAAAAAATAAAAAAAATTAAAATCAAACGACATTTTAGGAATTAAGGAATCATTTCAATGTGGTACATTTTTATTGCTGTTTTATTTTTTGTATAAGCAAGCATTTAATATTACAAGCTGTTCCGCGTGACTTCGCTCCCGTAGCATAATGTTATATAGCCTATGTTCATCAGGTATAATATAGGATTACAATGCTTAAAAAAATTTCAAATCGCTCCAGTACTTTCGGAGCCTATATTAAATGCAAACAAAAAATAGATATTTTCTATTAATAATATTAGTGTAGATAATGGATTAAAATTTCATTAGTTATTCATAAACTCTTTCAAAGATTTGATTGGACAGCCAAGCCTTGCGTGATAGGTTATAAGCTCCAAAATGGTTGCACTAAACCCAAGACATTTCATGGCCTTATAGAATCAATACCACTATTTATATTCACGGGTAAGTTGTTACGAATTTTAGCTTTGTATATCATAGATTTTATATAAATTATTATAAAGATTTATTTACAAAGGTAAGGAACACAAAAATGCTTATTTATGTAGCACAATAATTAATTGTGTTGAATTCTTTGTAAAAACACTTCACTTAGTTCACAGTTATTTATTTCCTACACTATATTATTTACAAATTAGACCAGTTTCAAACATCATCTTCAGATAATGATATTGATGTCTAATTTGTGTATATAAATATGTAATTAATATACTGTGGCAAATAAATAATTGTAGTACTTAGTGAAATGTATTTTTACAAATAAATCAAGATGCAGTTCCATCAAGAGGTAACTATACAAATGTGTTAAAAAAAAGGTAAATTTTGTAATAAAAATATTATGATAGTTCCCTACCATAGCCCCAACAGGGCAAAATTATGTTCTTAAACATTTCCTTGACACGTAATTTTTTTTAAGTTTATATATCGTCGACCTGGTTTGACCACTGACACAACCTGACAGAAAATTTGTCATATTTATTTCAAACAAAAAGAGATGAAGTCAAAATAATTTCATACATATTTTTCCAAAATACTAAACTGTTAGAATGAAAAAATGCACCTTCACTTCCAATCACGATGGATGGATAGATTAGAATATAAATATTTTAAAAGGTATTTTCGTGAGTTTCAAATATGAACCTAAGCAGCTACTTTCACGTGTCTCATCATCATCATTATCAGCCTATCTTCGTCCATTGTTGGACGTAGGACTCTCCCAGCTCAAAGCATTTCTTCTACATGTCTATTAATAATAAAATAAACCTTTATTAGAAATCTAATCCAGTATGGATTAACCACCTAGAATTATTTAACAGACTAATTTCAAATTAATTACTTACAAAAATACATCTACATTAAATTCATTTTATGACTTAAGTATCCTAATATTGAGTTTTTGCTCTTCTTTCTGTAAGGCGTTTCAAAATTGCTATGAATTTTACAGAAACTCTACAGCGGTTAATCTTGCAAGGAAAAAGAACCATGATCATCTTCATCTTGTGGTACGTGGCCATAGCATACAGTTATTATAGGTAAGTCAAAGGATTATTACTACTTGAATCTCATTGAAAGAGAGTGTTGTATTGTTTCCGCCAAGGGATTTTCTTTTAACTTTCTTTTTTTAATACTGCTGCAACCAGAGTTTTAGCGGGAGGACGGTAAGATGTCCGCTGTGCTCTCTACTCTCTAGTGCGTTTTGTGTCACGTGACAAATGTTTGAAAAAATGCATTTTTATTTACGGATTTTTAAATAAATTAATCATTATTTTCAAGAATTCATATAATAGTTATGAATAACAGCAATTGACACTTTATTTTTCGCAATGTCAAATAGCCTATTCGTGCCTAAATCCTCGGCTTTCACTCTTAAAATAGAATAGGCAACAATAAAGTCTTTCATTTGACACTTTGTAAATGTACCGGACTCGTAGACACAAACATTTTGTTCTTAATTGAACCCTCATATTTACTACTGATAAAAATTTGGATTTGTGCCCGGTATTTTGCTTGCACTAGTCGCATCGCATCCCAATCGTTACACAAATAAATGAAATTGAGATCTCGTTCAGTTTCCTATACAAATATTTGTTGCCTTTACAAAATACCAGCTTTACTTATTGTTAACCAATTCATTATTCTTCATGTTACGCTTGGCAGAATTAACCTTGAGTATCAACAATATTAGATTGGTTTCAGTCAATCTATGTTAAATATGTATAGAACTGAAATTAGCTTATACAAAAGAACGCTAACGCTATTAAAAAAAAACAATAATTTTACTATGTAGGTAGGTTATCTTTTATTTTCTTGTTTTTCTAACTTTTTGGATGTAACATGCAATTAAACAGTATCTTACTATGATTGTAGACGGAAAGATGTCTTTGCTTATGTGCACGGGTCGTAATAATGTAATCGTGCTCGGTCAGAAAGTTAACCTCTATAGAAATTTAAGTCGGTCAGAAAGTTAACCTCTATAGAAATTTAAGTCGCAAATATATTGGTCGTTAAGTCGGTTGATTAACGAGTGCGGGCTTCTCGCATTCGTCATAACGACCATTGAAACTAGTCATACAGACTTCATAGCATGCGTTACAAAAATCTCCCGCACCGTGAAGTGAGCTCTAACGACCAATGAAAACGATTAATCCCTATGCGGGCTGTATGGCATGTCTTACAGAAATCGCCCGCACCCTGCATGCGGATCACATATGTTAATGTGCCTTTAGACTTACTAGAATCAGGAAGATAAGAATAATAGAGAGTGTATCCGCGTTTGTGTACACGAACACAGGTGAAGAATCGATCCATACCCAAGAATTACTTCCTAAATTGAGATGTAGATGTTGATGTAAATTGACAACTACTGCCATATAGCCAAAATTGCCATGTTAACACTTCCAAATCTCTCCCACGATCCCCACTATAAGTAAAGTATCTGTACTAACTTTCAAGAATTCATTCATCATTTCTGACGTTCCCTTGCGTGTAATCTGAACCACATTTCTCCCTTACGGTTCACGTCGCATTAACCTTGGCCGTTCGTATGACGACCTGTGCTCAGGGTTGTGGGCCTGTAGGGCTTCCGTTGACATTGGCTGATGCTCGAAATTGGCTACAAAGGAGATTACAGGGAGGAATTTTGGATTCATTTTCTTATAACCGAACCATTGTCATGCCTAAATCTATACTAATATTTTAAAGCTGTTTGTTTGTTTTAACGCGCTAAACTCAGAACCTACTACGATCCGAAAAAAAAATTTAAGTGTTAGATAACCCATTTATCGAGGAAGGCTAAAGGCTATGTATCATCGCGTATTCCCACGGGAGCGAAGCCCTGGGGCACCCTAGTTTTTAATAAAATTAACAACTACCCCCAATTAAAAATACAGATAATACGCGACAAAGTGTAGATAAATTCATCAATGAAGACGCGCCCCTCTATTTTTCTCAATCGTTGACAGTATATGTAAGCAAGTTTTCGCATTTGTGAAGATTTATAGGTTCACACTCATTACCCATGTGTGCACACGCACACTTAAATAAATAGACTAATCGACAAAGTATTGCGATTATATTAAAATATGTATTTCCAAATTCAAAAATTGGTGGAGCGCGTCGTCATGGATGACACTATCTATATATTTCTACTATAGCTGCTCTACTAACTTCATTAATAATTTCACCCGCCAAACTTTTCATCGCGTGTAACCCAAACCCCATTTTTCCTTACGGTTCACCCCGCATTAAACTTGGCCGATGGGCCGTCGACCCGCCTCAGGGTCGAGATGTTGTGTGGCTTCTGACACGCCAACCTCTTGACACGAACTACGTTTGTAAATACGATGTTTTTGTCTGTGTCTAGATGTAGTCTGTGGTAATGAGCCAGCTTTTGTAAGTTTGCTCTGTGAATTTTAAAATTTAATGTCCTACATCCGTCAATACCTAAATTTTCATAACATTTGTATTAGATATCGTAAGGGTTTTAGACACGTGCCTAACAATCAATAAATAAACTAATTAATTAACACAAAATAAGGTAACAACTGAAAAAACCTCCTTGTCACTCAAAGTAAATCTTTCATACGTTTCAAATATTGAGAAGACGTGCACAGAAGACGTCCTTACTGACCGTGAATGCACAATAAATATATAAAAAAACACATTAAAGTAGATTTCAATTACCGTAAACAACCATTTAATAATTCTTTAAGAACTAATTAATATTAATATAAGTAACAATTAAACAAAAATTCTAACTTTCACAGACCCCCATACTCATAACAATTGTTTCGAGGAATTGAATCGAATGTTTCCCTACACATTCCAACATTGTATCGGATTACGAGGGTCTTACCCGCATCTCTTGATAAACGACAAGAGCTTAAATACTTATTGATAAAAACTAACGCATCATCCTTCATAACCTAATGTCACTTATTTAAATTAAACATTTTTGAGCAAACAAGTTTGTAATTGCAATAGTTTTTAATATGAAAAGTAATCTTATCTTCTGTCGTAAACTTAAGACTTATTTGCAGCTTTCCGTTTACCTTGGTAAAGTATGAAAAAAAAAAATTGCTTCAGTCATGAAACATTTTAAACAGTAACAATGTTTCCACAAAGTATTGTTTAATTTTTACGCAATATTAAATCGTACTTATAAATTAAAACCCATCTTTAACAATATTAATGGTTGTGACTTCTGATTCTGAAAATTATTCATATTTGCTCATTAGCTTTCGTAAATAAGAAGAAATGGGTTCCAAGAAACAGCCTGTTGCATTGAAAAATTATTTAATTATTTCCTACCCCTGATATAAAACATGTCGCATTTATTTTGCGTCTTTTGAAGAAATTTCTCATAACCTAGAAAGGTATTCAGGCACTAGCGGTATTTAGGTCACAGCTCTTACGTAACGCGAGCTTTTTCATTACTTCTGGTCTGGGAGGGCTATATGTCTATTTCAATGGGACTTAGAATATTTTTATACCAGTAAGCAAACGTATGTTGACCATGGTTCTATATGGAAAGTCACAAGAGAGTTGCAGCTAAATAAGGAAGTATTTTTTAGAACCCATGTAAATTATTTTTTCTCATAAACAGCGCTAAATCAATTGCAAACGATTGAGTATAAGAGGATATTATCGCTTCTTAGTTCTGAATAACTACAAACCTTGTTTTCCTTTGGTGGAGCGAAGACCAAACTATTTCAAAACATGTATGTCTTTACACAATTTAAATGTTGTGTGATGATATTATGTGAAAAAATCTATAATTCAATACAATTATGTACAATGGTTTTACATATTTTTTAACATATGCACATTCAGTTAAGTTTACAAAACATAAATTAAATTTTAAAACTAAAATTGTGTATACAATTTTACAACCATTGTATTTAATCATTATTTTACCCTCGTAGAGCACATGTGTCACCAATCACCATCCCTTTTCCACCCATGGATGTCGTGAGAGGCGACATAGGGCAATTCTACTGAATAACATCTGCAGCAATGAAAGAGTGGGAGATGAGCATTGCACGATTGGGCCAAGCTCACACCGACATCAATCTTCTCTCTATCTCCTCCCCTACCTTCAAGCCGGATAGGCATCTGCAACACTTTGTTGTTGTAGATGTTCATGGACTACGGTCAGTCACTTAAGATCAGCATGCTAATTGCCTTCTTTAACATAAAATACATGGACCAGAATATTAATAACCCTAGTTAACCCATTAAGAAAACCTGTGCGGAATCAACCGGTCACTTCCTACTAGACTATAAAAATTGTTTCAGAAATTAATTGTAAAATCGATACCAAAAAAAATATAAGTACTAGGCTAGCATAAACCTCACGCAAGTCCTATACAATTATATCGAACTGGGGAAGGTCGCCAGCTATCGACCGGCTCATCAGTTATGTAACGGAATCAGAGGATCGGATGACGTAAACAATTTCGGAGTCGCTTTTCCTCTTGGTGATTATTTATGGTGTTAATATTTCAGCCACGAGGCTGGAGAGTGTCTTTACGTAATTTTTGTAATGATATGATCGTTGAAATACAGTAGCCGGTTAGGCAGATATTTGACAACGAGGTCTTAGAGTCGAGACGGCCGCGGCCGGGCAATTGTATGTTTGTATGTAAGTATGAAAAACTTTGTCCTACGATAACTGAAGTATCGTTTATCCGATCTTGATAAAATTTCATAGGACAAAAGAAAACGTCGAGTTCGAAGATGAGCGAAATCGGAGGGAGGATACAAAGATAATTGGTCAAAAGGGGGGGTCAAATCGTTCAAATTCCGACGATATCGGGAGTATTGTTTATCCGATCTTAATAAAATGTTGTAGACAAGTAGTATAGAATATAGATAAAAAAAAATTGAGTTCGAATATCGGTAGGGGGGTTGCAAAGATCCTTACAAACTTTCGCACCCATAATATTAGTAGGATACTTGCCTACGAATATATAAAAGTGCGTATTGTAATTATGCACAATTTGTAGCATTTTTTCCGACGAAAACCATGCCATTTTCAAATAGATAAATAGCGGTTTTGTCGGAAAAATACATGTTTATCATCATTAAATTGTTATAGGCACCATTTGAATGCCACGAAATGTCACGGCTTTTCGTTTTCGGTGAAACAGAGCGGAACAGAGAATATTATATTTTATATGAATGCTTTATAAGTTCTCTTTTATATGGAAATTCTATTGAATGAGTAATATTTTCACTATTCCTTATTCATTTATCGCATCACTATAGATAAGTCGCGACAAATAGGTTTTTAAAGACGAATGCTACTTATTATATTACAAATATAAATGTTTATGAAGATGTATGTATTTGTATTTGTTATACTTTCAAGCAAAAACTACTGAACCGATTATGATGATAATTTTATTCCCGGAGATGTCACGGGATCAGAATTTACGCGGGTGAAACCGCATGGTGCGGCTAGTTTCACATATTTTGATAAAACATTTGAAGAACTTTCCAGAAGACTGAAAATCGTACTGTACTCGTTTAAGTAAGAATTTATAGAATTTTAAAATTTAAATATGAAATCTTTGGTATTGGATTATCATCGTAGATCAAGAGTAATTTAATAGGTCTAAAGTTAGATTAGACAACTTTGTACTACATTTATTAGGTACCACACCTACTGTTATGTATAGTTTTCATGATCAGCCAATAGCAAACATCGTAGTAGTACTCTAGCAACAGGTCAAAATAGACGCGAACATTGTAAGAAAGCAAAACAAAATATTATCATGAGATCTAGGGCTGTACCTCGGCCGGGTATTGCCGTAGCACTTTATAGTGCTTTGGGATTGGCTTATGTAGTTTTGCGCGCGTGGGGACACCGTGTGCGTTCCTCCTGGAGATCCCGGAGTCCTGCGATTTCTTGTGCCAATGAGGGCCGTGAGGTTTTAGTCAGTAAGAGTGGCATAACCCATGGAATGTGTTCTGATGTAGGTTTACCCACAAATATGTTTATTTTAGCGAATCTATACGGTGACAAACCCAATAGGGTTTTACTGTATATAAAAAAAAGAATTCTTTAAAAATTCTTTAAAATTCTTAAAACTTCTTAAAAACTTCTTAAACCCGCCTGTCTCCCCCGAGACGGGTATCCATACAGAATTTCCTCACGTTAAAAAACAGCTGTCTACTTCTACATACACTACATATTACATTTTTACCATACCTATATAATATTATCGGTTTAAATACTTGTTTTAATACAATGCAAGAATATAGGGGCCAGATTCACAAAGCCGATTGGAGTCGGAACGAAGGAGATTCCGTCGAAATTTGTATGAATCTCGTTCCGATATTTGATACTTTACTATCGCATTTGTGAATAGAGAGCCTGATCACTTTATTATTTAGCAATTATAACGTCTTTAACACACGCAATTTAAGTGAAAATTTGTAAGTAATTGAAAATGTCAAATATTTGTTTATCTATTTTCTAAAACAAATACACTTAATAAATTTGGCAACCCTGCTAAGAGTAGCTAATAATTGTTGTGTTGGCGATCGGCCAGTGGCTATCTCAACACGATACCGTCACAGAAATATCTAGCCGGGCTTTGAGATTTACCTATTGTAATACTAGCTGAAGCTACTTGATCTACGTCCGCAATGGAAAGTTAACCGCAGACTGACTGTGTGCCAAATATTTAAGTCCGCTCAACCTTTTGTGAGATCTAGTGATATCAATCATAATCTCAGCTATCGCTCTAACTTCTTTGGTTAAATTAGAAGATGTTATGCATCCTTCGAATATAGTTTTTCGAAATTTGAAAAGGTTTTACATTTCAGCTCTGTAACTTAATTAAACTCTATGCATATAAAAATAAAAAGAGTCGTTTTACTTACGGACAGTACTATATGTATAATAGGCGTAAGTCTAAAACGTGAACGAAGTATAATAAACGTGGAATTAACATAACTAACAAAATTTTGTTTCGATTGGTTTTGAAAAAAATAAAAGATTCGTATCTGTTATACTATGACGTTCCGTCGTTTATAGGAACCGAGCCTTAATATGAACGAAAAAAGCGTACAATTTTTCCACTTTGCAAATGTATATTTATAGATACCAACATGCGGAAAAACCTTATATGCTACTAATATTATAAATATAGATGTGTGTAGCTGTGTGTCAATCACGTCAGGCTATCAGTTTGTTTAGATGATAGGATATTTTTTATTGATCTATATCCACGAATTCAACAAGAGCAAAGCCACGAGCAGAAAGTAGTGAATTATTATTTAACTGTTATATCATTGGCGACTCAGACGAACATTGTAACATGTTCATAAAGGTTGTGGATTTTACGACTAATGCTTCGGTAATTAAGACCCTGGGGTAATAAATCTATCAGTCTGGTTTATATGTAGTATATAGACTATAGACTAGTGTCACGGCGCTGATATACAGATGGAAATAGAAAACGCAATAAAACGACGTAAGCCGTAACCCGTCGAGGTTGGCTTGTTTGTTTGTCTTGGCAAGGGCCTTAGATTCCCTAAAAGCTTGCTTTTAAATATATTTTATATAATGTATCTTTATTCTTTATGATACAGAATGTGATATGCATAAAACAATGAATAGTCAGTCTGTACGTCCGTCGTCGACGAAATATAACCTAATGTATCTTTTTTTAAATATATCAAAATTTCAGATTTACTGGTTTTAATGCGGGTGGTGTTTTGCAAATGTATTTTATACTAATACATTTGTATAACACCACCCGCATAATTTAGGATAGTCTATCAACCGAACAAGCAAAAGGAAATTATAATATATCTAAAAGAATTCGCATTGTTCTATGGGATAATAAGATTGCAGCCAAAAATATGCATTACCAATTTACCACAAATTAATACCATTTAATAGTTCGAAATCAGTTCAGATTGTATAAGTATTATTTTAACGCTTTTCATATAATATAATATTGCACACCTATATGGTAAATCATGCCTTATTATAACAACAACTATGTTTTAGCAATAAACTAGTTGTGCCCCGCGGTTTCGCCCGCGTATATAGCCCGATCCCGTGGGATTTCCGGGATTCAAAGTATAATATGTCATTCTCCCGGTCCTAAGTCTTCTGCCTACGAATTTTCAGCTAAATCGGTTCAGCCGTTCTTGAGTTATAAGTGGAGTAACTAACACGACTTTCTTTTATATACATATATAGATAAATTTGAGGAATAGCCAGTAATATCTATGACCCATCTAAATTATTATAAAGTAAACATATCAATCGTCGCATTCGATATCAATTCAGCGGACAATGTAGTAGAGCCGGATTCCCAGAGTTACTGCAACCGCGGCCAAGCGCGATGCTGCCAAATATTGAGGGTATCTGTTTATTGTACATGTTTCCATTGTTTTCATTACAAATACATGAGAAATAGAACTGAAATTACACGGCTCCTTATTTAAATGTTTAAAGAAATGTGAAATTTCAAAAAAGAAAACGTCTACAATAATTACGAAACAACTAAGTTCTTTTGCTGGATGTAACAAGCGATTGTCTTTTGATAAATAAAAAATATTACTTTTAACGACAACTCTCTGTGCGTAAGCATTTAAATTTTCTTTTTCTTTGATCTTAATTCTGATTAAACGTTATTTCGCTCCAGTTTATAAATTAACGACAACTTGCTTTGTCACGTAAGCATTAAAATTTTGTCCTCTAAATCTAATTAAACTTTATTTCGCCACAGTTTATAAATGATTTCATTTTCATCTTGATCAGGCGATTGAATTTTTTCCGCGCGGTCGACCTCCACAGAATAAACGCTCTTGACAGACAGATAGACAGACTGATGACGAAGTCATCCTATAAGGGTTCCGATTTTGTCCTTTGCAGGTTCAGAACCCTAAAAAAGAACATAAAGGTCTAGGAGCTATAAAACCGTGTCTGATGAGACAATTGATATAAGGGTTCCGATTCGTCCTTTCGAGGTTCGGAAACCTAAAAAAGAGCATAAAAGATCTATAAAACCGTGTCTGATGAGACAATGGATGCTCATTGTTTACAGAGCAGAATTTGGCCGGTATGTACATTATCATTATGACGTGCACCTCATACATCGCCGACCTTGCGCCCGCGCAGCGCCGGGATCAACTCGCTTTTAATTGACCGTACGCTGCACATAGCTCGTCTTAATTGAACATTTATTTATAGAGCTAAGCTTCTATGATTTTTAAACATTGCTTTGATACTTTGTTAATGTGTTGAAAATTTATTATAGAAGTTGTGAGCTATGATATATCTTACGAAATAGAGTTTTATTTGTATTTATGATCCGAAGTAAGCCAAAGATAGTTACGGAATTTTGTTTTTATTTGATGCAAAAAAAACGTGGGACATTTTCTATATCGTAAAAGAATGGATTTGATAAAAACTTATTATATCCTTTGATTAAATGTATTCAACAAAGGGTACGTTCAATTTTATCATTTAAAACTATTATTTGTTTCGTATTTTGTATTATTCATGCGACAATTTATGATGATTGGAAAGTATCTATTGTGTGAGAGGATTTGGGTTCGATCTTCATGATTAGAAAATGATTGTGATGTCTGATGTACGTTGATGAAAATGAATGATTACATCCTCTTGTAAGAATTTATTGATTTATCTATTATTTATGGGTAATATCTTATATTTTTTATATTTATGAGTTGTCTGGTTCCTTCTATAACGTTTGCTTATTGAGACCAGACGGCAATATTAAATATATAAGAATTTACTCATGATTAATTTAATAGTCCACCAATGCAACGATCGAGCATCACTAATAAGAATACCATACAAAAGTAAAGCAATTAAAGACCACGGAAGACACATAATGTATGTACGTTCACGTCCCATACATGCATTGAAAGTAAGAGTGGCGTGTCCAGAAAACTGTGTGTGCATATACACACTTTTTCGGACAAGTTATATGAAAAAAATAATTTTGTCTGTAATTCATAGGCTGCACCAAGGGACGTGACCTTTTTTTAAGTGTATAAGAGAGATACTAAATTTAACCTGTACGTAAGAAAGAGAAATATTATAGACACTAAATTAAAGTGAAAGTGCGTAATATAGATACTAAATGAAACCTCAGATTTTCATATAAGCATAACATTTCCTGAAACGTATTCCGATATTGGAATATTCCGTATATTTGAAGAAAATAAAATAGCTTTTATTTTTTTCCAGACGATTTTGTTACTTACACCATAATAAAAACCGACCACGGAATTTATAGTAAAGAACCGAAACCGAAAGCTAATTATTAATAAAAAATGATAGCGTCCGAATAAAGGATGTATAATACACAATGCAGTGATCTAACCGGTGAACTACATCCGCCTGTGAATCAGACTTCCTTGAAGAAACGAAGGGTTATGACCTCTTAATGTTCTTCAATAAATATTAGCTGTTACGTTAGGTTAGGGTATTCGTGAATTAGTGTTTCGAATTTATAGCATAGCGAATCTTAAAAATATAGACAAGCTGTGCCCTGCTGTTTCTCCCACGTATATTTCCCGTTCAAGGGGGAATTCCGAGATAAAAACTATCCTATGTCCTTTCCCAGGTCTTAAACCATATTTCCTCAAAATCGGTTACGTGGTTTAGAAATGAAAAAGATACATAGAGAGAGATACTTTTGCACTTATAATATTTGTATAGAAGTAGACTTATAATAAGTGTTTTAAATTTTGAGACCTCAAATATGTTATGTAACTTGAAGAATTATTATCAGTTTAAAATGAAGTGCAAATAAAGTCAAATTAAACAAGTAAATCTATGTTATTATGTATTAAGTATAATGCATATAAAATTGCAAAAAAATTCAGAAACATAATAGAGTAGATAGTTATATTTCAGTCCATAAATCATTCATAAATTTCAATTGTTTTGTTTTGTACGTGAGTTATTGTATTTCATTGGTAACATTGTGAATGTTGGCATGATTTGTAGGAGCCGTGGGCAGACGTGCTTCCTGTGAATGAGGTATACTACAGGCCTTGTGGGTCTCCCGTTTGTTCTGGTTTTGGATGGTTTGAAATGTCACCTGTTTGTAGATTTGAGTGTATTGAAGGGCGTTTGGCTAGTTGTATAAACTAGGCACTAAATATTAAATTATCGAAGTTATTTTAAAGATAACAGTTAAATGCGTTTTTCGGCACGCATTCACTCACCACACAGAACTTCACTGGCACACCCATATTTATTTATTTATTTCTTATTTCGCCTCTTTCTGTTTTTAGTTGTATGTGGTTGTATAATGTCTATTATCTTCATTGTATAATGTCTGTTTTATGTGTCGAAATAAATATTTCTTTCTTTATTTCTTTCTCAATGTTTTAAAAATATTGAAAATTTTACGGAGGGAAATTTTACAATATCTTTGACCCTGGAATTTCTATAGACGCGAAGACAAATTTTAGGGTGTCACAAAGGTTTTTACATATTTATAGCTATCTATGCCTATGTTCATATATAAAGGAATAATGTAAAATTCAATGGTAAAATAATTTTTCGAATCGGTCCAGTACTTTCATAGCCTATTCAACACACAATAAATACAAACAAAAATCTCTCCTCTTTTTAATATTAGTCTAGTAGACTGTCCCTTACTCCGAAATTCTTGCACTTGAATTATTTGTCTGCATTATAATTAAAGTTTGCCGACTGTTTACGTCAGTCTGAAAATCAATTGTAATAAAATACATTTGCACTGCACGTTATCGCTGCACAATAGTGTATTATGTTACACAAATAATATAATAGTTTACCTGTATGTACATAATACTTACGTGTCTGTAAAAGTTGATATGTTACGTAAGTGTCAACTGGGAAATGCACGCTCAATTGCATTATCCAGTTCATTGAATATAGCTTATATTGTAACCTAACTGTTTCGCGTGACTTCGGTCCCGTAGCATAATGTTATATATAACATTATTATACATTACGGTAATGTAAGATTCCGATGATGAGAGAATTTTTCAAATCCGTCCAATAGTCTCAGTCGAGCCTTTTCAATTTGAACAAACAAAAATTAAATCTTATATAGTATTGATTTTATATCGAGCAAGTGCAAACCAACATCCATATTAATATAGTATAGTAACTAAATATGAGATCCGAACTGCCAATATTCTAGCTTAATTATGAGGTTCTTGTTCTTCTATTCTGCATTGCCAAGCCGTTTTCAATATGGACTCCGAGGTCTAAGTTTGAAGAGAAAAACAAAAAAGGATTTTTCAAACACTCCACTAAGGTTTCATGCCTTACCCTGTGCCTCGTAGAGTAGGTATACCTCGTCTTTATAGGGTGACGTTCCGTGTTTTTTATTGCAGCATAGTGCGGATATTAAAGCCGTTTCACTGGTTAATCTGTATATAGAGGCAAGTGAGTGATCACTGATCAGCCTCTATGCCTCGCCACACGTCTTTTTTACAAATTACACGTCTTCCCCGGACAAACGCATGATGCGTTCAATCCCCGGTTCTCTCGGGTTCCAGATCTTTCTGTTGTAAAGCGTACCTATTACTGCTAATAAGCGATAACCACTGAACCAACGAGGCGTTCATCTTGTCTATAGAGATACGTATTTACATAAAAAAGACGTAAATTTGTACCTAGAAACAAGACATACGTAGAAAAATAATGATAAAAAGAACAAACGAAACAGTCGTTATATTTCACTCATTTCAATTGGCTTAATCGAATTAATTTGGCCGCCGCAGTCCAAACGACCACGTTTGACTCAAAAGGTCGTGACATACAGCAC
>LQNK01000286.1:291083-307652 GCA_001586405.1 Phoebis sennae | reverse complement strand
GTAGGCACACAATTTTGAAACACTCATGTGAACTGTCATCTCAGTCACCCGTGCAGCGCTCGCCGTAAAGTGTTCGAAACGTCGGGTTTATAATAATGTACAAAAAACCGCGTTTAAAATCCTCTAAAAAGTATTGTATTTAAAATGGAAAGTTCAAATAAACACAAGAAAATACTAGTATCATAAAATACTGACTCAACTGTAGTGAAATTCTTTTGATCTTCAATTCAGTTTAACAGATGGAGATAATAAAATGTTATAAAGGTAATGAAAACATTTATTGACTATCGATCGAGGAAAACGAATACCGAAATACAGATACAATAATAAAATACCGAAAAAGATAAAGAAGAAAGCTATATTACCGAGTTTCACTCTGAATGTAAACATGTTATAAAAATCTTGTGTAGCGTACCTGCTTACACGCCTTAATACAATTTTTATTCATTCATTGATCGAGCCAAGCGGGGTCTCAAAGTCAAGATGGCCAGCAATTGAATGTAAGTATGAAAAACTTTGTCCGACGATGACTTGAATATTGTTTATCCAATCTTGATTAAAATTCTAAGGCACATAGTATAGTTGAAATAAAATGTCGAATACGAAGATGAGCGAAATCGGTAGTGGGGTTGCAATAGTGGGAGAGTCAAATAGGTGAATGTTTGTCCGAGGATATCTGAAGTATCGTTTATCTTGATAAAATTTCGTAGGTGAATAGAAATATCTTAGTACCAAAATGTGCGAAATCGGTTTGGAGGGGGGTAACGAAGATAAGTGAAATAGGCGATTTTCATATCAAAATAGCAGAGTATGGCATCAAATGAATGGTCTTGATTGATACATTACATATAGAATCCCCATTTTAAATTCATAAAGTAAGAAAATTATTCAAACTTTCTTAAACGGAATACAGAGTGCACAAAAGAGTTGTACATCATTATATCCCCTGCGCAGTTGGCCAGTCTATTGATGTATTGCCGTGGCCAAAATTCAATTAGTTACTAAAATTAATTCATTTGTTAAGGAATATATTATTGGTTTGGTACCTAAAGTGAAACGTTAGGTTATTTTATTTTGTACAACGTTACAGGAAAGCGAATGCGTGACGTCACCCGGTGGTTTCCGAATACACGCACTAGCTAAATGTCCTACTAACATCATATACTAAATAATATCTACTAATACTTCAGTCGCTAATGCTACTAATGTCGCAGTAAGCTAGATAAAGCCGTAATATAGTTATATCCATAGGGATATAATTATATGCCGTAACATAGTTATAGGAAAGCGATTCATTACTATCTCACTAGGATTATAGCTATAAAACGGTCCAAGTATAGTGATTAGTGATATACTTATATTACTAGATTCAGTTTAGTGAAATAACTTTCGGAGTGTGCAGCGTTCTTGTAAAAAATCCAATATACAGTGTTCTATTAAAAGATGTGCCTGTAAGAAGCATTCAGTGCTATGAAATTCTAGATGTCATGATTTCGCTTCTTGTCTGAACAAAAAATTAGAAATTACTTTTAATGTTTGATTAGTTTTAATTTCATTTTTGATGTTTAAATTCCAAAAAACATGGTTATTTTAATTATAATTGAAATTAATTTAGTACGTGTAATTACGTGTTAATGTTAAAATATTGTAACTAACTGCAGAATACATAATGTAGATTTTTTAATAAAAATAAAACTAATTTATTATACCAATTTCTATTTAATTCTATGGTAGATTTCTATTTCACTAAACTTAATCGAGTAATATAAGTATATCACTAAACTTAGACCGTTTTAAAACTATATTCCTAGTGAGATAGTAATGAATCGCTTTCGTATTCGTATGTTACGGTATATAATTATATCCCTAGGGATATAACTATATAACGGCTTTAACTATCTTACTGCGACATACACATAAGCCATAAGGATGAGGTGATCCGATACTTTATACAGAAGCTAAATTATTATTATAATGTATATTACCACTAAGAATAGGAAGGAGCATTATGACAATTATCGATCTCATTTTTAATTCATTCCAAGGTTACTCATACAAGGAATCGATTGTTTTTGCAAGGTCATGATTATTTTCAGTCATTTGCTTAGATAGTAATATATAATTGTCCTCCTAGATAATATGAATACTCTTGTCATAATTTAACTTTTTCTGTTCGTTCAACGTTTGTCACACTTTTTTATTTTCACTAATTTTTAAGTTTCTTCAACCTGCCTAGTAGAAAATAAGCTTTATAGCAATGATTAAGTGTTGTGTAATCTTTTTCAACCAAAACTATAATATCTACAACAATGTATGACAAATAATTAATCTATACTAATAATATTATAAAGATGAAGAGTTTGTTTGTTTGAACGCTCTAGTCTCAGGAACTACTGGTCCGATTCGAAAAATAGTTTTAGTGTTAGATGGCCCATTTACCGAGGAAGGCTATAGGCCATATATCATCCCGATATTCCCTCGAGAGCGAAGCCCTGGGGCGTAGCTAGTGATTGATAATAATACTCTGTCCTACCTAGTAGCGATACATAAAAAATAATGGTAGAATTTTGGTTGTGGTAAAGGGAACTTTATTTATAAGGAATGGTTTCCATCGTCATAAAAATAGTTTCTAACAACATGTCGACCATAAAAAGGCGCAATAAATAGACTCTCTAACTCTCTGTAAAAATGCTGAATAATTCATAGACTCCCTTCACAATTTATCATCGATATTGACTGACCCAGATTGCGAGAAAGTGCAGATAAAAACTAGCTATTATTGTGTATGTGCAAAAGGCGTTAAATGGCGGAAGAAAATTTGAAAAAAACGGTTCAAATTCGCTTTTCAATTTCACATTTTAATGATTACACTTTGATTACATAACGACACTATTATTTTACCACAAATAAAACTTATTTTGATTAATCCTGTACTTATATTATATCTATACTGTATATTCTATTACTTCTACTGACTCTTACGTTTCAATATTTCAAAACAATGCAATGATGAAAAAATTAGTATCGTACATTCGTTAAAATGTTTAATTAAAACCCATTTCCCATTCATACATTTTATTGTTTCCAGTTGATTGATTTATTAAACAACGTACATTGTGTATAATTTGACTTCACCATAGCTACGACGCTAAACCCTATCTAAATTAGCAGTGAGTTAACGGCCGTTTTCAATATTCTATATATCCCTTGTTTTGCTTACTAAAGTCAGACAAATCTATCTATTTGCACTTACTTTGATTTTAATATCCTAACAACGGATACATTTGCTATGACTTTTGTCTATCTATTGTCATATAATCTGACATAACAATCTATCTGTAATCATTGACACATTATTGAAAATGGCCGTAAACCAATGAGGGATAGGTAACTATCGATATTAGTTTTACATAACTTATGTGAATTCTAACAAAAGGTAAAATATAAACTGAACAGACTCAAGGCATGTAATTATAATCTACATCTGCAAGGTTTTCATATCGATACAAAATGTAAGGAGTACCAATTTTTCAAAAATGTAATTAATTTATTAAGTATGATATGAAATTGAACAGTTTGTTTCAATGCGCTAATCTGAAGAACTGCTGATACCGATTTGAAATAATCTTTCAGTGTTCGATAGAGCATTAATCAAAAAAGGCTATAAGAGATATAACATTACGCTACGGGAGCAAAGCGACACAGCTAGCAGTTAAAAATCGGTTTTTTGGTCATTAGTTTAATTTAACTTTTTTGTATAAATTCACTTTTGTAAACTCTATGAACACACTTTATAAAAGATCGTGCACTAATGTATTATTCTTATCCGATTTAGTACTTTCCCTTTCTTTAAAACCATGAACTTATATTCTCTTTGCCGTTTGATATGTTCCACCCAGTGATTATGATGACAATTACTATCACATGCTATATCGGGTTTATTAGATGTATCTGATTCATTGTTTATTCAACACATAGAACAAGGTTGAATGTTGTGTAACATACAATAGACAATACGGTTACGATCTATAAAATGATAGTTCATCGTCAGGTGACGTCTGCGTATGCGTCTATTGATGTGTAGAGGGATCTTAATGTCTTTTTTTTTCTTGTGCCTTTTTGGCCAGTGCAAAAAATGCACATTTTGCGCCGTCGAATTCTTAATTTAAAAGTATCCATATAAATGACATTGTTTAACTTTATCAAATAGAACATTATAGAAATTTAAATTTTGTTACTTATTTTTTATCTATGCAACAGAACCTGACTGTATTATCGAAAGACATGGACGAATTTCGCAATGTAGAAAAATTAAAATAAATGAATAATAATAAAAAAAATAACTTACCACGCTTTTATATAATTAATAGAAATAAAATCAAAAATAGCAATTACAGCATAGATATAGATTATAGAACAATTACATTTTCGACGAATTCCCAAAGTAGGTGTTTCTATGCAAGTATAAGAATTCTCGCGACAAAAAATTATGAATCACCTGAGAACTATAGCAAAAAGTCCTTCGCTAAATAACGTCTTGTCCAAGATTCACCAAACTGGTATAACCGGTTTAATATTACTACTATATAAGTATACAAGAGGTCGATGACCTATCTAAATCTGGATAATGTAAAACTGCATACGCAGATGCATCTTCCAACTTCTGTGGATAATTTTAGTTGGTTCATTAAATAAGACTTAAATATTTTTAAATGTTGCTTTTGCTTCCTTAAATATTACATTCAAGTGCTTGCGATAATCCAGAAAATTAGGTGTATGAAGAAAAATAATAGAAATTGCAATTTGTGTTGTGTTTTATTTGTAAAACCATTGTATTTTTGTACCTTTGACTTAGAGAAAAAATTATTACATTACAATATGAATATTATGTTTTCAATTAAATTTTGTAATTTGTAATTAATGACTAACATGCTGTAATAATATAAATAATGTAATATAATTTAATCAATATTTGCATGCCAAAATGGCTGAATATAGTTGATCATCACATATTGTTCTGTCTAACCTATTACCTATATTCGCAAATAAAATATTTGAATTTGAATTTGAACATTTTAGTTTACTACCAACGCTCTGATACTTTTGAATCTGCACTTACCCTATTGCTTTCAGCTGTAATGGTATGGAGATGTCTATATCTACAGGCATTACATTAAAGGAAATGTGTGTGTTTAAAATTATACTTACAGATATGTAATATTATAAACCTGCGACGCGTTATAAACTGTTAACAAATAACTCGGACTCTGTAAAAAAATACAAGAGGATACGGGGAATTAAAAATTAGTCCAAACTACACACAAACTGTGGCGGGCTCCTAGTTATGTTATTCACGTATTACCGGTGATTCATATACAATGGTAGGTGTAGCCGGATGTTCACATTGCTGCAAATTGCGCCCCTCCCGCCGGCCCATGTGCGCATCGCTTTATTTTTTATTTTTACTCTATATAACATCCTACTTTATTCATCCTACGTGCCTGGACATACCAATAAAATGATGCTTGTAAAATATCTCTTAGAAACGTTTCGTTTTCAATCGGAAGTTGTGATTATTTTTATAAAAAAGCAAAATTGAAAAAAAAAATTGAATAAAGAATTTTATGACATTCAATGTTCTGCAACCGCAAAAAGGTCAAACAATAAGAAAAAGTACTGGCCATTTAGAACAGTGATTCGTATTAATTTTACTCATAAAAAACTAACCAAAAGAGTATAGACTCACACCCTACTTCTTGCTTACTTCACAATAAAAGAGTAGTGCGGAAATGCGACCATGTAAAAAATTTTGAAGAAAACCGAGGCTCTAAAAGTTCGTGCCTATAATATTATTTCCCTATTCGGAACCATTACAATATTCTTAGAAACCGTGAGTCACAGTATCACAAAAATTATTTCATCATGATGACTGGACCAATTGTGTTGAAAACAAAATTGGTATTAAATCGAAATTCAGCACATAAAATAACACAGGAAATCACCACAACTTTAAAATTCTGAGCATTTTTCATTCACAAAGTTACACAGATATAAAACAACAGATTACAGATGCATTAATATTAACATTCCATTTAAAATGGAAATTCCTGTTCGGTATTTCAAAATATCACATGTTATTTGGCGGCAAAGGATATATTATGCATGTGACACCTTGACAGGAAAAATATTGGATAATTTAATTCGGACGTTGACATCATTTCAAAAATCTAAGTAAACAGATTATAAATAGTCAAGATCAAATAAGGATTTTTGAATATGTTTAGCGGAGAACACTCATATTTTGTCTTATCAAAGCAGTTTTTTTTCGCTACAGAAATTAATCTACTAACAACTTATCTCGTAGGAATATTTCCTATTAGCGTTTTGTAAGAATTCAAAACATGATGCAAGCGAAAATTACAGACCAAATCGGAAAATGAGTGATTACGCTTATCATTCGTTTCGAGTCCTAATGCCGTGTGATAACATAATCTGGCTTATCACACGGTATCGGACATCAGCTAGCGATTCGAGAAAGTTCCACGATGGTTTTATCACTAAGGACCTGGATCAGGTACTTCATTCGCGTATATTTCGCAATCACTTTTTTATATCTTGTGTGTCTGCTCATTCCACTTGGAGATCGGTGAGTGATAATTTTTATAATCTTGTTGACAGTTACCCTCAGTAACCGCCATATTGTTGTTCTAGCTTCCACCTATAACCGATAAACATAATATAACCGATAAACACTCCTATTCCTTTTGGAATTTAACTAAGTATCCATATTCCCGCCAAAGTTTGACATTGACATTGAAAGGAAAACGAGGTAGAGGCCAAGGCTTACCGAAATATCATGAATAATCGTTAAACGATGGATCACGGAAATTTCGTGACTCAACCAATTTTCGTAACAAATTATGGTTGCAAAATGCAAATCGATATCATAATAGTGTCGGTACACGAAAAGTATCTGTTCTTTTAGGTATTGCGTCGTAAATAATTCCATGGCTTGGTTTTTGTTATGTTTGATTGTTTAAGGTAAAATTCATGTACATTACGATATTGAAACAAAATGTATTTTCAGAAAAACGTACGATCATATCGTAAATTCAAATAAAAGCTTTCGGCTATTCGATAATGCTTTAAATTACAAGTGAGCGGGAAAGACAGTGTCGGTCGTTCAATTTTATTTTTACGCACCACTAAATACCGTTATGCAAGGTCGCGGGCCTCTGTCACTGCCAAGGTCTTCAAGAAGTTTCATAGGCAATGCCAACTTTTTTTCTTTTTGAACTATTTTAATAACTGTTTTGGCTTGATTTATGAATGAACTGATAACGTATAGTCTGATTTTTTAATTTGATTTATTTTTGATTTTTGAATCGAAATCGAAAATTGTCGTCAAAACATGAAGTGATATTTGAAAAAATTGAACGCTATCATGGTAATGAGAAATAAAACCTCATTATAAAAATGCTCGGTACACCGTTTATTTATGTAACGCGCGACTCAATAAGGGTTTTATTTTTATGGCTTCCACACTCCCCTAAGCCTGTACACACTGTTTATAGGTCAGGAACGTAAGGTCAAGGGCATCTTCCTCGGTAGATTTCAAACAAACCACCATATAAAATAAATAAAAACTATTCAACAAAAATTAAAATAGACAATTATTAGCAAAATTTGTTATATTGAAACGTCAATTTTGACACCTGCGATTCTAGTGATGTGTATTACTTTCATAAATTTATGGATTGCATCAATAAGTGAACAGATCAATCAACATAAGAAAAATCGACATTACAACGGCCAATTTTTTGATACGACAATCGTTTTGGATGCTATCCAATCGTAGAGTGTAAACAACGCTCTAATTTGGTCTCATGAGATCTTCACAAACCCAAACTATATAAGAATAACTAAATAATATAATGTTATTAAAGATTTTATCTCATACTATTAAAGTTAAAGAAACATGAAATAGTAACTGGAAGAATATAATAAGCTTAATGTTTCAAATAGATGTTTAATATCTAGAAATCTTTGCAAAATTAAACGTGATTTTTTTTAATGAACCAATTTTGTAGTTATGAAAAGTTTTTACTAATTTATAAATGCCAAAATACTGATAAACGAGCTTATGTGATGACATTACGTAAAAGCTGGCACACGTCTTATAAACTTTTTCAGCCTGTATGTGCACAAATCCAACAATATCTTATGTATACAAGGTAATATGAATCTTTATTAATTATTATGTCATTGATGTGTTAGAAATAAAATTTATAGGTATCGCAAAAAATACGTAAAATAATTCTGATACAATATTATTAGATCAGTTCATTCATATGATGTTAAATGAGTATCGATCAGCGATTAATAGAGGTAAGTCTGCAATAAGCAGTCATTGTGCATCTCAGCAAGGCCAAGGCCACCAGCGGCAGGGCTGCGGTGCGGGCCGCGGGAGGCAATAGGCTTAACGTTCAGCGCACTGCCGCACCAACCATTCTACACCTCGCAGTCGACTCTGACGGTTGTACTAGTGCAAGGTAAGCGGTAGACAATTTAAAATTTATCCTACCGCCTCTCAATCCCAGGTACGGCTCCATCGCTTTAAAGTTTCCGATATCAACTATTGAGTGACAACTTAAACCGTTTCAAAATGTGCAACGATAATTTCAAGTGTTCTGGTTCTGATAAGGTGATAATATCTTCGCGTATCGAAAAGTTCGTGCTGCATTTAAATAAACCGCGCTTAGGTAGCCAGTGCCATTGAAGAGCGGTAGGTTTCCCTCCGAAAAGTTTTGAAGCGGTTCCCGAAGGGCGGGAAGCGTGAGCCGCGTGCGTGCGTGCCGGGAATCGATCGGGCCACCCCTCGCCCTCGCCGCTCCCTACACAGACACATTCATTGGGACAAAATATCATTCCATCATTGCATTTAGATTCCTGCGTTAATTTTGTTTATTTGCTGTAGTTTTTAGTGATTTAGTGCATGTTTTAGTCTCTAGTTTTATCATATAAAAAATTGTGAAAATGGGTGGCTGTGCAACGAAAGAAAATAAAGAAAACAAACCGGCGGATGAATCCGATGGGTGCGTATGTCCGGCCGGCATTCATTTTCAATGCCCGCTGACTAGTGCGAATTGTTAACTTTTATTTCAAACAGTTAGCTAAAATTATTCACGTAAAACATATATTAGTATGCAATTATCATTCATAACAATGCTCTTAATTCACATAAAAATCAATTTCGGTAGCTCGTATACACGGTTTTTGTAGTTATTAGATGTCAAGAGTACGTCCCTACGAAAAAATAGCAAACAATATTGTTAAAATCATCAATATAGTTTGATTTTTCATTAAAAAAATAATATTATTTATCACGTTCGAGTTGAAAAAAAAAGCGTATATTCGATTAAAGTTCAAACATTAAGATGTCCCCTATAATTGAAATCTATTTGTAAAACGAATTATACAAGTAATATCATTCGGATAAAAGAAAAAATAAATGCTGCTTTATTCATATGTATATGTACTGTCTATAGGTACATAGTACTATGTCTACGTAATTGAATTTTTCGCAGAACAATGGAGTGATTGTTATTCGACGATGGTTTAACGAGTGCATATCTCAAATTAAAATGAAAGCAATTAGGTAATAAGAAACTTGCGATAACATGATCGTCAGTAAAGAATGAGTGGGAGGTTACCGGCTGCGCGCAGCCAAGCAGCACCGTTGCGCAGTAAGCTGACAAATACGTTCGACTTGCGCGCGGCCAAAGCGACCTCTGCCTAAATTACGTAATTCTACAAAATTTCCAGCACCTCTTGGGTGTGTTCGAGTAACTATTATATCTTCGGCATTCCGTGTGTGTGACATCTCATAGTTTCCTAATTATTAGACCCTCCGCATCCTATAGTAGACTTAGTCCCAGATCATCATGAATTATAAATTTAAAGTCACGATTCCCATTGTGGTTTGTGGCGGTGCTGTTCTTGCGTATTACCTCATCAGACGGTGTGTATATTTTCCTAACAAATCCTTTTGCCTTGTTTTAATTTATGAAAAATAATTGTAATCATGTTATTTAAATCGATACAATAACGTTAAATTTTTATTAAATATTTAAATAACGCTTTAGTGTTCCCGGAAAAACCTGAAACGCACATCCCTAGGCGCGCTATTTCCCAAAAATTTGAATTTATTTTGACATAACTGTCAATCGGTTGATTTGGCGTTGAATTTTTGGATCCATTTCTATTAAATAAATCTACGTGGTGGCGAAATAATTTCTTCTCTTAGAATTAAATAATAAATAAGCTTAAAATGTGTACTAGAGCTACTTGTGCCGCGCTTAAAGCGTAAGGATATTCTAATAGATTTTAATTATGTGACCTACGATTTTTCATTCTGTTTTTTCCTTACAGAAAAGCAGCAGCTATGGTGGACGCCGCAACTATTGAGAAATTGGAGGCTGGTTTCAGCAAGCTCCAGGCATCCGACTCCAAGTCGCTGCTGAAGAAGTACTTGACGAAGGAAGTTTTCGAAGCTCTAAAGAACAAGAAGACCTCCTTCGGTTCCACTCTGTTGGATTGCATCCAGTCAGGTTAGTACCCTAATGCCCTTGGTATATCAGTTTACGTTCGAGAACAAATTTTTGAAGTTACGTAATTGACTTTCGTTCCTTAAGTTGTTAAATTTTTTATCTAATATAATTTTTAATTTATATATAAGTATTCGATTACTATTTTATTTATAGACTCATAATACAGGAGGAATAAATAATTCTTTACGGATAGAGAAATGCCTGTATAAACTTTGTATATTGGAAATTATTATTATTCAGTTCTGCACAATTCTAAACAGTAGATTTATTTTTACTTCATTGATGATATCATTTTAAGATTAGTTGGAATAATTTATGATTGATAAGAATGATTGTCCCATACATAATCTGATAAAGGTATTGCTATGTCAAGCCTTACTTAACTAAACTGATATATAATTATAATACAATATACTGCCAAAATTAACAAACAATGTAATAATACTTGTTAAATTAATAATATCTTCTAATAATTGTGAATAATTTTCACAAATTCTAAGATATAAATATTTGTCAAAAAACTTAACATTTATCTTTATCTTGAATGATGCATTAAATATAATGATTGTATTTCAGGTATTGAGAACTTGGACTCCGGTGTTGGAATCTATGCCCCAGATGCTGAGGCATATGTTGTCTTCGCTGACTTATTCGACCCCATCATTGAAGACTACCACAATGGTTTCAAGAAGACTGACAAGCACCCCCCCAAGAACTGGGGTGACGCAGAGACCATGGGAAACTTGGACCCCAATGGTGAATTCATCGTCTCCACCCGTGTGCGCTGCGGTCGCTCCATGGAGGGCTACCCCTTCAACCCCTGCTTAACCGAGGCCCAGTACAAGGAGATGGAAGAGAAAGTCTCCTCCACCCTCTCCGGCCTCGAGGGTGAACTCAAGGGTACCTTCTACCCCCTCACCGGCATGTCCAAGGAGACCCAGCAGAAGCTCATCGATGACCACTTCCTCTTCAAGGAGGGCGACAGATTCCTCCAGGCCGCCAACGCCTGCCGTTTCTGGCCCAGCGGCCGTGGTATCTACCACAACGAGAACAAGACCTTCCTGGTCTGGTGCAACGAGGAGGACCACCTCCGCATCATCTCCATGCAGATGGGCGGCGACCTGAAGCAGGTGTACAAGAGGCTGGTGAACGCCGTCAACGACATCGAGAAGAGGATCCCGTTCTCGCACAACGACCGCCTCGGCTTCCTGACCTTCTGCCCCACCAACCTGGGAACCACCGTGCGCGCGTCCGTGCACATCAAGCTGCCCAAGCTGGCCGCCGACAAGGCCAAGCTGGAGGAGGTGGCGTCCAAGTACCACCTGCAGGTGCGCGGCACCCGCGGCGAGCACACCGAGGCCGAGGGCGGCGTGTACGACATCTCCAACAAGAGGCGCATGGGGCTCACCGAGTACGACGCCGTCAAGGAGATGTACGACGGCATCGCTGAACTGATCAAAATCGAGAAGTCCCTGTAAGCTTCGATCTCGCTATCAGTATTTTTTGTATTTATCGTTTTTCATAAGTATTGAATGTTGTGGGTTGCCGGGCGAACTAGTCAACGGCGCCGACCTGGCGACCGGGCACGCGGGCGGCCCATTATACTGTTTTTCGTATTAAAGTATTTTCTATAAGGAAATGGAAAATAAAGACAGCTAGCATTAAGGCAATAATGTATTTTATTTATAATTCATTAATAATCCTACACACTACACATTACATTTTTAAACTTTGGAAGTCAAGCGAAACGTTTTAATGTTATCCTGATCCCGAATTTACACTCTTTTAATTGGATATTAAGTAAATTCACTTGACTTACGTGACTTCTAAAGAATTTAAAACTTGTTTTAAAAATATGAACATAAAAGAAACATTTAACAATTCAGGTGAGAAAAAATGGCCTATTAACAAATCATTAAAATTACCACCTTTTACGCAGTCATTAATTGATCTTATTATCACAGAGGTAGATAAAATTTCCATATATTCTCATAATTCCCAAGACGACATACGTGACTCATAGGTGTCTAGAAGTAGGGACTAGAGGTCACAGCATACTATACTATAAATAAATACTCAATTAGTCGTTTTGCGTTTTCCTATTAACAAGCGTATCTATTACGAGAATAAATTCCTTACAGTAAATGTTTCGAGAATGAAATATGAAACTCAAAGGCGGTGAAATACCGACTGGTACAATTTCCATGAAACGGTCATTACTTACCTGTAATTTATGTTAGGTAAACTGTATGGTTAATATTCTTTGTCTCTAATAAATTAGTCCTACGTCTCATGAAAATCTAATTTTATTACTTACACTGCTTTCAATAATTCATAGCTTTTATGGTAATTCAAACCTAAATTGAAGCATTTACTTTATTTTTCTTTTTTAATTAAAAACGAAAAGAATTCAAATCTCGAACTACGATTGAAAGAAATTTGTTTGGTCACCAAGATATTAAACATACATAGCTATTCGAATTTTATTAAATTTACCTGCCTATTGATTTAATCATATCTTCTACAGTTATAGAACAATCTCAGTTCATTGTGGATTAGATATGGCCCACCTTAAATTATCTATCAAACTAATGCAATGAGGGGAGGGACAATTGCTACCTATTCGCTAATCACTTGATTCTACCCAGACGGTATCATAATTATTATTATGTTCGTACCTTTTCCTCACATCGTTTTATCAAACTATCATAGGATCACCCTAAACGTTAATTAGACGGTTGGTTGATATGAACAAACAACGAATCAAAATGATGATTAAGTCAATTATTCTTTTAAGAACCTTAATGTATGATTTGTAGACGGAACAATACTTTTTATTTTTATTCCTAAAAATTATTCCTTATTTGTATTGTAAATAATTAATATTTATATAATATTATTACATATATACTATTCTAGAATAATAACTGAGAGGAGGATAATAATAAAATAAATATGAGTCCAAAAGTGGTAGAAGCTAGAGTCATGATCCCTATCACATAATAAAACCTTTATTAGGGCATTGACCTCAAAATTAAAAACTTAATAATCAACAGGAAGTTACAAAAAAGCTTTTTCTTCTCCAAAGTTAACGCTCGAGGCTTTAAACTAGTTCTATAGTGCCATCTATGAATTATTTTTAGTACCAATTTTTGTTGAATCTTTTAAAACATATTTAAACAAAATAATAGAGGACGCTTTATTTAATTGTAATCATATTACGTTCTCATTATGACAACTACTTATTGTTCGTTGTATTATGATATTTAAATAAAAGCAAAAATGCAAGAGATTTAAAATCACGAATAAATGAAAACACAAAAAATAATATAAGTAAGAAGAAATTGAACGAGAATCTGTGGTAACCGTCAATTATCATTATGACAGTGACATGCACATTGTTTTGAATTTTGATTTTAAATCTATAGCCGCGCCGGTACACGATATATTATTTTTCTTTACTTAATTTTTAATAAATTAAACTAAATTTGAACGACTTACATAATGGCGACTCCTAAAGTAGAAAAAGATCTTCATTTACCACTCTCCAGAGTCAAAACTATTATGAAAAGTTCACCTGAAGTAGACGCTGTTGGCGCGGAACCCTTGTATTTAGTAACTAAAGTAACTGTAAGTAAAAAATGCCACAAATTTAACCCTTAATGAACGTATCTTATTCCTAATAAACATTTAAATATAATTTCAGGAGATTTTCGTAACAGATCTAGCAAAACGAGCATTCAAAAACAGTAAGAACAATTTTCTAGAATACAAACACATTGCTGAGGTTGTACAAGAGGACGATACATTAGACTTCTTACGTGAGATCATTCCACGGAAGATCACAGTAAGACAGTTTAAGGAATTAATGGCGCGAAAAGCTGCGAAAGCGAATTCTGATGATTCTAGTGAAGAATCTAGTGAGGAAGACAGTAGTGAAGAGAGTTCAGAAGATAATAATCAGGAATGACACTAGCCTAGTTATAATAAGTTATATTTAATGTTAGTGTAAAATGTGTATCCATAGTTGTGTGTACATTGCTAGGATGTTGAATTTCCCGCTGTAAATAAAATATTTCAATACAGCATTATAAAATGCAAAAGGCTCTCATCTACTTGCTTTCTCAGAAAATAACAGTGATAATAAGATATAGATATATTTCTGCAGTCCACTTAGGAACTGATTACTTATTTGGACGACTTCAGTACAAATAATGTTATGCTCCTACTTTCAAATACCATTGAATCTTTAAAAGTTCATTTTTGAGAATAAATAATGATTTAAATTTAAAGTTAGGTTAGGTTACTTTCTGTTAATAAATGGGGTACTGTTTAAGTCTCGGGTAACTCAAAATAATATTTAGACATTATTTTAAGATTTTTTGTAACATGAAAAATTTTGATTTGTAAGCGGTTACCCTTTGAGACAAACACTACACATATAAGTATTTAAATTATTTGTTTAGATTTAATACACATTACATTTTCATGAATTTTTTCTGTTAAGTTTTTTATGAATGATGTTTTTGTAAATTCTTAATTAATGTAATAATTCAGAAAATAATGATTTCTCTGTTAATAACTACCCTTTTAAATTCATACAATTGTCAAAATAAATGAGTTATTTCTAAAAAAAATTCCTTTTCCTGGAAAAAACGTATCTTTATTGATATTTTTGTTACAGTAATTTAAATAAATAATATGTATACATGATACGTATATTTTTATTGATCATCCCAATTTTTTCAGTCATGTTTTTCGAGATTATTCTTTTATGAAATTGCCTGAAACTTAGAACAAGGTCGCCGTATTCATTAACCTGCGTCGTGCGTAGTCATGCGTACAAGAAATTACAAAATTTTAATTTAAAAAGAACCTTTTTACTGCACTTTGGTAAAGTATATACTGTAGTATTCTTTTTTATTTTATGTATACGTTTTCATTGTAGTAATTCTTTATTATTACCACAGCAAGTCAACGACTAACCACAATTGCTAAATTTTTGTTAAAGGCGCCTAACTGAACAATATGATATAATTATTATATTGACTTTTGTTGTAGTTGGATATCAAATATTGCATATCCAATATTATATTCTCTAACATTTATCCCGTCTGAATGGGAACCGATTGCCGCAGTGGATACAACAATGGTCGCATGGGAAGGTGTGGGTTCGACCCCACAAGTTAAAAATTATACTGTGATAATCTTTGTAATTTTGCACTGTCTGGGTGTTAATTTATCTATAGTATGTATTTGTTGTATAAACAAAAATGTCTAGTAAGTATGTCTATCCGTTATGTAGTGTCCATAGTTTATCAAGCTTGCTTAATTTAGGAACCTATAGCCACAGATAATATAATACTATACTAGTACTATAGCTTTCCTCGATGAATAGACTATCTAACACTAAAAAAAAATTTTCGAATCGGACTAGTAGTTCCTGAGATTAGCGCATTCAAACAAACGAACTCTTCATCTTTACAATATGTATTAGTATAAGCATTTTACGTACTCCGAGAAGTATAATTAAAAAAGAGTTTTTGAGCTTAATATTTAAGTCTTAGAAATAAAAGTTTCCAAACCTCTTATACTTCGAATCTCATTAGTCAGGTAATATTTAAATTAAGAGAGCTAATATAACTTCGTCTCAGCCGAGATGACTATCTAGTTATAAATAATTGCATACCTTTTATCGAACGGTTCGCTGCACTTCAATTATTCCTAACCTACAATAATGTTACTCAATTTATAAATTATGAAATACCTTCTGAGCTATAGGTACTATGCCTATAAATGTCATAGGGTTTTCAGGGGCACTGGTTGTATACATCAGGCCGTATAATATAATATGCCGTAAAATAGAATTTCTACCCGTGAGGCGACGGGCTAGAATACATATGTCGTGGGTCGCCCACCCCATTTCTACCCGTGGATGACGTAAGAGGCGACAGAGGGT
>LQNK01000286.1:270836-281074 GCA_001586405.1 Phoebis sennae | reverse complement strand
TATTGGTTCCGATTAAATTTTAAAGTTATTTATAAAGACGAGCGTGTAATTAAAATACTTATAATTAAAGTCATAATATCATTTTTATAACAACTATGTTAATTTTGTAGTCTACGCGTGTGAAGCCGCGGGCAAAAGCTAGTTACACAATAATTTTAGTCTCTGAAAGTTATCATGGCGTGTGTCTCTCGATTGTATGGATAGAAGTGTACAGTTTAAAGAAATAAAGCTAATGGATAGAAGCCACTGCGTTATAATTTTAAATATTTAAAAAATATCAAATATTTATTTTATAATATTAGCGTAGGTATAGACAATACACAGCCAGAGCAGCCCTGTTTCCGATTAAAGTACCTGCCTTTGGTGACCAGCGATAGTAACTCAGGATGTGGCCCAAGGACCACTTGTGACCCACGGGCCTTGCTATTAGACCTACACTCAGTATCTAATAAAACCCATAATAAACCAGCGCCAGTAATAATTGTCGATGGAGACGGCCATAATTCAATTAAAATTTCATCAGAATTGCACGTGCATTATTATTTCGATTATCATATTAATAAAATACATTTAATGTCATAAGTCGAATAGCTGCGAATTTTATAGTTTAACCACAGATAATATAATACTATACTAGGTTTAACGTAGCTGTGACGACTAAACGTACTCGCATGACTAACTTATCTTTTCACGATATAATTCAAATAAGCATTTTTATTGTGTTTTACTGTCAAAATAACTTAAATTATTTATGATTTAAAAGTGCACACTTTTACTTTTTTTTTATTAAGTATTTTGAAAAATTAATGTTTTTACTACAACTATTACGAAGTTTGCATACCAAAAAAAGTATTTTCTTTTCGTTTTTGATGATAATCAAGCAGAAAATCATGAAATAAACTTTAGGACAAAAACGATTTTCTTTTGTAGAGTCGTGTATTAAATTGTAAATAGGATAGGCCTAAACTCTTATCTTAATAATATTTTTATACTATCATAGCCAGTGTACAATTATAGGGTTGTGAGAATGCATTAGTATTACCGTTTAACTACACTATTATTAAAGTAAAGACAGGTTAGGGCTGCGAATTGCCATCTGAATCATCGAACCATGATTGCACACTAATGTATGAAAATTCTCTTAAATAACAAAAGAGGTCATCGACTTCAGGGGCCATGGGCCAGGGGCTGAAAGGATTTTAATAAAATTTCGCATCCAATATTATCTGGACTAATACATTTATAGCTTAGTTGGTCATTTAAATCTTTTGTTACTATTACGGACATAGCAAAAAGAAGTAATTAAAAAATACCCATTGAGTCACTTTAAAAACGTTACAAATTCTAGTTGACACCCCTCAGTTAATTGGTCACTTAAATCTTTTGTTACTATTACGGACATAGCAAAAAAAAGTAATTAAAAATACCCATTGAGTCACTTTAAAGACGTGACTCTTTACTTGACACCCCTTAATAGATGTTACGTTTTACTCTAGTCATGCATGAAGCATTGCGTATCGTTAATCTACAAAAAGGACCTCTGTTTTTCTCAGTTTTCAGTCTTTTGTCTGTGGATTTATATAACGAGTTTTTATTGTGTATTGCATTAATCATCTTTTGCTAGAACGTTCTAATTCTCGACACAATTGCACTCTTTACATGATCAGAGTTCTTTGATTATGTCGTTGTCTTGCAACTAAATAGTTCTACATAGAAATAATTTACTATAGTACGGACTAAGTAAAGTTTATTTATTATCTGTGTTTCGCAGTTTTACCCGCTTAGGAGCGTAACTAGATAGTATTCCTCAGCAACGGATATTTTTTACATTTTCACTATATTTTCAAAGACACATTTAAATAATAACTCTTTGCCAATAAATAGAACCGACTTCTTCACACTAAAAGTAGATAATAAAATTTATTTTATTTTTTAATTCTGTTGAAAGTCGGTACCTTTACCTTTATTTAATTTAATAAGATTTTGCACCAACTTTGAATAGATTTCAAAAATAAAATAAAAGATATACGGCAACATACATAAAAAAATACGGTCGAATTGAGAACCTCCTCCTTTTTTTGAAAGTCGGTAAAAAACAAACCAACTTTTCCGCTGTATCATCCTAAACTTGATATAAGCATCGATTTAATAACAATTATAAGAGAATATTATATCTAGAACAATCGATTGCGCCAGAGACCGCCTTGAAAGGTCCTAACACTCCCAGTTACTTTTCATTCGTGATCATATCTATTATAGGCTAAAATACCGCTAAATGTTTTGTTTTATTCGTTTACAGAGCTTGCCATTTTGCAAGATCTTAAAATGAATTAAGATGTAATTGAAAAGTTTAAATTTTATTTTGTTCAATGCTTTTAAGGTGTTATATATGTAAATAATATTTCTAAATAGGCATAAGTTTAAACAACAAGTCAGATTTTAGTACAATTGCAATTCATTTTTAAATATTATGTTTAAATAACCTACTGAAATCAATAGCAAAGTTTAAAGAATATACATGCAAAATAGACAGGGTCCCAAATTTTCTTCGATAAATGTCGACATGTTCTGTTTGTTATGGGACATATCTTTCAAGGGTAACGAAAATTTGTTTTTGTTCAATTTAAAAAGTATCGCCGATATACATTGTAATGTATTGCATTTTAAATGTTTCCATACATAGAATAAAGGTTATTTCTCATAATTCGAAACATGAATCCACTCTCACTTTCAAAAGCCATGATTTTTACTAAGCATTATGTAGAGAACTTGAGACAGCCCGTATGGTTTTTTGCAAACATTAAAAACCGTACACAACTGACAAAAAATCTTTATTTTAGCACTGTGATAATAGCATAGTATTTTATAGCAATTCGTTGCTTTAAAAATTCTTCAAAATAGCGACTGGTAAAATGCAGGAAGTAAGTAGTTTACTATATTATATTAATTAATTTAATAAACACGTCATTTATTGCGCAATATTGATCCATTTAAAAGCTAAGTATAAGGACATAGCAGAGAAAGACAAATAGAGCTTCATCGCTGAAAGCGATCTATGGTAGGGATAGAGCAGTGTATAGGTATTTCTAGGACTATTTTTGTAAACTTAAACAATACTGATTTAATGTAAGATAATATTTAAAAAAATATGCCGTAATTTGAACGCAAGTTTATAAAGGAATTACAATTTACATTTACTATGCTTATTTTCATATTTACCACAATCTTCAAACCACTGACGAACATCACGTAATTGAACTTCCTCCTGTAAAATCTAATTATTTCTGCGCAATTTTCTGTGCATCCATTGTATTAAAATTATGGTGAGCGTTAAACCACACTTAGTTGTAATTTATTCTCAAAGTATAAATATTTCGTATAATTAAAAAATCTTAATCTTTCTTATCCGAAAGATACGTATCGAAACTATAAAAACATTATAAAATTATGAAAATTATTACGTATTTTTAATACAAATGAACACGAATATCGTTATGAATCAACAGGAAGCATTATTTTAGCACTTTGTCCCGCGGTTTCACCTGCGTATATCCTTCTTTCCTATGGGATTTCCGGGATAAAATTATTCTATGTCCTTTCTCGGGTTTCAAACAATCTCGATAAAAAATTTAGTCCGAATCGGTTTAGTGGTTTTGGTGTTAAGGGACATAAAAACAGATAGACAGAGTTATTTTCGCATTTATAATATTAGTAAGGATACTAACTTCAAACAGTCTAAAGAATACATACAGTCTTTGCATGAATGAACATCCCATCTCCTTAGATATATCGACATTTTTCATTTCTGTTGTGGGACATAAATTTTAAGGATGACGAAAATGTGTTTGAGTAAAATTTAAAAAGTATCAAACGACAAAAATAGTGCAACCAATGTATTTTAATTTTAAGGCCAATAGAATTCTTTGATACATAAAATAACATGTACATATTTTGATATCCATGCAATCTTAAATAACTTAAATTAAAACTATATTGAAATAATTATATAATAAATAACTCTTACGATTTAAATAAAAGACTTATAAAACTTTTAACAAAAGTGGATAGGTATTAGACTTCGGTTTACATAAAATTAAAATTTTACTCAATGTTTTATAATTTAGATAACTATAATTTACATAACGGATTATTGTAACCAGAATAACCTAAAATATTCAGATTAAAATACAAATTAAGTATACTATCCCACACATTAAATTCGTAATTATGAGAATCAAGAATATTCCCAAAATACTAAAACATGCAGAATATTTTCAAAGCAAAAACATCACAACATTTTTAATTATCTACACGGAAATTGTAATCTGATTCAGTAATTTTGCAAATCTTATACCATGATGTCATTAATAACTGCATGTTTTATGTGCATATTAATTTAAGTTTATTATTTAACCGACCATTTTTAAAATTAAATAACATTCTCATAGAAACTTTAATAGAGATTCTGAAAGCTTTTGTTCTTAAATTTGAAATTAAGTTAATTAATAGGTAATAGAAAATTATCTTCCAACAGCCAAAAATATTAATAGCATTGTTCTCTACCGAGAACACTTTACTTTTTGTGACTGTATTGTTAAACATTACTCAATAACAACCAAGATAACAAACTGTGAGTTGTGACTAATATAACGTAAAAAAACAGTTCAAAGAGCAGGATGCGCCACGTATCTTATATCAATGTATAAACAATACAAACTGCAAAAGGAAAACTACACGAGTAAAAAATTACTTATTCATACTCTTGTAGAGTATGTTTCGGTACCTACGAAATATTTTAGGTATTATAAAAGACTTGTATCTTTTCAATTTTATAAGAATACGCTATCGGGCTAAAAAGGATATTTAATTATTTATATCCTATGTGTTAATCCCGATAACATAACATGTGTCTGAACATTTTCCATACAAAGACACGTAAAAATTGGTGAAATCATACAATTAACCCCGACAATCTAGAACCTGCCAATATAAAATTACCTTTCCTATAGTTTTCCATTAAGTTATCATTTTTCTAATTTTTGTAAGAAACATTTTTTAGTCCTGGAAAAAGAGGGAACTCTATGCCTTTTTTTTATAGACCATAATGTCTGACGGCTTGGAAGCTGGTGCGGGGCTCGCATGGCGGCTGCTGGCAACACTGGAGGGCGGGTCCATAGTCCTCGCTACCACAGCGCTGATAGCCTACACCGCCAGAGCGAAGGTCAAGAAGCACAAGCGGAGACGGGATGTTAAGAGCGTCCTTGTGAGTATTCACGATTTTTATAGCGGTTGATTTGTTGGTATATGAATTGAATACGTCTCTATTTTTATTGGTTGAAGTAAGTTCAAATAAGCTATTATCTAGAGCTGAATAAGCAATTATCTAGAGCTGAATTTATTATTTTTATCGGCATTTATTGACGAAAAGAACGCCTCGTTGGTTCAGTGGTTAATGTCAAGCGTTACAACCTAGAGGTCCTGTGTTCGATCCCTGGTGGAGACGCGGTCATGGAAAAAAGGCTCGGTCTGACAGGACACAGAAGGTTCTTGACCTACTTGCTTCTAAAAAATAGAAATCAATCCCATGCACCAAAACATTTTTTTGCTCAAATACAACTCAATACAACTTCTATGTAAAATATCAAATGCAAATATCTAAATATCGAATGCATTATGCAATGAAGAGAATGAGTTAAACAAAACTTAATGATGAACTGAAAGCAATGAATTAAAATAAAACGGGTTTTATTTTAAATTATTTGTGATTCTCTTTTGATCTTAGTATTATCATTAACACTACCTCTTTACAGTTAACCAACACAACGAACACGCTGGGCAAAGCAGTGAAACAAAGTTTAGAAGCGTGCGGGTGTACTGTGCGCTGCGTGCCGAGCGACGTGACGCGCGTGTCAGAGAGGGTGGACGCGTTGCTTGTCATCGGCGCAGAGACGCGGCCGGGGCTGGACGGCATCGCTGAGCTGGTTTCAGCTGACGTTTATGATAATTTAAAGGTAATTTTGCATGTTCCATGTTGGTTATGTCCTATCCTATTGCATTGTACTCATTAAGGTTAATCAAAGTTTTGAAGCCAGCGCTGTGTATTAGGTGACGCGATACGCCTATCAAAAGACAATCGGAGTTGGAAGGCATTGCTGAACAGTTGACGTTTATAATAATTTTAAGGTTATAACTATATAGTGGGGTTAGTTCATCCGGGGGGTTTACTAAAGAAATAAGAATGCTACGGCGTGCCCGTGAACCTCCCACAAGATGTGTGAAGAAACATCGAGGGGTTTTAGTCGGTGCAAGTCTGACATAACCCGGTCGTTTCCCCAGACTGGTATGCGAAGATATTTCCTCTAGTAAAAAAAGGGGTTCAGAGAAATATTCGTCTTAGAACAGCATAATACTTCACTAATAGCATATCATTGTTCTATAATTTGTACCATGCTAGATAGATTTAAATATCTTCCGGTTATTTATTATGCACTAACTCAAGTATAGTGTATAATTATTTTAAAATTATGTTTATAGATTAACTATGTATTTTAAATTACAGGATATATGATATTGTTTCAATGCTAGAAACATTCTTATTACGATAATAATATATTCAATAATTGAATATCCTTAGTTGATTACCTTATTAATACTTCACCGTTTAAGTTAAATAACGTAGATTTATATCAACCTAATGATTTTAATGAACGATTTCTGTATTTAATTTCAGTTACTAGAATCTCTATCACATTTAGTGCAACGTGGTGGATGTATTGCGTGGGCGTCTGCGGGCGCCCGTGACGACGCTTACAGCGAGGCGACGCGCGCCTTCGACGCGGTTCTGCGCGCCAGTTTAAAGCACGTCGCTAAGAAGTAATAGTATTTTAACGCATTATAATAAATAAATGATATATTGTTATATTTCCTTCTTTAAAAGCATTCAACATTCGACTTGTAATTTCTTAAATTATTTATGAATACCTAAATACAAAAAGAAAAAAAATGCACGACAACATGGTTAAAATTAATAACTTTTTTGAGAACTGATTTTGATTGTAGCTAGTAATATAATAAAGAAATGTCTTAATTATAAAATTGTTCTCTGTCTCTAGATCTCGCTGCGAAGCCATTTGGATCGAAAGAGACGAAAGCGTGGAACGAGTAGCGGAAAGCGTTATCGCTTCGCTTGTGCCGTGTGATACCAGACAAGATGTACAAGCATACCCCATGAGGTATAAAAAAACTATTATACCTTTTTTAGTTCTATATTTAAAATTTAATATTTAACGAATAGTTAACATTTAAGATATGCAAAAGTTCTATTATTATTAGCATATCGGTCCTAATTAAATTAAAATCGATACTAGGTGTATTTTTGCAATTTATTTACTAATTTTAAACCTCTTTCTTTTCAGGAACATTGCAATACAAATAAGCAAATTTTTTGGAAGATGGTTTAAAGTAATTATGTAATCAAAACTTGTATTTTGTAGTATTAAGTAAGAAATAACATGTAATTTTGTACATAATCAATATTTTAATAAATAAAGTTATGACTTTTTTTTATATATTTTTATTTGAATTTCCCTATTTTTAACCCCGGACGCAAACAGGTCTATAGCTCGGGATAAAAACTATCCCAAGTCCTCCTCACATTTTAAAGATTCTCTGTACAAAATTTTATCCAAATCGGTTCAGTACTGTTGGACTCTATTCAATTCAAACAAACAAACGGACAAAGTATAGGTTCTGTGCACATGAGGTTCAAATACGGAATATATTAAACAACGCCAAGTTTTATCATGTATCGAAAATCGTAATAATAATTCTATTCATTTAATAGTTGTTTAATCTCAATAACTCAAATAAACTCTATTTTAAATGCCCTTATGATCCATTCACGAATGCAAACATAACAGAAAATATAATAAATCGGAACGAGATTCTTAGAAATTTCCCCGGAAACAATTCTAATCGTTAATTTGTGAATCGAACCCCAGGCTTAAATCTATAAAAATATGAAGAAAGAAAGCGTAAACGGAAAAAATCGCCTATCGAAATACTATGCTATTTTTTGATGCATTTATCATCATTCATATTAATTAATAATTATAGTTTGGTTCAAGCCATATTGATCGTCTTGGACTTCTTCAAAATTTATTTATCTATGTTTTTGCTATCTGTAGCATAAAACGTCATTTTAATCTAATGTCACTTCATAGCAGACTCGAAATGGAGTGTCAGACGTGTCCATAACAAATACAAATCAATTTTTAGTTCTTGTGATTTCTGTGATGCTATCTATTGCTTGATAACAGCCTGAAAACATTTTCGATTATGTACATTTCTTGTAAACCCCGGTTTGTACAACAGTTTCGAAAAAAATATGGAAGAGGTAGGTTGTGAGGTTATTGTATTTTTGTTGTGTCACAATATTTGTGTAAGAGCGCATGGAAATTTTGCAACCATCCATTTGGTTTCAGGAGCTTAGCGAGCATGAATTGGAGGAGCGCATGTACTCTACATTACATTATGTAGACGACACTCAACCTAATGGAGCGGAAAATTTGAATGCTAAAGATGGGGTGGAAATTGATATCGTCCCACGAAGCAATGTGCGTCGTTATTGGCGCACAAGTGGGGACCAAAATTCACAGTATCGAAAAGTTAACTCACCACAAAATACCACAATAAACAACACAGAAAAACAACAACCAAAACAAAAACCCCATGATGTTAAATCAACACAACCAAAATCACACCCACAAATTTCAAACCAATCTAAAATTAAACCGGCGGAATTAAACACACCAAAACCTGAAGATGTAAATCAACCTGCAAAAGAAGAAAAGCCTAATTCACCGAATCCAACAACAGATTTGTCAATATTTCAACAGCCCGTATCAAAGAATTTAAAGAAAACTATTGAGATATTGGACATTGATAATGATTGTGATATTGTTGACATCCAGTCGAGTGATGAGGATGAAGTCATCGAGGTGGCTTTACCGCCTAAACCGACCATCACTATAGAGAGTTCAGATGAGGATGAAGTTTGTCCTGTGACTAAGGAGTCTCCTAAAGAGAATAATGCAAAAACTACTACTGAGAGTCGGGCATTAAGAGAAATATCAGCAAGCCCGGTCCCTTCTGTAGTATCTTCAGTATCTGATGAATTCATAAGAGGCGACTGTATTGCTTTGAACATTTCTTCACGACACAACAATAACCAAAGCTTTGATTTTAGCCTCCATGGTACAGACCTTCTAGGACAGACACCATCCAAAAAAAGGAAGAAGAAAAATAAAAATTCTGCGACATCCACACCAATTTCCACTCCAGCAGTTGTCACCAATAATAATGTGGAGGATACATGTTTTGCTACACCTAAGAGTAAAGCTAAGAATAAGAAAAAGAAATCAAACAAAACACAGAAAAATCTACCAAACGTAGAGTGCTATGATTCAGACAGTAATCTTTCATTGATCAACTCAAACAATACATCGTACACAGTAACAGAGAAGAGTTTACCGAGTGCAGACGTGTATGAATCAGACTCAAATCAATCCGAATTGAATAAACCTCAGAAAACGAAACATCACGAAATATCAAGCACTGAAATTGATAGCTCGGATGGAAGTGTAACAGACATACCTCAGCACATTGCTAATATTTCAATACCAGTACCACCCATTAATAACAATGATGAGATTACTATTGTAAACGATGCAGAACTTGTTGATTTAACTGCAGCCCAGCCTGAAATTAACGAAAACATTGTCATGGCAAATGTTACTGGCTTTTCAAATGAAGATGATGATAACGAACCAATAGATGTTGATAGTGCAACAAAACTAGGCTCCACTAAAATTCCTGCGATACTGTGTGAAGATCTCGATTTTGATAATTTGAAAGGCAACCAGGTGTTCAAACGACGACGCTACTCTCTAACAACGCTGCGGGCAGAAATGGAGAAATTCTACAATGAAAGCTGGGGCGGTGAAAACTTTAACCACAGGGAAATACAGAAAAATATGTCACGTAAGTGTTTAACTTTTTTTTTTGTTTTAAGTTTACATTATATTTATTGAGGGACTTATAAAGCGACTTTGTGACAGTTTTTATGTAATTTTCAAATGCACAGTATTAAAATTTTCACTTACAAGTGTTATTTTATAAAAAGTTCATGAACACGAAAGGCTATAAATATTATAAACACAAAAAAGTTTTTTTTTTTT
>LQNK01000286.1:259748-270806 GCA_001586405.1 Phoebis sennae | reverse complement strand
TTTTTTTTTTTTTTCTATTGCAATCTGTCTTTAGTGTTGACATTAAGCAATACTTTTGAGAGGAAAAAAAGTTACAGATCAAACAGTTTTTCTGTTAAATAAGATGAGGTTACATTAAATAATAGTTTTCTTGAAATATTTCTATATTATTTCATCATAATTTGTTCACATTATTATGAAAAATGCAACCTTTGTTGATAAGATATTAGATTGAATGTCAAATTAACTTGATTGAACTTCATTTATTTAATGACCTTTATGTGTAAATTGTCTAATATGTTATCATAAAATCATTTGTATGCATAGTAGATTATAATACATGACTGGGACTGAATTCAATATGTGTAGTACAAAGAGAAGACATTATTTTGGAATTGTATTGTAAAATAATGTATTTCCCTTTTTATCCATACACTTTACATCCTTTCTTATTTAAATCTTTAATGGCTGTCTATCTTTTAAGTGAAGATGACCTAATTAGTGACAGATTTACCTTTACGTTTTTAAATATAAAAATATAATCTGTAGTCTTTTTGTACACAATACAATCTTAAAAGTTTTTGAAAAATGTGTTAAATGTTTGCCCTATAAATATACTACAAAAGTAAAAGTACTTTTAATTTGTGGATGAATTTTTTATATATTTTTATTGTAACAATCATTCTTATGCAGTTGCATTATTTTTAACAATGATTATTGATTTCAGGTGATAAAAGTCTGTGGGTGATTGACCCTAAAGATAAGATGCCATCAATGACAAAAAGGAAAATCACGTAAGTACCCTTTTATAGAGGACATACTGATTATAGATATTTTTAGCCAGTTCAATAATTTAAAACTAATTAGTCTTATGTCAAAATTGTTGTTATAAGGATCATTATTTATTGAATAGGCTCCGTAACTACGGGACCGATTTGAATGAAATTTTGTACAGAAATTGTAAACCGAGAAAGGACAAAGGATAGCTTTTTTTTCCGGAGGTCCTACCGCGAAGAAACGCAGACTCCGTCTAGTCTAATATTATAAAGAGGAAAACTTTTTTTAATATTAGACTAGACTAGAAATTTGCTATGACTTTTGTCTATCTATTGTCATATAATCTGACATAACAATCTTTCCATAATCATTGATACATTATTGATAATGGCCGTAAGTCCTTTATAAATAAATGTTGTATGATCAAAGTAATGAATCGAATATTAACATCAACTATTGTGGTTTACAGCTGCAACTACTGCAACCGTATCGGGCACCGCGACGACGCGTGCAAGTGGAAGCCGCCCGTGTGCTTCATGTGCGGCTCGGAGGGCCACTACGAGCCCCGCTGTCCGAGGAAGATTTGTGTCAATGTATGTATATAAGAGAGGGGATACTTTCATTGTCAATAAAACCTCGTTCTCTCATAATAATTATTTATTTGTACTGAAACAATAATATAATAAATTAAAAAGAACACCATCATATAACACATATCGCTTTTCACCAAATCATTTTCCACCGAAACACTTTTCACTTAATCACTTTCACTTGATTACTGATTAATCCACCAAATATAAATAATTCACTTTCTCCTTTAAATATTATAACTTTCGATAGACAGAGATGTGCACAGCATGAGCACCTCTGACGGAATGACCCTAGACTGCCACAGTCGGGTGTATTTATTTGGCTCTTGGAGGGGGGCGATGATTCACTTGTTTACACCAATAGCGCCACGTGCAGTGCAGTCGTTTTTTACAGTTTCAAAATAACGTTTCGTTTAATGCGCCGACATGTATACTTCCTTTCCTCTTCACAATTGGTGTCACTCACAGCCCCATCTGCAGAGCCTGCTTGGAGGCAGAAGAAACAGCTGCCCACGTCATAATCGAATGCCCGGCGGTAGCTAAGTACAGAGCGAAATACCTGGGTGAGCTAGGATCACTCCCTGAGGCCTTCACCAACCGTGGAAGGTTGGTGGGCTTCATGGAGGAACTGGGGTGGTTCAACTAGCAACCATCTCCCATCACGCAAAATAGGCGCTCGACGTCGATTTGCGGAGACCAGCTCGCTTTTATTATTATTATTATGTATACTGCATTAATTGAATAAAAGAATATGGGCGGCGGTGATCACTTACCATCAGGAGACCCGTCTGCTCGTTTGCCCGCTGGGCGATAAATTTTTTTTTTTTATTTATTTATTTATATCAGGCAACATGTAGTTACAGTTAATAGATCTTAAATAAACTAAAATTATGGCCCATAAAAATTAAACACTAAAATTTAAACTAATATATGGGATGATTTTTTTAAGTGGACTTCTTTCAGGGTAAAATCCTAAACTATGAGTGATATCAAAAAATGCTTATAGGAGTCTCGAGGCTGATATTGACGAAAATAAAAGTGATTTAAAAAATAATAATTTACTGAGCCAGTGATCGAACCCATTGACTTTGTAAAAAAAAAATGTGTTATTTTATCAATCGATAGTAATCCTAAGGAGAATAAATTCTTGTAAAGTAAAGTAATAATAGGTAGTAATATTATAGACAAGATCCTTCATAGTTGGCAGTACATTTTTCTTTGTATCTGATACATTATTTAGTATTCTCTAACAATTACTTTTATTTCCAGTGCGGTTCGCCCAACCACATATACTCAAATATGTGTCGCAACTGTTCTAACTGGCACAACATCATCTGCAAGGAGTGTGGGCAAAATGGACACCCGGCCAGCCACTGCCCAGACATTTGGAGACGCTATCATAATACGGTAAGTTTAGCTTATAAAAAGTATGTGGCATTTCCGAACTAATTTCTTATTAGGGCCTTCAAGAGATGAGCCTATATGGCCATCGAAGGCCGGCAAACCTTTGACACTCCCTGTATATAATAAGTGATGAGTTTAAAAGTTTTAAGTTGCCTTTGTAATTTTAATATTTCTCTAATTCCATTGAATTCTATGCGGAACCCTTCAATATATTTTAATGCGCCTTTAAACTATTGTTAATTTGGATAATAAATTCAAAACGTAAATTATATCTATGCTATCGATAAAAACTGTTTCGACAGTAGTTAAGTAACTTACTAGCATAAATACTAGCATTATAAAATAAAGATATGCTTTATAAATATGAAAATTAATTTTATCTATTTGTGAGGTCAAAAACTAGTTGGGGCCCGCCGTGAATTTTTAATTTAGTATTTCACTGTTTACATTAAAAACGTTGGCGACCTCTGCTCTATGTTATTTGAAATATTGCATATTATGAATATATTGTGTGTATATTTGAAATATTATGAATGGGCCAAGTTGTCTGAAATAAACTGATATTTGCAGGTTGACATGACACTAAAACTGGAACAGAACCTGCAAACAAAGAAGTATTACCAGCACTTCTGCAGCGGCTGCACGCGGCGCGGCCACCTCGTGCACTCGTGTCGGAACTCCCTCCCCTTCTCCGGCCTCCCCATCAACTCCCCCTACGTGTTCTCCTACAACCCCATCTACCCCCTCCCCAACCTCAACCCCAAGTACAGAATACCAGACACCACCTTCACGACGGATACTCCCAAAATGGATCGCAACAAACGCCAGTCCAAGTCCCCGGTTGTGCACGAAACTCATTTGAACAAAAAGAGGCTTGTCAGCGTTTCTGAGGCTGGCGACCCTGGAAATAAAAGTCCGTTAATCGTGAAAAATACTAACCAAAATATAGCCGATACGACAAAATGTACAGAAATTAATAAAACTATAACAGAGGAGAATACTAAAAATATTAATGTAGAGGTTGCTCCTGATTTTATTCCTATAAATAGTTCGACGAATCATAATGAGAAAGGTCAAATGATACAGGATAACGAAGTATCGGATACCAGCGAAGTTATCACTTCTGCGAGGATTTATCTGACCAATGAGATAAAACAGGCTTTAAATACCGACGAGGGTAAAGATTGGTTAAGGGAAGCGAAAGAGAGGAATAAAATCACGGTAGACGAGAACGATCCTAATTGTGTATTTTTGAGTATTATGGGTTCCGTTGGAAATCAGGAAGCTTTTCAATCTGAACTTCGTGAGTGGACAAAAAGCAAAAACATAAATCAGTCCAATGTCGTCATAGATGTAAATAAGAATAAACCTCATCAGCCGCAATTGTGCGATGAAATGCCCAAGAAACGAATCGCTCTGTTAAAGAAAATAACAGAAGCCCTGGCGTCTTTGAAACGTAATATAGGAGATCCGAACGCCTTATTCAAGGAACTTAAGTACCTGCAAAATCGACATGGACAACTTCTCAAGACGAAAGTTGTTAGCACCACACAATTGGACAACAACAGGGATAATATGAAGAAAATGATGAAGAAGTTAAATATGATACTACTCGGTCAAGCTGGCCTTGCGGGCGGTGTGGAACATCTCAAGCAGCTTCATGACTTACAGCAAAGGCTGACCACTTTAACGGGAAACTTTGTCTCGAAAAATTTACGGGACGAAGTCGGTCGCCATTTCCATTGTATATTCTCGAGTTTCCCACGCGACGACTACGCCGATCTGGTCAACAAATACTACATCGGTAGTAATAATACAATTACATATAACAAGAAGAACGACAAGGTGTTCAGGATTAATCTGAAGCCACAGAAGAAAACAGTAAACGTGGTTCCGAGAACCAACGAGGCGCGAGATGCACAGAGCACCGACAAGTCTGCGCCACAGACGAAAAAGTTAAAGAAATCCTTAAACAAATTGGTGTTCTATCACAGGAGGCTTGTCAATTCTGCGCCAGCGGATTCCAAGTCTAAGAAGACGCGCCACTTCCTAGTGCAAAAACTTCACAGAAATATCGCGAGATTGGGAACGCAAACGACCATTTCGACCACGGCCGTGAAGAAATTGCAAAAAATACAAGATCAGGCGCAGACGTTCTTGTCTAGTGTCTAAGTTTTAGCACATAAATCGAAAGAAATGTGTGCACAGTATATGCGCTGTGCGCGCGAGAGAAGTTGACTTTATTCCCATCCAGTGATGGGTTTATTTACCGAGTCACTTTTCTGTTTGGTGTTATTGCACCTCAATGTGCATGCTGCATACTTATAAAAATAATAAACTTAGTATAAAGCATATTTTATATTTTTCATTTAAAATTCCTTTAACATCTAGGTAATATCTATAATATATCAAATGTTGAGATAAATAGCAAAAAATAAACTTAATAATCTTTTATTGTCAAGCTCGGAAACCCATACATTTCAGTAAATTTTATATCTGCAAAAATCATTTTTAAGCCCGTTTGCTTGTTTATTTATAGATACAAACGGTCTTAATCACCAGTCAACTGGGGATTTCTATCATAATTTAAAAGGCAAACTATAATTATTATGTTACTTAAAGAAAATAAGCTATGAAATTTTTGCATTAATTAATTAAACCTTAATAGCAAATACTAAACTATTTGTTCTTAGCAAAAATAAAACCGATCTCTCTTAACTGGTGCTTAGCTATAGACAATAGTAAAAACTATTCCCTAATATATAAAACTATAAAATCATTGGTCTTATTACCATATTCGACTTAAATGTTGTTGACAAATTAAAGTAATCTTTAAATATAATATAAATCCTACTTCGGGAATCCATAAATCGGTACTAAACATTTGCGTGTCATGCACATCACTACAGGTACGTCATCACTTCATCTGTCATTGACATTTTTATCCCGTTGAAGTTTATTTTTTACTTGTGTTAAAAATAAATTGATAACACGAATATATTGATTGTAAATAGTTCAAATTTGTCTCTATTTTAAATGATTCAATCATTGTAAATATAATGACGAAAATAACAGGCTATATATCCATAAAATTGGAGAAGTTTTTGATTTTATTATGGCTCATCAACTGCATTTCTGCGCGAAGAGTATGTTTTTAATTTATTATTTACATATATGGTTTACAACTGTATTATAATGACATCTTCAAATAACTTTTAGTATTCAGAAGACGGATATTTTTCTCGGAATTTTTTTGACGACCAACAGTACGCGAAAATTAACGCAGCTCTTGAAAAACTGGTACATTGTAAGTTCGTTTTTTATATTGATTTATGTTACCTTTTCCTCATGTACATGCTTAGTTTTTTTCGTATTAATATTCTAATATCTAGTTTTAACATTTATTGAAAGTCTTTACAACATTCATAAACACCGACGTAATATTTTTATAACATGTTTCACTCGTAAATGCTGTTTTTTAATTCATAATTTTATATAAAAATACATATGCTTGCAACTATTAAAAATATTAAAATATTCTTAGAAATACCATAATATAAGCACATACTAAGATCTGATATTTCAATATTCCATCTTTTTAGCGCCACAATGGGTGAACGATTGGCCAGACGCCTCAATCAAAATGGGCCAAGTGTCTGGAGTGGCCCTGGACTCCTCTGGAAACGTCCTTGTGTTCCACAGAGCTACTAATGTGTGGGATTCTAGCACATTCAATGATAAAAATGTATATCAGGGTATTGGGGAGAGAGCAATACAAAATCCAACAATACTGGTATTTAATAAAACTGGAGAATTAATTGATATGTGGGGTGAAAATCTGTGAGTAATATTTTAATTACCTTTTCATTAAACCTGATGTGAATGTAAAAGTATAAAACATATTATACAATATACATTTTTTTATATTTTTAATACCATCCATCCATCCCTATTGTTTATGTGTGTGTCTTAAAACTTATGTTAAATGTAATTTAATATAAGATACTACAACATCTTATATTAAAATTTTATTATTTTGTGTTTAGTTTCTATATGCCTCATGGAATCACAGTTGATGCATCTGGAAATGTATGGGTGACTGATGTAGCTCTCCACCAAGTGTTTAAATTCACACCAGAACAAAGACAGGAGCCTGCTATCAGGCTTGGAGAAAAGTAAGTCAGATGAAAAAAAACGTTTCTATCACTAATATTGAATCCTAGCTGTGCTTGACGTTTTCACCCATATAATTATATCTCCCTTGAGATTACTGGGATCCTTTTTTGGGTTTCAAATAATCTGTACAAAATTACATCCAGATTGGTTTAGTAAATTAGGCAGAAGAAGAGACAAACAGACAGAGCTGTCCTCCCATTTAAAATATTAAGTAAGTATACAGGTGTTGTGTTTTGAAGTGGGTTTTCAAGACTATGAGAGTTTGAAAAGAAATACTAATAGAAAACTCAAAGCCAATTTTGAGGAATAAAAAACTATATAATTGCATTCTTGTAAAATTTTTGTAACAATAATTAAAAAAATCCTATATAATAAAAATTAAAATTAAAATAAAGTCACTGCTGCTAATAAAAAAACTTTTTGAAAAGTAACATATACTTGAGTACTTTCTTACAAAGACATATTTTAGATTTATACCTGGAGATGATGATGACCACTTCTGCAAGCCAAGCGCAGTAGCTGTACACTCTTCTGGAGACTTTTTTGTTTCTGATGGTTACTGCAACACCAGGATTATTAAATATGCAGCCGATGGTACGAAGATATTGCAGTGGGGAAGACGTAAGTTACAGTATTGGTTTATTAACTAACTATTGTATGCATTTTATCACTCTGATGGTATTGGTTTTTGAAATTTCTACAGTGTGTTTTGATGTAAAATATGTATAACCTATATGTTGTGTGTATGTTCAAACTAGAACTTGATGAAAACTTACCATATTATATCAATACTAGCTGTACCCCGCGGTTTCACCCGCGTAACTTCTGATTAAATAACAACTCCGGGATTAAAAGTACTATTATTATTATATATGTTATTCTGAACCCTTATCTAAATGTATACCAAGTTTCATCACAATCGGTTCAGTAGTTTTTGCGTGAAAGAGTAACAAACATCCATACATCCATACTTTCAAACTTTCGCCTTTATAATAGTAGTAGGATTTTGTAATGTCTCATCATAAAATTGAATTTTGTGATGAGACATTATATTTGACATATACATACGGATTTTTATGGTTATTTTGTATTCTGTAATTGATGGGGAAAAATTCGATATTTTTGTAATTGTAAATATTTGCATGCCAAAAATTGGCGATTGTGTAGAATCTTAAAATTATTTAATATCAGTTGTATGACCACATTCAGGCAAATAATTTAATTTGATTTGATGGTTCTATGTTTACAATATCATATAGCAGTTTTGGTTTGCACTATGGTTTTAACCTTACATGCACAAACAACAGGAGCATGTATGTGACAAAACATGTACAGATATCCATAATGTGAAACTCATTGAGCCGTCGAGCAAACCTGTATGGCCTCCATTGCTTTAGGACAGACAGCTTGTTGTCTTTTCTTTGTTAACTACTTAGTTATAAAGCTCTTTCTAATTTAGAGATATTTTTGATAGAAATTATTATTTACTTTTTTACAGGTTTTGGTCAAACGCCCTTCACATTTAACGTCCCACACGCGCTAACAATAGCCGAAGACAAGAATGCCGTCTGCACTGCTGATAGGGAACGGGGAAGGGTTGCCTGCTTCAGGGCTGATAATGGGACATACATACACTCTTATTCTCATTGGTTGATTGGACCTAGGCTGTTCAGTGTGGCATATTCTCCAATACAAGGTGAGTGTTGATTGTTAATAATAATAAAAAAAAACGTTTATTAGATTCAATTAAACATTGTACAGTATAGTTTTAGTACAAGACATTTATTTATTAGCCATACCAACAGTGTACACATAAAAAGTTAAAAACTTAAGAGTAATTGAATCAAATTAAATTAATTAATTAACTTAGATTTATATATATTCTGGTAAAAACCTGTCAAATAACACATTACTTAATTACACTAGTCATCCATAAAAGATAGATAGATAGAAAATTCTTTATTGCTTTTTATAACAAAGGCGAACTTATGGAATGCCTAAATGGCATTTTCTACCAGTTAACCTTTGGTAGTGCGCATAGATAGAAATCCAGAAACATTATTGAACGCAAGAAAGACAAATTATTGTTCCACAACAAATAAGGATTTCATTTTTAAATTTAGAAAATAATTTGAATTTATGTGCAATCGTTTTTAAATTAATTTTTAATTTTAGGCGGCCGTCTCTATCTAGTAAACGGTCCACCCATCCGCGGGGGAATCCCCGTCCGCGGCTACGTCATAGAATACACCTCGGGTCGTTTGATACAGACCTTCGCGCCCGGCGACGCCTTCACCAACCCTCACGACATCGCAGTCTCGCCAGATGGCAGCACTGTGTACGTCGCCGAACTGAACCCGTACAAAGTGTATAAGTTTGTGGATGAATCGCTGAGGAATGAAAGTGCATTGATTGTGTCCACGGAAGTGGTGCCCGCTAAGCCGACCGCGACTATTGGTAAGTAGGTTTGTATGGCTATTGTTTCTTTTACTAACCTAAACATCTCATTTGTAGAGAACACACTCTAACTGCATATAAAATTTCATTAAGAAATAACATGAATTCATTATTATTTTCACATTAAAAACTTATAAATAACTTCTTCTCTGAAAAAAAAGGTCAATTATAACGTTCTCTTTCTATTTTCTTTACATAATTTTTTTTTATTTATTTTTTTTGGTGTGGTTTTGGGTGAATTGATTTGAATAGGCTTCTTAACTACTGGACCGATTTGGATTAAATTTTGTACAGATGTTCTTTGAAACACGAGGAAGTATAAGTATATATTATAAAATTATCCCGAATTCTACGAGTACGGAAGATAAACGTGGGTAAAACCACGGAGCTCAGCTAGGATTAAATATTTTTTTGGATTTATTTTATTTCGTGACTAACATAAGGGTTCATTCACAGAGGTGAGTGGGGTGAGTGTAGTTAGTGGATGGGAGGGGTGGGGTGGCGCTGCGGGCGGTGCTCTCGGCGCGGCCGGTGCGGCTCTGCTCGCATTAGCCGCCATCGCGCTTCTCAACGCGAGGAACCGCGGTAAGCACCCCGACTCTGAGCCCCTGTATAGTGACATGCATTGATAGGGTTGCCATTTGAAAATATTAGTATCTTTTACTGGTGATTGGTTGAAAAAACGTAAAAAAAAATATTATGTCGTTTGATTGAGATTAAAAAAACAAAAAAATGTATAATAATTGTTGATTTATGAGTATTAGTAGTTTAGTATTCAGTTGCATGACGAAGGTGCATTTTTGATGATTGGCTGGAAAAATATAAGGTCTACGCATACAGCTAACATTTAAGTTGTTTTGTGGGCTGGACAGAATATTTTAGTAGATTTAAATACAGCTTTAATCTCTTAACATGAAACTATACAGTTTATGACCAAGAAGACAAACTTTTTAGAGGAAATAATACTTAAATAGCTGTTACGTGTATTCTCAAAGTTTATAAAGACGTATATATTTTTACTAATTTTTCAATATTGCCAGCAACCAGTCAAAATTAATGTGATATCATAATATGTAGTTTGACTCAACTTTTTTAACTAGTGGCAACCAATTTAAAAATGCGATTCGCAATTTTAATAATCCACCTCCACTAAAAAATAATCAAAATGAAGTTAATAATATTAAAAGATGACACAAAATGATATCAAAGTACAGTACCTATGTTTAAAATGCATATAAATTAAGTAAAGTGTATTGTGAGCGAGTCTCACTCATACTTTATTCAAAAAGTTTTAACTTCCGGTTGAAATTGTAATTAAGTATAATTGTTTTTGTTTTTTTCCTTAATTTTGCAATTGCACAATTTTGTTTGCATGCCTGTGTGGTGTTCCTATTCTATGTAGATTATTTGGTTGACTTTGTACATTCCAATTGAAATTTTATAGCCTTGAAGAGGTTATTCATATCTTTTATTATAAAATAGGCATAACTGAAAAGTTCCTGGTTGTTTAAAGCATTGTTAAAGAATCCTACTACTATTATAAAGGCGAAAGTTTGTAAGTATGGATATATGGATGTTTGTTACTCTTTCACGCAAAAACTACTGCACCGATTATGATGAAACTTGGTATACATACAGGTAAGGGTTCAGAATAACATATAGGCTACTTTTAATC
>LQNK01000286.1:247017-258777 GCA_001586405.1 Phoebis sennae | reverse complement strand
ATTGTGAGCGAGTCTCACTCATACTTTATTCAAGAAGTTATAACTTCCGGTTGAAATTGTAATTTAGTATAATTGTTTTTGTTTTTTTCCGGTTCCTGGTTGTATAAAGCATTGTTAAAGAATAATTTATAAATTTAAAATGAACTTAAAATTGTATGAAACCTCTTTAACAATAAGCATTATTTGAACTTGATAATGCCAGAATGTACAATTTGCCAGTTGCCAACGGCAAAGAAAAAATTAACATTATTTTTTATTTGCCAACTCCATCCGTATGTAATATAAAATGTTTTAGAGATAAGTGATTTTAAACTCTGCATTTTTTATTATTTACTTTTGTATAGAACTTGTAAATCTTGGCTCAAAGTATTTGTTAGTTTTTATTTTACAAAATATAAGCAACTTCGTGTTTTAAAAACGATCTCCAAAATTGATCTGATATATTCTCCATATTTGATATACTTAATTATTATAGTTTTATATAAGAACACAAGTCTGAATATTTTATTTTAATAAAACATTACATAGTAAGTATAATATTGGGCTACAATAAGAAATAATATTGTACAATAAAAATCATTCCTACATTTACAAAGTAATTGTTTATTGTAATGTATACCTATTTATATAATTGTAACTTTATATTGATGTCGTCCAAACGCTTGTAATGTAGATTTTTGTGATTGTAGTTTATTTATTGAAATATATTTATTGATGACGCTTTTTGTATTTTTATTTTTATGCACCTTTTGCATGATAAGCACTCCTTTTTGGTTGCAAATCTTATTTGAAAAAATAGTTATTGTTATAGCTTGAAATTGATTTCTATAATTCGTTCTAAATGTATCGTATGAAACCATTTCTAATTTGTTTTAAATTGAATGTTAAACTCAGAAAACATTTTTTTGAATATAATTTTTAAAACCTACTTTCTATATCTATTTTTAATGATTTTTGTTCAATGTTTTTTTTTTAATTATTTGGTAAAAATGATTACAGTTGTGTTATGCACTATGCATTTAGTATCACTTTAGTTGTCTATGGTAATCTTAAAATTAAAAATTCTTCATCAAATAATCTAATATAGGACGTAAAGGCGTATCCCGTCGTCGTTGGGAGTACGGGCACGGTGAGTTCAAACTGCGACGGCTGCTCGACCGGCGACGTTTCACCCGCGTTCACTCTGACGACTCCGATGAAGAGCCCGCGCCAATGTTACCCGCGCACCCGCCAGCCAACGCATGATCCTATATGACGCAAGTTTGAATACAGCCCGAGATATAGCTATGGCAAAAAGTTACAGCTCTGATTTTAATTGTACTATAATTTTATGGTACCTACTGCTAGAAATAAGAAAAAAATGTTTGTTGTCCTTTAAATAAAGTTGCATACATTGAATATCTGTTACACAACGCTCAAATTCATGAGAAGAGAAAAAGTATACAATAAACACGCTTAAAAAGCAAATGCCGAATTTAAATAACCTCATGGTAACGGCCTTTATCATAAAATTTGCCATAGCGTAAAGCGAATGATTCGTGTTTAAATTAGCAGATATATCTCATGTTTGGATGGTCACTTATGATATTTATTAAACAAATATATTGAGGATGGAAATGAATACGCGGAAACACGGTCTTGAAAAAATGTATTGGAAAGTATTTGTTAGTAAATGGGCTTTTATTGGGATGTGCTTAATTAAGACTAAAGGAATGGGCCCAGGATGTAGATAGTATAATATTAAATTGTTGTTTATGACATACATTTGACCTTGATTTAACGTTAAGGTCCGTTAATTTAAATTTATTGATGGCTTCGGAACTCTTGCCTAAGGATACCGTTATTTTTTTATTGTAGATATTTCTATACATTCCAGTATAGCTTCTTCGAAAATTGATGTCTATTAAAATAATAAGTACCTATATAGATATAAGAAAGTTTTAATTTCTTTTTAAAAATGTTTATTTTTGTAGGTAAAGGAACTTACTATACTTGTACCTAAGCTTATTACATATCCAATACTTTCAAACTCTGAACACCTATTGTATTATACGCAATGTAAATAGTTATTATTTTTGTCGTCTATAATGCATAAACTGAGTATAAATGATGTTTGAATGTGCCCAAAGAACCTGATAAAAAATCAATACGTTTACAAGATACAAGATTACTAATCGTTGAAAAGGTACAATATCGAAAGTTCCAGTCTAGATCCTTCCAAGTAACTTTCTCGTCAATTTACTTCTTTCGTCCGATTTAATACTTTAACAAAATATCAATACATATATAGGATAAGGAAATTCCCACCTTCTATCTAATCATACCTTGATATATTACTATACGAGCACTGAAATATCATCGAATTATACGTTCATCTCGCTGCTTTCTTGTTGTAAATTTAAAAAATCATGTTTTACGAGGGGTATTATTTTCATACTTAAAAGTAGTTTTTTTTAATGTAGATAGCAGAACGACCAAATATACCGAAAAATCTCTGTGTAACTGTCGGTGTTGTTTTGTAGCAAAATCGTCGACTAGCTAATCTATTTTTAATCTATAAAATAAGTACGTGGATATATCAGTGAACATCTTTTATCAAAAGAAATTTATATTGTTTCATAAAAATGTCACCGAAGTGATCATTTGCACTTTTTAATATTTTGTTTTAAAATGTTAAAATAAAACACTGGATTTTATTTTTCATTTTTATTGTAATTTTTAATCATACAGATACATTTTTTCGTCCGATCATGACGTGATTTCTTGGTGAAATATTCGGATCAAATACCGGATGAATTTCACAGTGAATTCCTGAAACAAAAAAAAATGAATTCTACTAATTAATCAATACAATTTTTTGCCCTATTAAACTGGAAAATGTTTTAAAGCTAGAGAAGGGTAAGAAGACTAATGTCTATTAAACACACTATACTTTTTATAATATATTTTCTTACGCAATTTTATTGTAAATAGATAATCTTATGCAATTATTTTTGTAGAATTATTAAGTTAATTGTGCCAAATCTGTGTACATGCTAGTTGCTTTAAAATTTCAAAAATACAAGATAACATTATCCTTCAACACAGAAAAATAATATTATATTAAGTAGAATAATAACCATTTGTTTTTATAATTCACTAAAGTCATCAAACAAAATAAACAGTATTTTTTAAATTATTTATAAGAAAAAAGTATCTTTCAAAATCTCTATTATATTACTCTGTTTATAATATCATTTTTTTATGATAGAAGCAGATTATTAATATCACTTTAATTTTTTTTATTCTATGTTTAATAAAAACATCATTGTAAATATTAATAAGAAACTTGCTTAAGACACAGCGTTGCCAATGCCTTTACTCGAAATTACCCGAAAATCAAAGTTAAATTCCCCAAATTGGGGCAAAAATATGGTCCAAAATATTATATTCCCCGCAAGATTCCCCACACACAAAAATCAAGTATTTCTTATATATACCTAGAAAACGACACAAAAATGTGTGGATGAGCTTTTTTTTTTAGACCGTGACCGGATTTTGGAAATTTCTACATATAACATTTCTACATATTAATACATATAAAACTACACGAAAATTTAAATGACTTTTTTTTTTTTTAGGGAAAATCAATCATTCATATCCATTGAAAATACTAAGAATTAACAAAATTATGAGTATTTTCAATGGATATGAAGGATATGACTCAATCCCCACATAGAACCATTCCCCAATCGATGCCTAATTACCCTCAAATCAGGGAATTCCCCACACATTGGCAACGCTGTTAAGACATGCTTATTTATCTATTAACGTAAATTAATTATTTCATACAGTGTATTTAATAAAAAATATGTATTAATTTAAGTGTGTGCTTGCATATGAATGTGAAATATGATGTATCAAATAAATGTTATATTATCATGTGTTAAATTTATTTGTCAACAATTTAATATCTGAAAGATTTCTCTGGCTGAATTAAAAGTAATACACAATAATCATGAACCTAATCTATATATATAAAAGAAAGTCATGTTAGTTACTCCACTTATAACTTAACAATGGCTGAACCGATTTAGCTGAAAATTCGTAGGCAGAAGGCTTAGGACCAGGAGAATGACATAGGATACTTTTAATCCGGGAAATTCCACGGGATCGGGCTATATACGCGGGCAAAACCGCGGGGCACAGCTAGTAACCTAATAAATTGCAGTCAATCTTGCTCATAAAGCAACTTAAGTTCATAATAAAAGTAAAAACAATTTTACCCTGTTCCATAATATAATACAGTCTATCTAACAGTATGACAGTCTCCACTAGCGGTGCCAACATAAGTCTTATAGTGTACAGAACCACAACACGCTTCCATTGCAGGAGATCTGCAGTACTTTTAGATGTGTCCATTTTGGGGACTGATAGTCTCCCTAATGCAATCTTGCTGTAGCTGTAATGGCCAATTTCTATATTAAATAAGTATTACAAAAAGGAATGCTAAAATAAAAATCTCCATTTTACTGTTTATTGGATGGGTTGTGAAAGCAAATCAGACAAGTTAACAACAATATAGATAAATAATGATAAAAAATCATGAAATTCAAATTCATTGCCATGAATAAATGGATGTTTATGAATCCTGAGGCAAACGAAAATTTATATATAAGAAACATTGTATTGTGTACCTTTCAAATGTCATATTATCTGTATGCTTCACACTTCTGATTGGCGAATGTCGTAGCTTGGGATCATGTTCCACCAAGACCCTTTCGAGAGCTGCTCTGAAAGCATGTACCTGTAAACAAAATTATAATTTAAGAACAATATTTTTTTTAAATATTAATATTTTCCTTATTGAAACACCATCTGCTGTATTCTAACAACTTTAATAAACTTTTACGTGCCAAATGTGTATGACAAAAATGATAATTTGGAACTCAGAATTTTGTTTGAAATCTAAACAGCAGTTACTGAAAATTCAAATCAAGAAAAATTTGGCACAACAAAAAAATATTTAGTAAAGTAATTTCATTTGTATACTACATATATAGTATTTTGTATACTTACTTTCAAATCATTATAATCTCCTTTACACAGCTTCTCACAATATGCTTCAATCGCATGACATGCAATCTCCCTGCTTGGATACGACAGTTCATGGTCCAATGTCTTAACATAATCACTCATTGGATACCCATCACTAGTAAGTTTCATATAACAACAACCAGCGAGACATATAAACTGCGCCCGATTGCATTGCACAAAGTATTTTATTAATAACGGGCCTAAGTCGCCACAAGGATGTAAACCAATTAATCCATGGTTGTGTATAGTTTCTGATAGTGAAAGTTTTTCTAGCTGGTCTGCGGTGGATAAAGTCTCATTACAATGTATAGGCCTGGGGGAGTTTGTTATGTTCTCCAGGTTAACATACTTCTTGGCTGTGTATTCCAATTCCAAGTCCAGTTTTCTGAAATTTTGAGAATTTTATAGTGTAATTACATTTATCATATCGTTTTTAGCATTATGTTTTGTAATATGTTAATGAGTTTCATTTAGTCAGGCTATTGCAAAGTGTTATATCTGTTTTGTATAAAATTAGTAATTTTGTCACTATAACCATGCTTTCGTACAAATAAATGCAAATTTATTTCAATTTTGTTAGATGTAAGCTTTGATTAAATTAAAATCAACACCAATTAATAAAGCCCTTTTATACATACCAATAGTACAGACCTAGCTTCATCAGTAAGTTGATTTTGGCATTCAATTCCCACAGTTTTCAGACCAAAGTTATAAGACAGCATTCTCACTAAGTGTCCAAGACCGGACCCAAAATCTATGACAGCATCACAATTACTTTGTATGGCCACATCATGTACCACATTTGCCATTAAACTTATTTCATGGCGCTTCTTTGACTTGACATGTTTAAGGAATAAATTTCTCAACTTTTGATTGCTTACAATATCCATTTCTTGACTAGAATTTTTATAACAGCCACTACGAGGAAAACCTAACGTTTTAACAATCTTAACTAAAGCTAAAAACGATAATGGGACCATATGATTTGTGGGGCGATCCTGTAGTATATAGCCTAGAGTTTTAGGGTCTATATCACGAAAGCTCTCCTGCCATGATGGTGGCAGCATTTCCCAGTGATTGTCAACAAAGAAATCCTGAAATGAAATCATTAACTATTTATTTTTAATACACAATTAAGTTTAGAAATAAAATAATAAATAACAACCAGTTTACCATGACATTTTGTGTGGGAGAAAACTTTCTAATATAATATTTTAAAACAGATGCAATGATTTAATTGATGACTATTGACTTAAAACTTCATTATATTTTTATAAAACTAGACATATAGAAGGAAATAAGACCTCACCAATACGTATAAATCCAATAGCCATTTATATGTTTGTACTACTTTCATTGAGGCGTCAATAGCTATTTTCACAGTTTCCATATGGGGAGTCATTTTTGTTTGTGATTTTGTGATAGGACTGTAATAAAACAGAGCGTCCTTTTTATTATTTTACTAAGATTTCTGTTATAATTTATTAAATTTCTGCGCATTGAAATGATAGACACGTCTGCTTTACAGCTGTTTCACAAATGTCATTATTTTTTGATAGTTGTGACAATCGACAATGTCAGTTTGAATTGTACGCGAAAATCGATTTTATACCGGTTAAACGCTTTAACCGGTTAACATGCTTAATCACAAGTTGTATTTTCCGTTATAAAAATGTTTTACATTTTTCCCGAATTTGAGCTTATATCCCATTGCGAAAATCCTAGCTAAAGATAGTATAATAGTAAAAAATTTGCCATGAAATCGAAATTCGAAACTCTTGTATAAGGCTTAGATTTATTACATTGATAAATTCATTTAAAATATAGAATTAAATTCAGGGAACTTTTTCCATTCGTAATGGGAACTAAAAATCAAATATCATAATCTTCTTCAATAAAATATTTATTGCCAATAAGCTGTATAATAACTATGTATAAAACAACATAATATAACATCTTAAAAATAGGACTTCCAAACACACAATGTCTTAAGTAATATCAAACAAAACTAGAGGTGGAACACTCCTAAAATCTCAACGATATTATTGGCTAATAGAAATTCCTCAATAATTTAAAAACCGAATTGAAATATTAAATTTGCTTTTCCTGCAGAGTTCCACTTGAAATTATAATAAAGGACGCAAGTTTAAAAAACAAAGTGTACGTAAATCATTAGAATAGCTTAATTTTAATACTTATTAAATTGATAGTTTTACACTGTTTCGAATAGTTTAAATTTACATAATATCAGGGGTAGGTGTTCAAATACAGTATGATAAAGAGCATAATGAGATATTAAGCTTCTGAATGAATTATAATATCCTGACCTTAAATAATATATAATCAAAACTATCAATAATTATAGATAACAATCAGATCAACTATATATTTTTATCCTATAAAGCTAGCGTCCAATTACCTTCCACTGATCCTATACAAATAATCCAATGCTTACGATACGATGATACAATACGTGGACGCCTAGCATAATTCCAAATTCAATTTATACAAAAAAAAAAATCAAAATAAATAATTCAAGCTAAATGTGATGAGCAATTAAAACATATATTTTCACTAACAAATGAGTTATCTAAGTGTCTTTAAAATATTATTCACTAAATAAAAGTAAAATTTGTACTAGTATCTACTTTGTCTTTTTAAAATATAGAAATTAAACTAGTGTGCTTCATCCCATATACTTGTCTTGGCCTTAGTGGAGTTTAATTTCCAAAAAAATAAGTTATGTTGGGATATGATGAATCTATACATATAATAAAATAGTACAATGTAATACTGCAGAAAGCTTAATTTCGTTTACTCCTTTATGCTGTATTAGATTCTAATATAAACTTTCCACCTGAAATTCAATTTGATTAATAGATAAATCTCTTGACACCATATTTGGTTTAAATAAAATTAAGATACGGTGGGATTTAGCGAATTTTACGAACAATGTCGCAGACGAAATGTCCGAAATAATAATTATTATATCACACTATGTTATATATTGAGCATAAATTAAATTAAAACAGGTGCAAGGCCGATACTATTTGGAGGTGTTAATAATTTCATAGAATAAATTGCTAGTCGTGACGGATTATGTAAGTTCTGGAGAACCCTCAAAAATAAGGACCTCGGATTTTGGGCCATACCCTGTGACGTATTAAACCGTAAAAAAGGAATCAATAAGCGTTGTGCTAAAGGCACGTTTTGAAAATTAACAATACATACAAACTAAATGGAAAAATATATAAAAATATAATTTAAGGAGTCTTACCAGTGTCTTAAATGTGCTTGATGCATAGAAATACAAATTTATACACTCTCAATTCTCAAGCAGTGCTACTTTTATAAGCATGTGAGGTTTGGTCTCGCAATGTAAAAATCTTTTACATTCATACAAAGCTTAACTTAGTTATTCAATTCTAAGTTCCGATCATTTTAACACGATATAGTTTAAGACAAAATTTACTTAAATAACATGAGATTCTTTGTAACATCGTCAGTTCTATGGCCGGAGATTCACTGTTACGTATTAACTTATTAGACATACAACTATGTTCCCGCGCACTGGGAAAACTAGGTAACGCTTCTGAACAAAAATGAGGGTAGTACGAGAATTCCTCTTTTATATAGATATATTCATATTTTCTAACTTCATTTAACAATTTTTCTTCTAGAGAGCATGGAGATACAATGTAGACCCTATATTTTTTCTTATACTTATGATATCGCATTTCAGCGTTCGTCAAATCATCATCTACCTTCATTAAAAGTTGGTCCATTGGTAATGAACCGAATTTATTGACGAATGTAGATGGCGCTAACGTGTAGCTGTGTTTCGATGTTCTGTCTTTATAAATTCTAGTTGTGCTTTCTAATTGTAACAGATATGTCGGTATACTGTAGCTATGAGTGGTGATAATGTGCATTTGCGTTCCATAATTGCCTTTGATTTCGTAATAAAGATCGTTGACTAGGGGATAGAGTCCACCTTGATGTATAAATCCGAAGAATATGGCAAAGATAATGTTCGAACTGTACCATATGAAGAGAAAGATTTTCTTAACGACTCTGACGTCAAAATCATCGATGTCGTAAATATGAATGCCATTTCCATACAAGTACACCAGAGGCACAAGGGTAGGAATGATGAACCGTGCCTCTTGGTGGGGGAACAAGGAAAGAATCGCTATTGGTGTTATTGCCGATAATAACATTAATCCTCTGATGCTTTGTATTCTCGGCATCTTGCTGTATTGTCCTTTGATGAATCTGAAAATAGAAATTATTGGTTATAATAAAATTAAACAAACATCTGCCACTGCTTATATTGATTAAGAATCGGTGAGATATTTATAGTGATAAGCTACATGACGCAAAATTTAAATCGGTTTTGATAGACTTATAGAAAGTAGCAACTTCAAAGGTTTCTACATCAAAACATGACATAAATTTCTCAAAGAAACGATTTTTAAAATTTTTAATTTCCTATAGATACCATAGGTGTTTGGTGTTAAGATCAATTAAATAGATTTTTATGAGATTAACATTATAAAGAGATATTCTTGTACACTGATCTCATTGATTCAATGGATAGTGTATTATCATTGCAAAGAGGTGCTGGATCCAATTCCCGAGAGAGACGCGAAAAATATCTCGGTGTAGCAGGGGACAATAGGCTTTTTGAAGTGGGTTATCCCACTACAAAACGAAAAAAATATTCGCCCCATGTTCCAAAAGGGGGCATGGGACTTCTTTCACTCACATGTACCTTATCATAGTAAGATGGATTAATTTTACTAAAATAATAAGCAAAGTTGTTAACTGACCTGTATACATTAGTAACCACTGCAAAAAGAGCCATCAAGCCCAAAACATTAAACAGTAGAGGTACATTCACAGCCAAATGCAACCATCGTGGATGTAATCCATGCTCTCTTAAATGCTTTACATTAGTATTGTATCTCAAGAAGTGCAACGGCGTCACCACCCAATTATTCCAAGTTATCTGCAGAGATTCCACCTCAGCCATCGTCAAGTATCCATAATATGATGAATCAACAAAAACCAAGAACAGGAACATTGGGATACCACATATCATCAACATTAAAATCCTTACATGGAAATCAGCAAATCCTATAGACTTTGAACCCAACCCTCTGTGTAGCCAGAAAAATATGGGAATAAAAGCAAAGCCAATAAAAGTAGGGCGATTGAATATTCCTAATACAACTAGAGAGGCTAAGCTCATCACATAGTTTAGGGAATGTTGGGGTAAATGTGTCTGCAATTTATAAATCTTAACTCTTTCAACCGGTGACACAGCTTTATTATACTTTTCTTGCAGATATTCCTTATGATATATAACTTTATCAGACTTCAACATACAATCGCCTACTAATAACAGCAGTATTGAGAAAAATATCATTTCAAATGTGTTGGAGAAGCTTCTACAGCAATAAACGAGAACTACATATGAACTGGCAAATATTTTAAGGCGGTTTCTGAAATTTTGACCATACATTACACATAGTTTGTATAGACAATAATCGTTTATAAGGGACAGGAGACATATAAATAGTCTGGGAATGACTAGCAAGAAGTATGGTGTTCGCAGATCTATTTGAAGGTAGTATTTTATGAATGGGTTCAGCAGCCTAATAATATGAAGGGGTGGGCCTAATATTAACTTTGGTATAAATATGTTCCTTATTGGAAACTTTGGATCAAATTCCCATGTTCTTGCAACATCCACATCAAAAACATCACCTGGAACAGAGAAATAGAAATGAATCATATATTTTCATTCAATCATTTGTTAACTATACTATTATAATATTATTAAGAGGAAACTTATATTTTATATGAATGTTTGTAATGTTTTAATACAAAAACTACTTGACCAATTTCAAAAATTTATCTTCACTAAGTAACACAGTTTATTTATGCCACAGGATAAGGAAAAGGAATTTACTTAAATATTTGTGTTTTGAGAAAGGAAAAAGAGTTGTGCTTTATCTATTATATATTTTATATTTATCAGTTTAAATAATTAAATACAAAACGAGGCGAATCCTAAGACGCCTAATTTAAAATATATTATATGGTATAAATACACGGCATACGTACCAGCTATAACTTCAACGTTTTGGAAATATTCGTCAGGATGAATGTACCCAGTTTGCGGCAGTAACGTTAAAACAAATCGAAGGCTCACGAGGATCCAATAAGAAACCGGCAATCTTACAGTATTCTTAAAAGCAATGGCTTTAAATAAATTCGTTTTTAAGAACATTGTTTAGGTTTTTGATCGCTCCCTTTACTATGCCTTCATACTGATAATGTGTGCTTCGAGAGATTGGAATAATTCGAGTATATAGTATGGTCACGGTAATTGTTAAATTAATGTTTGTGCATATTTCATTTTTAAATTGAGTGCTTGAAATTATTATGGATATTACGAATTGACATCTTCATATAAAAATGACATTATTTGTGACACTTAGTAAGTATTGTTGCCATCAGACAAAATATTTTTTTTTATGTTTTCTGAAATTTTATATTCCAATAATTCATTCTTAAATAATATAATTATAATAATAAATTCTGTAACACAGTTTAAAGTATGAGTTATATCAGTGCTGCCCACTTGGTATTAGATTTGTTACCGACTCATGAAAA
>LQNK01000286.1:213597-224115 GCA_001586405.1 Phoebis sennae | reverse complement strand
GGGGGTAAAAAGAAGCCGACAAACACCTCTCGTGATTAATGGACGATCCGTTATAGGACAAAAACAATGCATACAATGGTCTTGGTGTCAATTTTTACTTGTTCCTTATAACTATTATATTATTAATTTTTACTTGTTTCTTATAATTATTATGTTAATGTAGGTGAATCCTGGGCACCTGATGTGTACAAATTGGCGGTGGTTCACGAATCGGAAGGACTTTTAGGGCACATTTACTGTGATTTGTACGAGAGAGCAGGAAAACCACACCAGGATTGTCACTTTACCATACAAGGAGGAAAATTATTGCCTGACGGGACTTATCAGGTACGTAACTAGTGCGTGATGACGTTGTTAATGATGTGTATTCATTATCAGAAAACAAATTATAATAAAATATATAACACATACCATTTTTATAAATATTATACATTAGGAGACCATTTATGTTACCTTGGGGTACTCCTGCTCTTATATTATGTTTGACTCTTTAAGATTATATATGGTATACCTATGTCTAAGTTATCGAAAGGTTCAAGTAGATTAAAATAGTTTGATTGAATTGTTTTTAAAAAGTCAATAAAACAATTATTTTTCAGAATCCGATAGTGGTGATAATGTTGTCTCTGAACGGCGGGCACCGCGGCGGGCCGGCGCTGCTGAGCGCGGGCGCCGTCGACAACCTGTTCCACGAGGCGGGACACGCGCTGCACTCCATGCTGGGCCGCGCGCCGCACCAGCACGTGGCCGGCACGCGCTGCGCCACCGACCTCGCCGAGCTGCCCAGCGTGCTCAGCGAGCACTTCGCCTCCAGCCCGCAGGCGAGTGACCCATAGCACCAGCACGTGGCCGGCACGCGCTGCGCCACCGACCTCGCCGAGCTGCCCAGCGTGCTCAGCGAGCACTTCGCCTCCAGCCCGCAGGCGAGTGACCCATAGCACCAGCACGTGGCCGGCACGAGTACTATGAAAATCGACGCAGAATACGCCTACAAGACAACGTCCCTTAAAATTTTTTTTTTTAAATTTTGCCCTTTTTATTTTTCTGTCAATATTGGGAGGGGGGAGAATCTCTAAAACCCCCGAAAATAAAAAAAATATGTATGCGTAAAATAGCGTCATAATTTCTTTTCTTAAATCTACAGGTAGTCCGTCGCTTCGCGCGCCACTTCCAAACCCGCGAGCCGATGCCGGAGGACATGTTACAAAGGCTTTGTGCGTCCAAGTATCTGTTTGGTGCGAGTGAAATGCAATTACAGGTTTGTTTCTGGTTGAATTTTGGTAATTTTAATAATAAATATATTTTATTTTTGTAAAATTAAAATTCTTGATTTGTTTTATTTCATAAAAATATTTTCTGCCTTATAATTTTTTTGCTGGCTGCAATATTCATTTCATTTGTTTCATAATTTAATTTATATTTTACATTTCAAGCTCGCACCTCATAATTTAACTAATCCTACGATTTATGTATGTCTTAGGTATTCTACTCAGTGCTAGACCAGTTGTACCACGGTCCGGGGCCACATGACGGCGGCACCACGTCTGCGTTGAAACATGCGCAGAAAAATTATTACGGACTACCCTACGTAGAGAATACGGTAAGGCCTAATTGTATTTTGGAAATATATTTTAGTTATGTATTTTTTTTATTTCTATAAAGAAATGAGTAATTTTTGAGAAAAATTCAAAAATTTTGTGTTGAATAGTCACTGGTGATTATTGTGCACGTTGAGGGTTTTATACAATTTAATTCAATTCTTTTATTAATTATATTGTTCACGGTTTTACTCACTTTTTTATATTGTAAACATTGGATTAAGGCCTTTATTTTCTTAATGTCTTACTTATTGTTGAATCAATATATTAATTCCATTCATCGGTTTAATTTTTTTTTATTTTATATTTCAGGCGTGGCAACACCGCTTCAGCCACCTCATAGGCTACGGCGCCAAATACTACTCGTACCTAATATCCCGCGCGCTCGCGTGGAGCGTGTGGCGGCAGAACTTCGAGGCGCGTCCGCTCAGTCGCGGCGCCGGCGACAGACTGAGGCACGCGGTGCTCCGGCACGGCGGCGCGGTCGAACCTCAGGTACGGTAGTTGGGAATTTTATTATACCCTATTTCATAGATAGATAGAAAATTATTTATTACTTTTTATAACAAAGGCGAACATGCCTAAATAGCATTTTCTACCAGTTAACCTTTGGTAGTGTAGTAAGTGCAGGGGTAGCACAGAAATAGAACTCCAGAGACATCATGAAGTATATTTATCATATATATAGTAGAAAAAGTCAAATCAGAGACGGAAATTTTATTGCTAAACTAGCTGTGCCCCGCGGTTTCGCCCGCGTGAATAGCCCGATCCCGTGGGATTTCCGGGATTAAAAGTATCCTATGTCATTCTCCTGGTCCTAAGCCTGCCTACGAATTTTCAGCTAAATCGGTTCAGCCGTTCTTGAGTTATAAGTGGAGTAACTAACACGACTTTCTTTTAGATATATAGATAGGTTATAGTTGAGAACCTTTAATCTAGTATAATTGATGATATTAAAAACCTCAAAATTTTTTCGAAAATATGGATCCAGGCTATGAGAAAGAACTGAGTATATAAACATACACTATTTTTATTTCATTGCGTTTAAATACGTTTTACATTAACACATCTTAGAAATGTTACTACACTTTTACAGACATACAGTTATAGGGATATCATAAATCATACTATGCTATTGTGTTTGTCGTAATTTCTTGATATTAATGATAATAAATAAATAATTTTTAAATATAATTTTAGATCTTACTCCGGGACTACCTCGGTACCGAAATCACTCCTCGAGCGATGGCCACCGCTCTTATAGACGAGCTCGACTATCACAAGGATCATCTCGACTCCGTGCTCAGGACGCTAGAGAAGTGAAGGATACTCGAGTAGAGGTCAGGCCTTGAGAACTATATGTGCCTTACTTGTTTTTTCAATATGAGTCTATTATTTTATTCAGTTAAAATTATATAAAATCTCGACACAACCTAGGTAGCCTAATAATTATGCTATGTGAATACTCATCGTATCACTTTTAGACTACCCTGGTTCTAAAAGTTAACACGGTTTATACTCACTGCTTGTTTATTTTTTAACTGACTTAAACTATTTAAAATTATATGAAGACTCACTTATTTTTTTAATTTACTTATTGTTAAACAATTATACCCTGGTTCTGTCAGACGTTTAATTGTAACTGGATAAAATAATAGACAATATTGTAAAAAGAATAAGTTGGGACACTATGGTTCTCATGACGTCTTTTGTAGAGTATTGAATTGTGATGGGAACTGGAAGCAATATGAATGGAAACGGCTCTTTGAATCTGCAAAATAAGTACAGATATTTCAATCTTTTATCCAGCCAATACTGTTGTATATATTGGTAACTAGATGATGTTAATTATCATAATTTATTTAGAAAATAGTAACATAATCGAATTTATCCATTATAGATGTCAGCAAAATTCCCAGTTTTATCTCAATTTAGCTATATTGTTAAAATATTTGGTGGATAGAGGTGAAATCTTCTTTATTCTATGGTGGATTTGATATTATTCCATGATGCGCCATTTTGTTTTTGCAGGCTTACAATAATGACCCTGCCTTGCCATAATGTAGTAAATTTAAGTTTTTCCTATTTATTACTGCAGAAAAGCATAAATTGTCTTCCAATCAAAATAATGCACTTTTTTATTGTTGAATACAAAATAATAATTGTTTCAGCTTATAACTAAATTTTGAATGCTCAAACGAAAATAACATGCAATATTTTCCATAAAATTTTATCTTTACAATGTTTGACCTTTATGTATATTTAGATCATCGAATAACTCGGATAGTATTACATTAGAAATGTTTGCAATTAAACTTATATTAAGAAGTTGAAATGAAACAACATTGGAAAATTATAAATAGTTTTATTTATCCCTCTTCTATAAATGTAATAGATGAAATGTAAGACGAGTCCAAAGTTAAGCGACAGCCATTTTATTTGAAGACTATTATGGAGTTTTATTATCGAAATAATGTATTTAAGAGTAAAACTTGAAGCTATATTGCACACGAAAAAAACAGCAATTTAGTCCGTTAAACATTTATTAATGAATTGGTCTATCTTAGTACATCTACGAGCGAGGGTGGTTGGCGTGGCGTGGTTAGGCGACGTAGTTGTACTGGTTGGGGTTGTCCTTGTCGCGCTCCATGTAGTCTCGGTCGATCAACGACTCGATGCGCTTCTTGAGGTCGGCCGGCTGGGATAAGCATTGGTATTAGATATATTCGGAATCTTTTCAATGAACACTAATATTATATAGAGGAAAACTTTGTTTGGTTGTAATGAATAGGTTTAAAAACTACTGGAGCGATTTTTAAAATTCTTGATTGTAATGGTATAAAATTGTAAACTTAATAATTACAGTATCTAAAGTTAATATATTTTTCTGTAAAAATATGTGACATATACGTGTCTTTTTTAAATAGCTGGTTAAAAACATCTTTGAAGGCGGCCGAAGTAACAGCTGTTATTTCTTCTTATTCTAAGACTGAAAGGAGGTCATATACATTATCAGTCCCAATCCTTCAGATTATGGAGCACTAACACTTTAAATTTCATGACTTTACGCTCTATCAAATCTTAAACGTTTCCTGTTTTGAAGTCAGGTCTCGTATTTCATTCAGTGTGTTTGTGTTTTTATCTATTTTCTTTGTTATATTACTATTATGGGAGCGTACAATAACGCCCATTCATTTCTCCCGCCGTTTACTTTTAACAGCGTTAATTTTGGGACTACCTGTTTTTCCTTATCTAAATATTATTTTAACTATAATATAATACCTTGACGGGAAACTTGAGCTGGTTGTAGAGTTCGGAGATGAGCAGGTTGTGCGAGAGAGCCTTGCGCATCTTCATGACGCGCACGATGGCCGCGTCGATCTGGTACTGCCGGTCTTGGAACACGCGCTCTTCCGTCGCTTTCTGTTCCTCGCTCTGTAGTAATCAAATTGATTCATTAATATTCAATATGGTTAAAGATGTAATTTTAATAAATTAATACATCAATAAATACTACTAAAATAATAATACTTATAGATGAAAAGAAAAGTAGGTATAACTCGAATTGATAACCTCAATTGTTTATAAAAAAGAAAACATTTAAGTTTTTTCAAATTACTTATGAATAGTGATTAAGTTACCAAATGTTAAAAATCAGGTTACGTTCACATATCATCATAAGTGGAAAAAAGATCTTAAACTTTAGAAAACATGAAGATTTAAAAGATATTCTTATTAATAAACATTTCAAATTGTGGATAATTTTGCAAAAAAAAAAATATCAAGGTAAATGCTAGAAAGTTGATGATTTTTTTAAAATGGACATATTAAATAATATTTTTTTAAATCTTTATTAAATTAAAGAGGGTTTGATCAATTAAATAATATATAATTTATAAACATAAATTGAATTGAAAGACGTGAGTAAAAGTAGAGAACAATCGAAAACCAGGTGTAGAGAACTGATCGTTTTGTTCATAAAAGGAATGAAATAATCGAATTTAAATCAAAACACATTCCACTCACCGTCTCCTTCATCTGTATCTGGTTGATCTTGATCCTGAAGAGCTTGTTAGCGAAGTCGTGGTTGAACGCGAACGAGTCGGTGTCGGCCACCTCCCGCCCGCGCGGGCTCTTGCCGAGCACCCGCGCCTTGCCACACGCCAGCGACTGCAGTGTGCGCCGGAGCTCGCCCTCCTATATACACAAATGAATATTACGGAATGAGTTTCATAAACATCTTTTTAACAAAAAATATAGCTAAACTGCGACAAACATATGACGTAATGTATTTAACGAAAATATTTTTTACACAGAACATCACAAACTTTTTCTTATATAATAAGTAGTAAATAACATTTTTATTTTCTAAGTTTATTTATTTTTATTTTATTAATTCTGAATATAGTATATACTATACATGTAAAAAAATAATTTAAGTTTCTATTCCCTACTATGAATAAGGCGCCGATATGAACAAAGCTTTTGATAACGTTGAACAATAGGTGTTACTATAATATTTACCTGTACAGCATTAAATGCAGTTAATAATCATAGATAGAAATCTAATTTTAATGCAGGAAAAGGTGTCAATACACAATTTCTTATGAAGTTAGGATATCGTTACCTATAGGCAGCATGGTATTCAGAGTAAAAGCATACAACAGGGAATCATACTCGGACCTTTACCCTATCTTATCTACATGAATGAACTTCTTAATGATAACATTAAAATTTTTATAATTATAATAAAATGAAAAATATTTATTTACTTTCTACATACCTCAATATTTGTAGTAGCCTTAATGTCTTCAAATGAGAGATTATCTCCGTCATTAAATAACAGTAGGACTAGCGCTTGGAACAGTGACACTTGTAATTCTTTGTTGCCCTGTAAATGTTAAAGATGAAAGTTAATTCAGAAGACAAAGATGTAAAAATCAGAGAGTATGGTAAAAAATATTTTGTTCTACATATATTTTTTTATCGTAGAGCTGTATCGTAGTTTTACAAATAGTTTCATATTTCTATTGATTATAAAGTTGCTTGTTTTGAGAAATTGTTGTTAATAATTGCAAAAATGCAGCACATTTTTTGGCACGCAGTGGCCGAGGGTGGGCTGCCACTGCAGCTTGCGGCCGGAGTGCTCGGCGAGTGACCGCACTGTATAGTGTGACCCACCTGCGGGAAGTGCGCCCTCAGCACGCAGTGGCCGAGGGTGGGCTGCCACTGCAGCTTGCGGCCGGAGTGCTTGGCGAGGTAGAACTTGGCGAAGTGTTCCTGCTGGCGCGTGAGCTCGGGCGGCAGGCGCACGTCCACGGGCGGGTAGGTCGGCCAGAAGCCCATGGTGAGGATGTACACCGACAGCTCCAGCCCGCCGCCCTCCTGAGACGCGGCTAGATGCTGGAATAGAACATTAACTATGACATTCATATTCATAGGGGGATTTGTAGAACAAATCTATCTGTCACAATATATTATTAGTATTTATTGTGACGTAATGTAGTTACTTGCTGTTAAAAAAAATATTTCTTTCATTTCATCTTTTGCATATGCACCTTCTTATTCTTACATATTGATTCTATTTTAAATAAAATGTATATGTCTTGATATACTAAAATATATTTTACCCAACTTATATCCCCAACTCACAAAGCAATATAAAAAAATTACTTGGGTATCATTTATTCCATTACAAATTGTTGTAGATACATAGATGCTACATTATATCCAACAACAGCTATTTATTACCTTCTAGTACAATCAGTTCGGACTTTTCCAAAATCCTGAATAATTAAACCAGTATCTTAAATTGCATGTTAACACAAAAACTATCCTACATATTCTTATACTCATTATACCCTACCTGTTTATAAGTAACATTGATATCCTTGGACAGTTCCATATCCTTGAACATCCCCTCTAGCTTGCACGTGAAGCCCCCCCCACACTCCTGCTTCAGTTTACTGAGCATGGACTTCTCAGCGTCGACAGACGCAGACTTGCCGACGAGCAGCCTCTTCGCCAGGTCCTTCTTGTAGAAAGCCTCGAAGACGTCCTTCCCGTGGATGAATCTGAACAGGACCATGATCTTGTCCAGCAGCCTCTCGAGCTCTTCCTCTGTCGCTTCTTTGTTGCCCGCCCGCAGCTTGAGATCGACGAATTTAGCTGGAAATAGTAAATGAAAATGTAAAAATTTTAATAAATCTGCTTTCAGCTGTTATCACTCTATAAATATATAATGAATATACAAAATCAAGCCATATCTACAGTAATTTTATAAAGAGGAAAACTTTGTTTGTTTGTAATGAATAGGCTTAAAAATTACTAGAACAGTTTTAAAAATTCTTCTACCATTTGAAAGCTACATTATCCACGTGTAACAAAGGTTATATTTATAGGCTCTATACATAACATTATACTACGGGAGCGAAGCCGCACGTATCAGCTATTAATAATATGAAAGTAAATTTAATTGCTGCTCTTTGAAGTCTAGCATTTTGGCCACCACATTCTCAATAACTTATATTTAAATGCTAGAAGTCCATAGAAATTCTTACCAATTAGTTCAGCAGGTTTATTCTGCCGCTGGTTGATGAAGAACTCGAACGCCTCCCTCATGGAGTACAGGAACCGGTCGTTCCTCTGGAAGCAGGTGTTGACGATGTTGTCCAGCTGCTCCTTGAAGTCCAGCAGTTCGGCCACCATGGTCTTGTCCCGTTCTGGCTCTATTACTATTGTGCGACCTTTTTTCTGTTGATTTTGTTTTTAGCAATTAATTATGGTATGGAAAATGCAAGCATAGTTAGTTATACTTTTTCTTACAAAATTTAAATAAAAAACATGTCTATTATTCTTCCAACTGTCTTGACCTCTTTCTATTTAAACTGAATTATTTTTTTCAATGTAATTAAACTTTAGAACTTAATCTTATATGTTTATTAAATGTTTAACTTTACATCAAAGTATAAGTTTGTATGAACTCAAATCGAATTATAAAAAGTGTAAACTGACTTGCTTTAATAAGTGGCAAAGGGGCACTAAACCTTAGCAATTAATTTTCTTGAAATTGAAATTCAAGGATCCAAAACTTACCTTTATATAAGCATTGAAGTGATTACATAACTCATTAAGGCCATCCTTGACTCGACTGAACAGATTGTACAGGGTGGTGAGGTCGGAGAGCCGGGGCCCGTCCATGAGGGACTCCAGGCCTTTACTCAGGATTCCTGTCAAGTGCTCACTGAGTAACTGTCTCTCTACTGTGTGGATGAGTTGCCATCTGAAATAATAAATATTGCTGTGAGCAACTTTAGCAAGCTATTAACCTTTGATTGGTTAGGTCTTCATAGAATTGTATTCTATCCGTAAAAAGTAAATACTAAATAACTCCACAATTTCAACTTAAGATCTAAATTTACAGAAAATGTAGAGTAATAAGGGTATTAATTACTTTTCACTCCTCATTCATATTTTTAAAATGTCTTAATTATTATGTTAACACAATAGTGTGATTTTGTGGCAGAAATTATTATGAGATTAAAATATTCAAATGTTGCACAGTCATTACATACCCTTGATATGGTATTGTGTATACAACTTCTGTATTAAGTTTTTATATAAGATTTTATAAATGCAAATGGATTATAAAATTTTAACATCTTTGTCTAATTATTATTTTACAATAAATTTGTATTCAAATCATTCACTCACTTGGTGCACACATCCAAGTAATGTAGAAGCCTCTCATTCTCTTCACGAAGACGTTTTTCAACATGCGCAAGGTACTGAGGCACTGCGAGTTCCCGCATCAGCCTCTGGCCCTCTGCTGCATACAATCTCTCTGTTGCTTGCAAGAACCTGGAATACACAGTTATAAAATATATTGTACAAAATGAAAGCTATACGATGCTATTTATATAAAAAAAAAATATTGAATTCATTACATTATTATTATTTATACGTTCATAAAATGACAATAGGTTTTGTAATGTACAAACACTACAAACATTAACATATTTCGTAAGTCTTTCTGTATTTTTATTAATAATTCAGACTTGGTAAAGCTGACAAGTGTTTAAATATTGTAAAAAGGAATAAATTTTGTATGTGGACTATAACAAAATAAATCTTTTGACAGTAAACTTATAGTAATAAAATTTATTCATGGAAAATTAAACCATGCAAAGATTCAAAACCTCAATTAATAGTGCTTGAAACAACTGCATAAGCAAACTGGTGAACGAAAAATAAATAAAAATATATTGACATACTTATGTTCAAAAGCATCTTGATAAATTTGTAAATCGGACAGCATCCGCAACAGACTTTTGAGCAGGGAGATATCAACCGCATCTCCACCTCTTTCCCGTTCTATCAGTAGAAGCAATCCATCCACCGTTCTTGTCTGTATTAGAGTATTCATGGCTATGTGGTGACGGAATAGATCTAGACCCATGTCCCTGAGAAATTTATTGGTATAAAAACCTTGTGTTAAAGAGACTGTATTTATTAACCTTAATCCTAATTATTTTTTTTTTGTGATTTTGTTGTATATCAATTTTTTTGATTTTAATGTATAATCACTCTTTTCTTGAAATAAATTATGTTTATTTTTCTTTCTTATTTATTTATTATTTTACTGCTCCAATTTTAAACAATTTCTGAAGGTGTGTAGTGCAACAAGCTTAACACAGCAGAAAGGCAAAAAAGAATGAATTTAAAGTATTAAAAATTGAAATTATATAGATTTTATGACCTGTGTAATTGTGACTCATTTGTTTTAAATACCAATTGAATTATTTTAGTAGCAAATACTCATCTCACCATATTGAATGTATACTAGGATTTTGAAGCACATAAGTGCGATCCAGGTACAAAAATATGCTCCTAATCATGATCATCTGCCGACAGTGGGCCC
>LQNK01000286.1:194713-213303 GCA_001586405.1 Phoebis sennae | reverse complement strand
GCCGCAGCCACAACATTAAATAATGCGATTAACTCTAATTAACTACAAAATACAAATAAAAATAGACGCAGTGAACCAATCAGTCGATATTCACTACGACAACCACCATTACAAAAAAAATATTTTTAACTTCAAGAGGGCGCTATTATCTATTTCATATCTGTCATTGTCTTTTTTTAAGGCAGCTTTTAAAGAATACTAGGACATTAGTGTTGCAATAGCTCCAATTTTATTGTTTTTAGTAAACATTATTGGTATCTTATGATATTCCTGATAGTGAGTTTCACTTAGAAAAAGATGTTTTAGGACAGTAGTGGATAAAAATGATTTAATAACATTTTTCTCAGATAAATAATTAGGTACTTATGTAGCATGCATGCACGTGTAAACGCATTACAAAAGCAAATAAAAGATGGCGTTATCATAAATAATTGAAATATTTCCACTAGATGTCGGTATAGTGATCATATGGCCTATGAATTTGAATACATTGCCAAGGTATAAAAATTAAAATAGAAACAAGCATAATATTTCTATAAATTACACAATGTTTTAGGAATAAAACTTTGTCGAAAAAATGTTTTATACATTTTAATCGAAACAAAATCTTTTAATTTTTTATGATTTCTTTCGTCTGTAATATAAATAAATATTTTGCCATTGAAAAAACGAACCAACTTCAAGGTAGGTAGTATAAAAAAGTGGGTAGGTATTTCAAAATGTTTGTTTTTTCATTTTTTTTTAAATAATATTATGTCTTGCTAATTAATCCATCTAATTTTGTAAAAATACTTGGGTAGATACCTCAAAATCTTTGGGTACTGACTAGAAATTTCGACATCCCAGAATTCCTTTCGCATACCAGACAAGGCTTTATAATACTGTCCATGTACGGAAAACTCCAAATTTATAGGTATACCTTAAATAATTACAAGAGTACAGAGACTCTATCTAGGGTTGCCATGATTTTTGTTAAAAAATGAAGTATATTAGGTAGTAAATATGAGACAGAATTACGGAGCGTACAAATCGAACGTAATGAAGATTCCTCTAAAAAATTATCTGTTCTGTCAATATAATTTTATTTACACTATTATTTTTTTTTTCTTCCTCTCTCAACCTCTATTTTTCTTGTCTTGCTTTTTCTCACCGACCTATTTTATTTTTAATGATACTCTTTCCTTATTGTAAGGGTTGTCTGGTAGAGATCGCTACCGAACGATAAGACAGCCTTTTGCTTGTTCTGTATTCTAGTTTTTTATTGTTATGTACTTTTTCTTAGCAATAAAGTGTTTTCATTTCATTTCATTTCATTCATAGTATTTCATGTGGACGGATTATCCAATATTTTGAATTCTTGTATGTTAATAAGTGCTCAAACTTCGCTTACAACGCTCTCTCTCCCCTGCATTTTAAATTTGAATCATGCCAAAAATAAAATATTATCGCGTAAATTATTTCTGCAATACATTCTCCCGAAGTACAACAATAATTCTATTAATTTTTCTTATGTGTACATGAACTACTAAACAGATTTTGATGAAATTTTGAATACAGAGAGCGAGACAATCTATTAGCTAGATTAGGTGATAGAATAACTTTTAATGATCTTAAGGCCCCGAATTTAATGCAAACATAACCGCAAACAGAACCAGTTTGTTATATAGTACCCTAATTATAGTTCATATTTTCATAGATGTTTTTTTGAAACCCCTAAAAACCTTTAAAAATTATTAGATTTTATAACGGCTTACAATGTTTAGGATTTTGAATTCGGAAAAATATTCTCGTATCTATCCCGCCCTTCATCTGTCCAATACGAATCCCTTGACAATCAACATGCCCGCTTTAGTTCTTTGTATTATTCTAAGGTTTATCCTCTATCTTAATAAAATTGTCATCATAAATATTAATAAGCATGTAAATATCCCATATTCATATTCTCATAGAAAATCCTATAGTTATTGTCTTTGAATACTTGTCGAAATATACAATTTCGTCTAAAGTACTTAGTCTGATAAATAACAGAACATATTTCATAGATAAGTTACAATACAGTTCAAAGTCGATATTAAAAAAAATAAGGGTGTTATTTTTAGGAAAATTTTTAATTAAAGATAGAATATGCCTGCGGTGCGGGGGCACTTGGCTATATTTGAGAGTCTAATATTAATACATTATTTGATTTATTAAATTAAATCAATCCCAATTTAGGGTTCTTTAAATTCTAATTAATCTTTAAAGCGTAGGTTGAGTTCTTTGAATAAATAGGTGTGGGTGATGACGCCTACAGTTTGTAAAACTGAAGTAATCAATGGCTTTACAGATTAACATACCCATGTAGGTTATTCTGGTAATTAATATTGACTTACAGAGCTTAAATCACGTGTATTTTACAGTAATATTAATTTCGCATTAGTACAATAAGCGAGGCCACAGCCAGTAACTCTTGGGCGTGGGTAGTATTTAAAGAGGAACAAAAACATTTATTCACTTCCAACCATTCAAGTTTTTAACCGACTTTGCAAGAATAGAGGAGGTTATATATAAATCAGTGCCTTGCGCATTTATCTACGTAAACTAATAGTAGATGAATAGTTTTTACTCTTTAGCCTTTTCACGAATCGGCCTACAATCTGAATTAATTTTATGTATAATTATTTGAAGATTATCACGTTGCATAAAACTTTTCAGCTTAAAAGCGGAAAAGTATTATATAGGTTAATATTTTAGTTGAAGAAAGTATGAAACTACCGGAAGACGTTCCCTAATCGCTACTAAATCCTATACTTAAAGGCAGCTCTACACCTAAGGTAGGTGAGATAGAGCTGCCCCTCACTGCACCGGTATTGGCCCCGAGCAACCTGTAGGTCTGTCTGAGTATTCTCCTTTAATTTTGAAAAAATATATAAGGAACTGTATTCTTAAATTGATTAAATTGGCGGTACTGGGTAGCCAGATATTAATTTCGATCGTGTATAATAAAATCGCGATTTTAATTTAAAATTAATTAATTTCTACATTTGTAAAAAACGGAAAGAACACAATAATATTGGCTTGGAATTCAGAACGCCAATATAAATTGCATACTAGCTGTTCCGTCCGGCTTCGCTCCCGTAGCATAATGTTATATACAGCATTACTCGATTAATGGTTTAAAAAGCATAATTTTATTTTTATTATTTATTTTTGATAGATTCTATGAACGCGTGATCATTATCAATAATAATGTGTTGTTGCATTGCCTTTGTATCGGCAAATAAATAGTGATTGTGGAAACTTGTAAATTGATATTTTCGTGTAGTATCTTATATGTGCGTTACTAGTTACGATTAAGTTCTATAAGTTGCATACATTTAACTAAAACCAACAACGTCGTTACTTAGAACGAAGAATTTACTATCGTTTCACAGATTATGAAAGTAACACTTTTTGTTGCTTATATCAGAAAACATCTTGAAATACAATATGTTCGAATTCGCACATCATTATAGGAAGTATTTTTTGTTCGGGATCCTGTTTCATTTTTTATACAATTTTGAAACATCTGTTTTAAAACTCATAAACGAGATAAAACTATTTACTCCCAATTGTGATGACCCCATTTTTATCGTTTCAAATATGGTTATGGTTAACACAATTAAGTTGTATTGTGATATCGCAACTTGTAACCACCCTGCAGGTTCGGCGGGGGTGTAACAAGTGGCGGATCCCCCCGCTCTCAGCTTCATTCAGTCTCAGTGATCGCCCATTCAACGTGCGTTACGGACCTCACTACGCCGCAGTCGAACGCGTGGGCGTCCGTTGCACTTTAAGCGCGAAATTTCACGTCAACCCACGTTCTTTATTTAAAATGACGTCATAGCGTTGTGATTTTTTATTTTTAAAACAGTTTCAGTGTTGTCATAGTGAATTTTTTTTTAAAATGGGTGAGCAAACGTTCAACATTTCGGACGACAATTTAGAGCAGCATATCGTGACTTTGTTTGAAAAATTGGATAGTTTGCGGAGGGATGCGAGTGCGAATGACACTGGTTTGGTCGGGCGGGTGCCGGCGCGGTTGGAGGTGCGGACTCTTTCGCTGTGGAAGGCCGTGGTGGCGGAGTGCGCGGCGTCGTTCCTGTACGTGTTCATCGTGTGCGGTGCAGCTGGTGGCGCGGGCGTGGGAGCATCTGCCTCAGCTGTGCTGCTTTCGACGGCCCTCGCTTCCGGCTGCGCTATCGCCACTTTAACGTTATGTTTTGCTCATATTTCTGGTAAGAATTTGTTATGAAAATATACTTAAAAATGTATCCGATTTTTCTTACGTTACTTGTCCATTTTGTTATTGCGTCGTTATTTTAAATAGCGATGTACCTACCCTTTGTTATGCCTAGCTTCCCCAAACATTTGGGTCATAAGATATAAAATGAAGAGACTTACTACGATAAAGTGGAAGCTTTGAATTTAAATTCACGTTGAAGCTGTATTTAGTAGCCCGTCTACGTTTTATGAAAAAATTCTACGCGCATCTCAAAGTCGATTTTTAGCTTTGAATATTTTTCAATTTGAAAAATAGTGAGTCTTGAAACATTCTAGTTGATTAATGCCTAGTTCAATAGCTATGTGAATTGGAAAAACTTTTAATAGGGTAAAGTATCCGATTTTGGACGTTTTGTTTTTCTCGCACTTTAATATTTAATAATTGAAAACTTTAATATTTATATAATGAAGTAAGTTATTGAAGAATAGTAGCGTGATAGATAGACGGATAGAAAGATATACTCTTTATTTTTTAAAAGTTTAACAAAAATATTATACAATTGGCCTTATCGCTTAAGGCGATCTCTTTCAGCAAAGCGCCAGGTGAGGATCTTTTAAAAAAGAAAAGTCGACAGTCGAATAAAAACAAAATACCTACAAAAGTATAGTAAAATAACGAATAACGAATAAATGAATGAAATAAAATAAAATGCTTACATAAATTGTCTATGGCCAAACGCTGCAGATTAATAATATTATGTCGAAGGCGCCACGTGTTTCTACCTGCCAAACTGGCCAGGTGTTCCGACTTTCGTCAAGATATATTGGTTTCGAAATCGGTCCTGCAAATTAAAATTTCTGTGTCGTAAACTAAATTTGGTACCATGTGGTATTTATTAGAAACTGCACTTACATAATCTTTAACGATTATACTCCAAACGTAAAAAGAAAAAGGGATAAGAAACCCTTTTTGTTATTAAAGTTTATATGTACCTATTTAGATTTATTTTATACTAGCTGATATGCGCGGCTTCGCTCCCGTAGCACAATGTTATATACATATACACCTGGGAAAGAAATTTTTAATAAAATATTTTGGTCCAGTAGTTTTTGAGCCTATTCAAACATACAAAAATACAAAGGCTTTCTCTTTATAATACGAGTATTAGTATCTAAGATGTATACATATGTGACACATTCACGGTTGACACACCAATAAAATATTTGAATGCGTTTTTTACACCATATTTTCTCTTATGAAGATGAGTCAATCAAAAATAATCTCAAAACACCTACGAAATACCCTAAAACTGCAAACAAAGGGTTTTTTTTTTATGGCAAAGCAAGCAAAGGAGCAAGTGGTTCATGAAAATAGTAAGGACATAAGTGTTGTTCTAGAGCGTAGGTAGGTATATCATCAAAATAGACAACTTAAAATGATAGAGATGCCATATTCAATAAATATGAAAGGCCGCAACACGTGTTACCCTTCACCCTTTCATCCCCTCGTATTATTAATAACTCGGCCGGAACAATGACATTTTAAATTATATTAAATTGAGAACGCGTGGCCCTAAGCTCTAACAATCGAGGTCTAATTTTGAACTTACGTATAATAACGGTAATAAATCTTAAAATTTATTCTGTCTGGCGTGGCTCTAATTTGCCGTAATGGGTCAACATCCCTATTTTGAGGATGGCTATAATGAAATAATCGATAATGTGCCATACATTGTACTGTCCGTTACGCGGAGTGTTTTTAAAATAATGCACTCAAGATTTAACGCAGTGCTGCATTGTCAGGGTAAAACATAGATATATACAGGGTGTCCCAAAATTCAACGATAATACGGCACCAGGTGGTGGGCCCACTCATAACTACTTGAGGAAAAATAAAATAAAAATTCAATCTAACTTATTTTTTAAATTATAAAAAAAAATTGATTTGCTTCAAAAAATTTCACCTACTAAGACATTTTTTGTTACATAATCCTTTATTTATTGTGCAAAGTTTCGTATTTTTGGCTTTGATTTTTGGACTGGATTAAGCGATCTGCATACTGAACTGTACTTGGTATTATCTTGAACTCTGCTTGTGTGAATTGGTTTTTTATGCATATTTTGAACCGTTTAGCATGCCGGTACCCTACACATCGTTGTAATACGCTATCATGCATCTCATTTATGGAGTAACTCTATGCAATGATTACGCTGCCAGCAATTTAAACAGCAAGAAAGGTACCCAAACGCTGAAAGATACCCTTATAATCGAGTATTTATTCATGTGCATCGAGCGTTTTCAGAGGGTGGTCTACCATCTGAAATCAAATCAATGATAAAAGTTATGCACGACAAATAAAACGATCTTTTTTAAGCCGATTTCGTGCTTGTATTAATGCCGGTGGCAAGCAATTTTACATTTACTTTAATGTTAATAATGCAAAAAAAATAAATGTAAAATTGTTTGGTTTAATTCCTTCGACCTCTTTTAAAGAACAATTACTGTTTTGGCCTCATAGAAAAAGTTGATTAGTAAAAGTCGTTTTCAACAAAAAATGTCTTAGTAGGTGAAATTTTTTGAAGCAAATCAATTTTTTTTATAATTTAAAAAATAAGTAAGATTGAATTTTTATTTTATTTTTCCTCAAGTAGTTATGAGTAGGCCCACCACCTAGTGCCGTATTATCGTTGAATTTTGGGACACCCTGTATAGTCTATGGTGTCGTTTATATGGTCAGCTCGTTTAATGGTGTTTAATTTCACTCGGACAAACAATTTGTTTTGAAAGAATTTACAGAAACAAGATACATTATTTTTAGTGCCCCTTTAACTAAAAATAAAATCGACCCTAATAACTATTATCTGGCCTAGTGCCTACCTACCTATATTTTTTAATTTACCCATGTTTTTTAACACTACTAGACTGATTATCATGAAAGTTAAACTGTTCCCTAATTTAAACCAAAAAGGATTATTTCGATATGACTTTTATAGTTTTCGAGACATTTGTAAACACATAGATAAATAGAAATTCATGGACAGACATACAAACATACACTATTACAATACTGCACACGTGCTTGGAAGCGATAATAGAGTCTCACATTCAAATACTATCCAAGTATCCAATTTTAAAAATATTACATTAATACTTGAGTTGGTGTGAATGTTATGTATTATTAATTTTGGCTAATAAACATTATCTTATACCTATTCATAATCATAACAATAGGTATATGAGTAAGCTGATAACCCCCTTTTTAGGTTGGTTAAAAAATTAAGTGAAAGCTCTTAATATTGAGGGCTCAGTTTTGTTCGCAAATATAAGCACATTTCTACAGTCACAAAATGTTTAATAGTATCCCAAGGTACTGGATTCAATGCATGTCACACATAATTCTGTTATTGTTACATGTCACGACTGTTTTATTGGACAAAGATTTCATTTTACTGGCATTTTGCTGCTCTACGGTTCTACCCTGATGTAATAAATACCTGCCATTGTTGTGCTATTGTTATGATGTTCTTGGTAACAGTAGAATATATATAGGGTGTAACGAGTGGATAATAGTACCTGCAGATAGATGATGTTTTGACGGTTCATATAAATGTTTAAAAGTCTCTCAGTTTTCAGAGATATATAATATTTTAAAAAATTACGCCCTTTGTCATTCTTTTTGGTAGTAATACTGCATCACCGTCTCTGGATACATACGTTATTGAATATTTAATTATGATTTCAGTGGGCGCACGCACAATTTTTTTAAACAATGTTTTGCTTAATTTTTCCCTAAGTTTAATCAAACGCAGTAAAATGAAGAATACGGTCACCCAAAGTGTGCCAAATTAAGAGAACTTGCTTGTATCTCTCAAGAGAACTTGCTCATATCTCTAAAACCGAGAGACTCATACTCAATATGAAATATATTTTTCTGAACCGACATAAGGTTCTCTATGTGCAGATACCATATTATCCACATAACACCACATCCTGTATAACACAGGCGAAGCATAGAATATCACTAGATATGAAGCTTTAAATATGATTCAAGGGGGTTGTAATAATGTTATCTTTTAATTAAAATAGCTCAATTAACAACGTTTAGATTACATTTACAATATCTCATATAGTGTTAAGTTTACAATGAAGACAAAAAAATTTCATAACAAAAAATTGTCGATGTGTATATCCACAATGGGTTTTAAACCTTGTTGTTAAAAAACAAGTAAAATATTCACGTCCAATAACTAATAATAAGTCCCGAAAACATAAAGAATAAAAAGATATAATTACATCATTCTAGTTATCTCATACATATTTAGAGGAGTTAAAAGGTGTCAAATCAGTGGGAACTTCCCTGGATTACATATTCGACACGTATCCGTACGAAGAGATAACGGGTAATGCAATTTTAGTTCATTATTGTTAATTGTCTCTTCAACACGAATTTCTCTGTACTGTCCGAAATCCGAATACTGTACGCATTTACGTATGTAACGTACGTTGTATTTTGATTTTGCAAAATTGTAATTGGTAACTTCAGCCTTTTCGGGTGGGATTATAGGATATCGGCATGACATGGTAACATTTTAACGTTGTTGTGTTTTATTTCCCAATATTATCAATTAGGAAAAGAGAGTGGGGGAACTATTTCACTACATCAATCTTTCAGTCTGTTTTCTAAAGTTACTAAAGGACCTGCTACACATAAAGTGGTATATGTGTTCTTGGGCTGTTTTCGCTTAACATCAGTTTAGGAGCATGTCTCACTTGCATTTTTATTGCCATTTGTTAAACTGAAAACTGCGCATTTGTTTAATTATAATTCATTGTCTTCTCGACATTACTCTGTCCAAATTCAATACGCATCGCCCAATTCTTTCTCTCCACAATTAAACCTTGTTATTTAGTTATCATTTCCTAAACATTATAATATGAAAATGTGCATATTGGTATCAATATTAGTAAAACTAGGAAGTACATGGATACAATATCGCAATCGGTTTCGGTTATGTGGTTTAGTTTGCGGCTCGGTTAACGGGGCTCGTGTTAACGATCTATTTTAATGTTGCATTGGCAGCGGTCCAATACTTAACTAATATCGAAGATTAACTAACGCTTTGCTATGCTTAGTTACGGTTATCAGTGGACATTGATTATTATGTGTGGAAGTGTGAAAACTTTAAAGATTACACTCGAGTAGAGTGGGAATTACGAATTGCTTTCGGTTACTTTGTGCTCGTCTTAAGCGTATATCTTCCTCAACGGAACTTCGTCTCTGCATCGTAGGCGTGGTACATCACCTTCGAAGATGACCGTTTTGAAATAAGCATTTTGGATGATAAAGAAAGAAAGTTTATTCCATACACAAGCAATATCAATAAATACCAAACATAGAGAAAAATACAGACAATGAAAGTAAAATGAGAAGGAAAGAAAATACAATGATACTAACGATATATCCAGAGATACTTCAGATAGTAAGGATTTGAGACTGGGATTATATTATATTTCAAATTTCAAATTTTACTGTTCGTAGGCGGTAGTAATAACTTAACATCAGGTGATTTTTATGACTTGTAATCTCCTATCATAAATAAAAAGTTATGAACCATTAATTACAATTCAAAACCTTACCCCGAACAACACTAATAAAATATGTAAAAATAAAATGTTCAATGGAACGAAATTAAAATGATTATTGAAGTTTTAAAATTTGTTGTTCCTCTGAAATTTTAAACACTGATAAAAGCACGCACGCATTTTGGAAGTATAAACATATTTTACCTGGATTGCTTTTTAATTCAATTATCCGGAAATATTGAAGCTGCTTTATAGAGGAAAAAATGCCTCATGTGATAACTGCACTTTGAATGAATTGAACTATAAAAATATTGAATTTTCCAAATAATTACTGTGATGCTAATAAACATATGTTTTACAAAAGATTCTTAAATAAATGTCATTCATTCCATTCACTACCTTTGAATACGTTGCAGTCTCTTGTGAAGAGTGGGGGGCCTGGTAACCTATAGGACAGGTATATATTGGTTATCTAAAGATAAGGAGTCAAAATATTACTTTGTATGTCTTAATAGTCTAGTTTCTCTTGACAATATCTTTCAAGTTTTTGTATTCTAGATTATTATTCAAATTTCGTTTGGCGACTCTACAACACAAGTCCAAACGCCAGTGTTGTTAAAAAACTAATCCCGCGAACAACATTTCCTGAAATATTAAAATTAATTCGTGCAACTAACAACGCAGCGCATACGGAGATATGCAAATAGTATGCACTTTGTACGTAATTGCCCGTCATTTTATACGGAATTATATTCTGCTTGCCCGTAAAGTTTCGTATAACAAGACTTAAATTAATTACGAGTTAAATTAATAACAGAATACTTAACGCGAGTACATAATTTGAAAACTTCCGATGTAATTAGAAATCCTCACGAAAGCTACGCTAATTTGACATTTTTGCTCGCGTCATTTTGTATCCTTTTGTGAACGTATTATTTCAAAGTATTGGCTATTAATAATAAGGAATTCCTTGCTAATATAAGTAAAATATTTTTTTATTAGACGTATTGTAACTGACTATAAGCCACAACTATGCATATAATTAAGTTGGATTGATTAATATTCTATATTGTTGTTTAAAATAGTTAGCGAGCATTGCTTCAAATCGTATCAGTTAAGTTACTAACCTCCACAAAAAATCGAATTTCGCAGACAATTTCTTAGATTTATACGTTTTTGTTTTGTAGTGTCATCGATATGTCCTGCATTCCAAAATACAATAATGAATAAACAATTTTTTATTTTTAAAAGCTTCCATTTTCAAAATGTATAATTTAAACCCAGGTGCACACGTGAACCCCGCGGTATCCGCAGCGCTCTGTGTGCGTCGCCGCGTGTCGCCGTTACGCGCGGCGCTGTACGTCGCGGCGCAGTGTGGCGGCGCCATTGCAGGTGCGGCGGCTATTTACGGGTGAGTACTAGCCTTAAAATTTAGTGCCTGTCATTGCGGCTGTATGTGGACGGACCTTAGCCTAAGCTCATATATTTTGCGTTGGTAACATTTAATTGTGCACGGGCTATAACGTCACGTTGATTGCAAATAAACATATCGATTGTTGTTACAAAACAACGAGATAATTATCTGTCAATATAAATGTTTTCAAAATTATTTACATTGGTGAAAACTAAACTAACAAACCAAAACGATCTACAATGAGTTACTACTCATAAAAGGCTAATTGTAAAATGTGAGTACATTTTGCGAAAAATTGTTTATTAAAGGCATTAATTTATAAGCTTTTTAAAAAGCTAGAGTCATACAATCAAAAGTCTGGATCAATTAAACGTTCACAAACTGATCAAAATCACTCGTCAATCGTTTAATTTTAAATCGAATCAATTTCAACAAAAAATGACAATGGATAAGTATGAAAGCAAAAACAGAATACAATGAAAAAGGAAAAGATAATAATCGAATATTAAATGAACGGTATCAATTTATATTTATTACCACAATAAACAAGCTTTTTGTGTTTCTTCATATAATTCTGCGGCTGTAAGTAGGTAATTTATTTAATCTATATCTTCGTTGTTCGTGTATAAATTATTATGATAAAAAATAGAGAACCTAACATTCCAGGATGTTTGTGTGCCAATCAGGCCGCAAATACTGGAAAGATATTGATGAAATTTCGTATACAGATAGTTTTTTATCTGGATGAGATGATAGAATATTTTTATTAGACCCTGAATTTAATGCGAGCGAAGCACCGGGCATAAGTTAGTTACTCATAAATAAGATACAGTTACAATACAAAACAGATAAAAATTTTCGTTGAGGCAAAAAATGAAGCGCGATAAATCATTATTAAAAGTTGCACTCGTTAAAAATTTAAAATGTTCCCAACAACCGCACGCGGATGTTATTTACTGGTTTTTAAATTGTACTCGGAGATATTTAATTTTTTAATAACTCTACTGTTTATTTTATAAACGAATGTGGGTCAGAATTAAAAACACTGTTGTTGTTGCTTGGTTACTAAGTTTGTCTATGATATTTTTATAACAGCTCAAAATTGGTAAAAGCTAAGCGTTCACGTGACAGTATCGTAAGCTTTGGAGTTTGGACACATCGGATTTTACAAATTGTAATATTATTTTTATAGAATAATGAATCAGATTCATTATTTTTTAGGTGTTTATGCGATATAGATGCTTACGCCGTACAATTCCGATATGTGGACGCTTAGCAATAAAATTTATAAGAGTTAGAATTATTTCAGTCAACATGATGATAAACTATTCTACCTAATAAGCTAATATTATACAAATTCAAATTCCTGGACATCTTAACACAACGCCACCTAGTTCCAAACTAAGCAAAGCTATAGAAACGAGATAAATGATATTTAAACATATTTTTTTCGTAAATACATACTATAGATAAATTAACAGTAGAAAATTAATGTTCATCACGTCATTATTTTCTACTCGTGGGGATAGAACCCACGCCCTCCGGCGCAATAGACCTTTTCTGTATCCAATGCGCTAATTCAGATTATGATATTTTGTTAAAAATACCTTCTCCTCTTGATGCTCAATTCTGAGGTTTTTAGTCAACTTTAGCTTAACAAATGCCTAGGATTGAAAAGGATCTTTATCGGTGTAAATATTTGTGACTTTCGATAGTACATGCAAACATGTCAACACATATCAGATTGCCGTATCTGAAATAATATTTATTCTAGATATTTCATGATGTCAATAAGCCATCTTTATTCTTAAAAATGAGGTTTATTTGAATAAAAAGTAAAGGCGAGAGAGATTTTATTTCTTACATCTCCTTTTGTCTATATGACGGATAAGCATTTATTATTTTAATTTAGAACATGTGCATAAATAATTGTCCGAGCGAAGTGAGGTCTCAGAGTTGAGATGCCCGGGCGATTGTATGTTTGTATGTAAGTATGAAACTTTGTCCAACGATAACTTAAGCACCTATTGTTTATCCGATCTTGATAAAAATTTGTACGCAAATACTATAGATAAAAAAATTCAAGATTGTCTTTGCGAAGTATGGTTGTAACTTCCTGAAGAAAAAACATAAGTACTTAACCTACGATACGCTACCGGCATAAGGAAATCCTACTGATATTATAAATGTGAACATTTGTGGGGATGGATGTATTTTTGTGAATCTTTCACGCAAAAACTACTGAATCGATTATGATGAAACTTACTATATATATAGTTCAGGATCCAGAATAACACATAAGCTATTTTTAACCCTGGAATTTCTACAGGATCAGAAGTTACGCGGGGCGTGGATAGTTAATTAATTAAAAATATATAGTTTGGCAAAGCAGCTGGGTTGCCAGTGGCGACTGAAGTTTGTTTGAAATTTTTGGATTCAACTGTTTATGCTTCGGTTGAACTGCAAAGTTTAAATGACCACAAAACGGTGTTTTAATAACGTTCCTAAAAATTAAGTCTTTATATTCATAGTGTTTGAACCGTAAACATAGGATCGAAATTCTTCTCTCGTTAGCAGTTTAGGTTAAAATTAAATTACTGTCTAGTCTTAAAACTAGATTGTAATCTATATATCTTGAACAAAAAATATAAAGGTGATATGAAAGCCAAATTCACCAACAAAATAATTGATATCTAAATGGGTGCCAAGTCCAGTTTAGCAGTAAAGTGAAAACTAAAATTACTTATTAGACTTAAGGCTAAATTGTCTTCACAGCATAACCACTATTTTGTTATGTTAGTTTACTATAAACAGAAAAAAAATCTGGAGACGCTGATATTCAAAAGAGAACTCGTTAAAAAAAGACGGGTTGAATTGTGAATTTCCGCTCTTACATTTAAAACAAATTTCTTCCCCTTTCTTCCTGTTTACCTGCTTTGGCTTTGTTACGTAATGAGCTTTACAGTTTTCGTCTTCCCACGAACGTAAATTTATAAAGATTATAATCATCTACACTAATACTATAAAGAGGAAAACGTTGTTTGATTGTTATGAGTAGGCCCAAAAACTAATGGACCGATTTTCGAAAGTTACATTATCCATGAGTAACATAGGCTATATTTTATTTTGGAAAAATAGGGTGCTGTAAGATATATGCTATATAATATTATGGGACGGGAACGACGCTGCGCCGAACAGCTAGTTAAAAATATAATAGAGTATAAAACAAAGTCGCTTTCTCTGTCCCTATGTCCCTTTGTACCCTATCTTTCAAACTACGCAACGGATTTTGATGTGTTTTTTAATAGATAGAGTGATTCAAGAGGAAGGTTTATATGTATGATAGCATCCATTAAATAGTGGACAAATACTTTTATTTTTGAGGTCTATTTAATGTGATGTCGTTCAATTATGAATTTCGTGTTTATTATCAGCATTGTACCCGTGCGAAGCCAGGGCGAGTCGCTAGTCCATAATATAACATTGTTCTTTTATCCCATAAAAACTGCGCTGCAAAAACAAGGCAATTGGTTAAAATTCAACGTCACTTTGTATTTGAGCAATTATCGGTGCATATTCGATATCTCGTTAAAAACAAAATAAAACGGATGAAACAGGTCCATAACCGGTTGCAGTTATATTTAAAATGTTAACAGTAACTAGCATCTTTTGTTCAATTTGTGTTTAATGTGTATTTTGTAGAAAGTAACTATATACGGCAATCTTATAAGAACTAGTTTCTCGTGACAGCTGCCAAGAACTAGATAGGAACAGCATTTTCTAGGTGCAAATATATACATATTTGGAGATATATCTTATATTAATTAATATTTTGTATTGTTTTACTATTTTGCGCATTACACGGACGACATAATCGGAACTGAATACAGCAATAGTCTATTCCGTCGGAGGGTGTGGGTTCGATCCCCACGAGTAGTAAATTATTATGGGACGAACATTGTAATTTTTTAGTCTGGGTGTTAATTTATCTATAGCTTGTATGTACAAAAACGTATGTTTAGGTATGTCTATCAGTTATCTAGTTTTCACAGTACAAGCTTTGTTTAGTTTGGGAATAGAAGGCGCAGTGTTAATGTCCCTGAATATTTATATATTTAATTAATTATTATTGTTTTTAAATGAGAGCTACTACAAGAGCATACAGCGTCCGTGAACTTCAATTACCGCAGTTGCAAGGATCGTAAATTTCAAGACACAGTCTTATACGCACACATTCCACCCTTGCAATTTACATTTTTATCGATAAAACAACAATTCAAACGATGCCTTTAACTAGATATTTCGGTATAGGTATGCAAGTGAACACATTACGTCCCTGAATTTGACTTCTGTTCCTGCATTGTGGTTCCACTTTCAAACACAAATCGTATTCAAGTACCATAGAGCGTAGACTCAACAACAGACAAAGCAGGTATTGCGAGTACTAGAACACAAGTTCTCTACGTTTTGCTGAAGCTTTTAGTCTTTGCCAATAGGATTGCCAGGCTAATTATTCTAGGAAGTACGAACAGTATAAACATAGACAATTAATTGGCAACGCTTAGCTTGTCAATTAGACGTCTATTTTGTGTTCTGTAAACTGTAAATTAATTGTCAGAAACAGTTGTGATTTTCTGTGCATTCCATATTCAGTTTATTGCTGGGTTTAATTTACCCCTAAGGTTAAGCTTAAAGTATTATACTATTATATTAAGTAATGCTCATATCCATACATCATCAATTTTACTACAAAGGATATTCTTTATAATCATTTAAATAATGATATTGCATTCGAACATTACGTGATATTTTCCATTTCCCAATGACCTTCATACTTAAATATTTAATTCCTCTCCGCACGAGCTTTATTTAATCGTTTATTCCTAAAAACAAAAGGCTTAAACACAATATATTGTTATCAACGGTGGGAGTCGTGATAAGAATAACAGAAGGTAAGGTCTAAGGGTATCTAATCCCAGAGGCCGGTCCCAATATCACTTACCTTTTTCTATCCACGTCAGAGCTTTATGCCCTTCTCATTATATTCTTTTGTTTGGAGTTAAGGTATTTTTTACCAAAAGATATTTTCAGGGAAATGTTTTACGATTGTACAAATATAACGCATACGTGATTTGTATAGTAGTAAACGAAAACTTACGCTGTTCAATTTACTTTTTTTTTCTTTGTTATTCCGTAACTTTCTTAGGTTACATACAAGGAACGTTTTCGTTTGATTTTATATTACGACAATTTTCTAAAAATGTATCATCGTATACACAATTCTTTATGTATAGTAAAATTAAAAAAAAACTAATGCCTATACTAGAACAATACTCAACTTAATGGAGTATTTAAATGTTATAAAGTCACTATTATTCTAATGGAGTGCGTACGAGACAGCATCTGTCAGTATTTAACTTTACACAATTGTATTAGAACTTGTATTTTCTCGTCTGGCAACCCAGGACATTCCTCAAAAAGAGTAAAAGGCGAGACTGCGCTCTCTTGCCCCCTCAAGTGTGCTCTTCGTTTTATCTTTTTCTTTGAAAGTACGTTTTCAGGTACATCTTTATTTATAACTAGGTTTTAAGTTTGGCAAGTCGCTGTTTAACTTTGGTTCAAGTTGCGTGTGGAATGGGTAATGTAATAAAATGTGCGTATTATGTCTTTGCTTACTTATTTGTAAATATTGCTCTTGTTAAAAAATTATGCTACAAATGAAAATAAATGTGAAAGTTTGGATGTTTAGATGTATGTATGTGTAATTCACGCATCAGCTACTGTAAGGATTTTGATGAAATTTTGTATAAATAGAGATAGATTATAGAAGGATTAGGTGATTCTTTTCATTAATCTACAGACACCAAATTTTACGCGAGTGAAACCGCGAGCGCTAATTGCTCATAAGAATAAAATAAGATAGAACTAAACTCAAACAATTAGTCTAAACATTGCAAATTAAAATTATTTAAGACGTTTCTCTGGTTCTAGAGGTATATAAAACATTTTGATTCATTCTTCAAACAATTGTTACCCAAAACGGCATGTGTAAACACACCTGCCATAAAACTGTATTTGATTTCAATATAGCATTGAAACGCAAATGACAATAGCAGAGTAGACGATACAATTTTGAATGGAATTTTACCTGGGTTGCCATTTATCGCGGGGCAGTAAAATATTGTAACGAAATTACTGTCTCCCATTGGTTTTACTCCAAAAAATTTGTAAAGGTTCGTAAGGTTTATTTTTATGTAACTGGTAACTATTGTACTAGTATGCGATTTTATACGCAGTTTTTATAAATTGAGTAAGATTAAAAAACGTTCAAATTGTTACATGTAAGCTGTGCAAGCGGTTTTACCCGCGTGTATTCCCATTCCCCTGGGATTTTAGAATAGAAGCTATCCTATGTCCTTTCTAATTTTCGTCCTAAGGTTTCAAACAATCTCTGAACAAAATTTCATCCAAATCGGTTAGGCGTGAAGAAGATACAGACATACAGACACAGAGACAATTTTATGTGTTTTGTCACTCGTGATAAAATGTACTGTAACTTAATTTAATTAGAAGGTTATAGGCCCTTTTTGGTATTTGTTTATGTTTGCTTTAAGTACAAATTTATTTTTCAATAAAGTACTCTGTCATATTCAATTATGCCATTTAACTTTTCAACGTGTTCGCCGTTAAAAATGCAAAAGGCTAAGTGCTCTATATTCTGTTTGGATTTAAAATTGCATTACTTTAATAGCACGCCATCGTTGATGTTTTCCTTAAATATGGCCTTTTAATAAATGTTTATTCGTTATAGTATATTGCGTTTACCTATTTATTTTTATAATTATTTGTATTGTTCATTAACGTAAGATACGTTCACAAGAACGTAAATCATTTGAAAGCGAGATCAAGAGCGGGATATTGGTAGGAGAATGCGAGATGAAAGACATTGTGGTGAAAAAAATGGCGGCAAAAAAATGTTCAATAAATGAGTCATACTAAATTAACAAAGCCTCGCTGACCCTTTCCATTATTTTTTTATTTTTTACGCGTTTAGGTACATGTTCTGAATGTCCTGTAAACAAATGAAACGCTAGCTATGTAACACCTTATATATCAGTGATTTCTGCCAGGCAACCTGGGTAAAAAGAGAAAAGAGTTATCCAACTATTTAGGCGGGGTGAAATAAAATATAAATCTTTGTAATTTCGTACATGAAAGGCTCTATTGCCAAAAAGCGATCTCTTACAAGAGGTAGTAGAAAAGGACTAACCTTTCAATCTAGGAATAAATTAAGTTTAAAAAAGTGGTATGTATGTGTTTATTGTTTAGTTTATTAAGTAGACTTTGTTA
>LQNK01000286.1:182801-193844 GCA_001586405.1 Phoebis sennae | reverse complement strand
CAATTATGCCATTTAACTTTTCAACGTGTTCGCCGTTAAAAATGCAAAAGGCTAAGTGCTCTATATTCTGTTTGGATTTAAAATTGAATTACTTTAATAGCACGCCATCGTTGATGTTTTTCTTAAATATGGCCTTTTAATAAATGTTTATTCGTTATAGTATATTACGTTTATCTATTTCTTTTTATTTTTCCAAATATTTAGGCGGGATGAAATAAAATATTAATGATTGTAGTTTCGTACATAACAAAGGCCCTTTTGCCAAAAAGCGATCTCTTACAGGCGGCAGTAGGAAAGGACTTACCTTTTAATCTGATATATGTTTATTGTTTAGTTTACTTACATAACCTTTGTTAAGCGGAATGTAAAATGTAGGTCAGTGATTGTTAAGTTCTTGGGATATGAGAAAAACATAGATAAGCTTAAAGGATGGACTAAATTCTTAAATACAACATAGGCAATATGACATCAAGCGACAGATTAACGAAAGGAACGTTACGTAAACTGATCAAAAAATTGCAATCTTCGCTAAATTCATAGATAGGGGAAAGTTATTCTTCAGGTCTAGATTTAAACCTATTTGGGTACCTTTAACTATTTAATACAGGGTTACGTCTTCTCAGAAGTCCCGCATTAGGCACCCATATTGTGCTGTTTGATTACGGCCATGTTGCGAGCGAGGTTAATTTTACAGTATCTAAAATTCCTGTCACTACATTCTGACGCAAAAAGTATTAAAGTAAAATCCTTTGTTTCCAAACAGCCCTCATTTTACTTTGCTGGGCGTCCAGGCAGTCTCATTAATATTGTCATACTGGTAACATGACGTTTTTTGTGAATGCTTTTTGCTCATCTTAAACTATGATTTCTTTTGTGCGGTCCCTTTGATCACGTGTCGTGTGTTGTTAGAGATAATTGTGGCGTTGTATTTAATTAAATTTGTTTGTTTTAAAGAGAAAGAATATGCTTGACATTGTTTTGAGGCCAAATTCAGGGTAAGGGATTTCGCATTTATATTTTACTAGCTGAACCGCAAGGCTTCGCTCCCGTAGCATAATGTTATACATATAGCCTATTAAAATATAGCCTATGTTACTCGTGAATATACATTATCCACTTCTCTTTCGAAAAATTTCTCTTGGCTTTCGAATGGTGAAAGATATTTAAAAACGGTTCAGTGGTTTTTGATCCTATTCATTACAACCAAACAAACAATCAAAGTTTTCCTCTTTATAATATTTGTGTATCTAGATTAAGTTATGTCGAATAGCAAAAAATAAAATTCGATTAACAAAGAAGTTACACTCGTATTGAAACAACGATTTTTTAGATTTATTATTATTTTATTATATTTTTGATTTATAGTACAGAAAAGTGTTCCCTATCTCTATATACTGCAATTATATCATCACTTATCAAGCAAAGGGTCTCCGACGGAGCACTGAACCCAGCAGATGTTAAGCGGGTGCACGCAAGATGCACGTGCAGGTTGCGCACGTGTAGACCCCTCTTTACAATACGATGTAAACTGAGCTTTATACTTTACGCGCCAAAGTACAAAATACAGATAACATACAATTTGAGAACTTGTCAAGTTTGATGCTTTGAATTATAGTATCCTGTTACGGATCTACGGGCTTTTTGTATCGCGTTGGATCGGCCTATTTTTAAAAGCTTTAAACCTGTTCAGTACTGCTAATATTGATTACTAGCTTTCCGCCCGCGGCTTCGCTCGTGGACTACAAATTTCTGTATTTTGTAGAGATCCTGTCGTGCGGTATGACATATTTACTAAAGTAGCGTATACTTCGTAAAATATTTATTTTACCAAAAACTTATTTACAGGTTTCTACCTTTATTTTATTTTTGAACACCTATGTAAAGACATCTTTTTCGCGAATATATCATCATTTGGTCATATATTCGCGAATTTATTTTTTTACCCTCCGTCTATATGTATGCTGGGGGTGGCTCTCCAAAAATATTTTGTTCAAATAGAATGTATCCTAAAAATTGCACCTAATATTGATCTATCAACATGTAAATTTTGTCAAAATCTGCACAGTGGTTTTTACGTGATTGACGCACAGACAAACAAAAAATTCTAACCATGATTTTGGAGTCTATAAAAATATTGCAAATACTCTTTTTGAAAATAATCAATGTACAGAAATTTCTGGTTACTATTTTATTATATGTACGATAAAATGTATTTAGGTTACTCTAATTAATATAATACAATAAATATTATATTTCCATTGTGTTATTTCTATTGCAAATAAATCTCAGAAACACAATAAAAATGTTGTGTCGTATGTTGTATTCTATTGAGTTAGAAGAATATATCTCTGAGAAAATTATGAGATATTTATTACTTTATTTGCAGAAATTTATTTTTTCAAGTTCGGAATCGCGTACTGAATATTTTATTTTACTTTCGAAATGTGACAGACAATTTCGACATCCACTTTGTGATATTCCTTGTAAAAACTTTTGTGTACGAAAATGGAATATTAAAAACATCGGTTAGATAATGAACGGTTGGCCTAAAAATTACAAAGCGTCTCATTTCTAAATTATTAAATTGACTCTGAAAATGAGCCTTATTCATAACAGGAGTATTGACCTACGTAAGAACGTTAGCTAGTACCTTAACACCTGTAACACAAAAGTAACGATACTATGAGTTCTCACAAGGCACAGGGCTCCATAAATCTATTCAGAGACAATATTTGAATGGCGGTCTGTCACTTGGTGTTTCTATAAAGTATATTCCTCTCTCAACATTTTTCTTGTCTTGCTTTTTCTCACCGACCTATTTTATTTTTAATGATACTCTCTCCTTATTGTTAGGGTTGTCTGGTAGAGATCGCTACCGAGCGATAAGACTGCCTTTTGCTTGTTCTGTATTCTAGTTTTCTATTGTTATGTCCTTTTTATATGCAATAAAGTGTTTTCATTTTATTAAATTTAATTTCATAAAGACTTGTTTTATGGTACGCATTGAGAAATATCTTATTTCGCTTAGTATTTTACATAAGTATTTTTTGTGGATAAAATCTTCTTTGCCATAAGCAACTGGCACGATGTGCTTTCTACCAGTAACATTCATTTTATTTTGAGGTGATAATCTATTCTGGGGTTTACAGTTCTAATGTCACTCAGTCTGCATTTAATTGAAATGAAGTCGTAATTCCGAAACTGAATCGTAGGCCTCTTTATTTTCCCCTTTACGTCCCTAACGTTTAGATTTGTAGTTTGCCGTCTGCTCGCTTGCTGCGTCAAACGAAACGTAATTACGGAGGTATATTATTACACACTGAACTTGCATTTTACTTGTCGCAGACTAGTTCCCTACAGGGCCGTAGCCGGTGGAGGCATTCAGGGGCCATTCTCTCGCTATCTTTTCAATTTGTGCATTCTGGCCAAAGCAAACCTCACATTCTCCAGAACCTTGCTGAGTAATAAGGCTCTGAAGTTAATTTTTAGAAGGAAACAGCTACATGAAGTCTGTATGTGACACAAATGTATAGTTTGACTAACTGAGAAGTAATAATGCCTTCTATACCGATGGTGGCCAATCTCAACAGAGATCAGCGATATTATTGTGCACAAGTATGTGCGCAAACACAGGTGCACTCTATTCCTTCATTCTCATACTCCGATTGGAGGGCAGACCTACATGACCGGAGAGAGATCTCAGGCAAGACTGACGGTTTTACGTGCTCTCTGAAGCACATCAACACTTTTAAGAAAAAACTCAATAAATTTTTGCTCCACCCGGGAATCGAACCCGAGATTTCTCGATCAATGCAACCACTAAACCAACGAAGCAGTCAACTGAGAAGTATATGATTGCTGTTTCCATGAGAGCAAGGGCTTCAACTCAAACTCCTGAACTTCTGTTGCCCTTGGTTTTACTCTGACTTCGGCCCTGCTTCCAGCTTATTCAAAGAGCGTAGATCACATCGAGCTGCAGGCGATACGTGATCTGAATTTATTTGTACGAGTCTAATAGTTTCCGTAACTGAAAGAAAATAAAATAGAAAACCTTCAAACAGATCGTATCGAAAGTTCGGAAAGAAATTCGTTTACAACTTTCCTAATGTTTTGATAGCTTCGGTTATTTCGAGTACAGATAATTTAAAGGTTATGTATAATTAAATGTATGTTAATAAAAACAATTTTTTTTGTCTTTTTTATATAGTGAACGAAGAATAAGAATACGCAACTATAATTCAAGTTAGATTAAAACATCTGCTCGCGGCCATGCTACAATAATAAATAAAACGCGTGGAATTTATATGGCTACATTTCTTCAGACGTTAAGATGTTAAACTGTCTTCTCTAGGTGGAATTCTGAATTAAGCGCAAGCCCATTGTACGGCTATAAAAAGTATATTGTTTCTAACTAATGAACCAACAAACTTCGCGAACAAAGCTCCTACAAACAAAGAGACTCATTAAAAGCTTGAATATCGATATTTCTGCATTATAATATTGTGATACGATATTTCAGTGGTGAAATTTTGATATTTGCAATACCAGACATGGGCCGGACGAAATTGCATCCGCGTGATGCAATATTTATGGTTTTTCCCTCGGGCCGGACGAATTTGAATTTCGAATTCCTTCGTAGTTTACGCTGTGTCATTTGTCTATGGAAGCAATAGATACTAGATGAATGAACGCACAGACTTTATTGCAAAAAGCGCGATTTATGATAACGTTGTCGTATGCGGCAGATGTTGCTGAGATCGGGCGAAGGAAAATATTATCTAAGATTTCATATTTACTCGCTCACGGTAGAATATAAATTTTATGGTGATATCGCATAAAACGTGACACCCTTTTACGTGGTATTCTTTTACTGAATTAATTAAGAGCCTGCGCCAAAGTCAAAATTCCTCGAATTCTTTATGTCACAGATATTGTAATATTGGAATGATCGTTTTTCACAAATTAAAAACTATCCGTGTAAATAGGCTTTTTTATTTCTTACTATAAGAACGATATAACTAAGCGATGAAAAATTGCTTGTAGCTCGGAATTTGGTTACAGACTACAGAAAAATTAAAACTGTTTTCACACTTTATGTAAATTCTGAGTCCATCCAAAGACATAAAAGAAAAACATTTGAAACTTATAAAAGCATTTGTACTGTATGGTTTTGAAAAAATAGTATATTCAATTTATTTATGTATCTTTAATAACTTAATAAAACGGCACATAAAACTAATACTAATATCACAAGACTGGGACGTGTGACGCAGGTGCAAGGATGTGACAAAAGACAACACCTTACGGCCAGAATCCTTCGTCCATATGCAGACGCTCAGCTTGACGGTCGGTACTCTCACCACGAAGGAGTTAAAGCTTATTTTACGGCGAGATTCCATCCATATGCGAATCCGATCGGAAAGTATCGAAAATCGGAACAAGATTCTTAGTTCCTTCGAAACTTCGACGGAAACCTCTATGTTCCAACATCAGATTTTTGAATACCCTGCCGTTCTACTCATAGTTTTGAGAAAATTGTTCGAAAGTTCGAACCCACTAAAATTTTATTTATATTTAATTTAAAATAAATAATACATAATTAATATTCTTGTTTCTGATCGAAAATGCATTTCCATCCAAAAAAGATGAAATTATTGATAAATTTCACTGATTTTATTCACCTCACAGTAGTACAATCTTGCTCAACTATAATTGTATAATGTCAGATGTTAGTTAAGCAGAATCGGAACGGTGACGAATATGGGCCAATTACGACTGCGCTAATTAGCCAAGTTCCGTGTTTGTTCGAATTAGCAGATTTACAGGATATTTCTGATGTTTATGGTTTGGATTTGAATGGGTTAGTTGACTATTTTTTTATCACTCAAATTGACTATTTTCCATCAGAAAATAGCTGTATAAAATTATTTTATAATATCTTAAGAAATAGAAATTTGCATTTAAAGTTTCAAATTAGACAAAGACCGAAATAACACTGACGTTATAACTACATAATTTTATACAAACCTCATACAAAACACGTGAGAAACGATGACTTTCAGACCGAATAACCGTTGCTTTTTTATCGAAATTTAATTCAGATTTTAATTTTGGCTAAAGTTTTTCATTACTTGTATGAAAACGTGTTTATAAGGAAAATTTTATATGTTTCAACTACCCTATCGCATAATTATGGAAAATTAATTACGGACATATAAATATTGGAAGATTAAGGAGATCCCGGAGCCGCGAAATTCTTGACGCAGAGGAAGGCAACCGTGAGGTTTTAGTCAGTAAGAGCCTGACATAACCCTTCAGCCACCACCGAGGTAGTAGGGTATCTATGCAGTATTTCCTTACGATAAAATAGTTACCCAGTTCGGAGTTAACATTAAATGGTATTAGATAAGACAATCGTGTTTACTTCTTATGTAAGACAAATTTCCCGCACTTAATAGCTTCATAAAAATAGATTGGCACAAACGACCTTCCAGAATGGCCCTTGTCGCTAAAATATCATCTTACTAGTGTTATTTCTAAGGGTTATAAAAGACGTAAGATCTCAAGGCAGCCATTGGTGTAGTTTGATTATATAGACCTAATTTTCGTAGATATTTCATTGAAAATAGAAACGAGGGTATGATGCCCGGTTTCTGAGTATTTCAGTTAAAATGTCAATAGTTACCAGTTAATTCATTACCTGTCAGACAAATTTCAGGTGAAATTTGACAATGATGCGTTGCCTAGAAACGCAATTGCCACAGTTAAGCGCTAAGCGCTATCGATTAGATAAACTAGCGTTAAACTCTCAAAAACAGGGCACCATACATCTACTGTGAAATGCATTTTATAAATTATGGATCAATTTCATATGGAAATTGCGCTTTAAATATTAAAAAAATAATGAATGCCATTTCTAATCACCTTCATTAACAATATATATTATATTTATTTTTTATTCATAAACAGAGTTTATATTCACCATAGAGTTGTTCAAGTGGTTTTCAATTTAGAACGAATGTTTATTATTTTCTCTACAAATTTCAAAGTATTCGTCTCCAGTTTTGTATAATAATCGTAAAAAGATATAATAAAGAAAATTGGTCACTCTCATGACCATAAAACGTCTAGGTCTGTGTCTTTCTACTTCTAGGACATTACAAGTTAATCCAATACATCATTAGTATCGAATAGTTGCCCCAGAACTGTAAGATATTCGATATTATGTGAGCCTACATCGTGTTGATCCCGATGGAATTGCTATCCAATATGCGGAGTGCTCATACACTTAACTTTATTAGAGCTATTATATAAATTGAGATACATCTTAAATTCTGACGGGTAATCGCAGATTAACATCACTCAAAGGTTTATTAAAAAGGTATCTTTATATTTTGTATTTCATTTTCAGGGTTAGGTAAAAAGTGAACCTTTTACTAAGTATACGCTGTCTGTCTGTATATCTGTCCCCAGGTTGTATCTCATAAACCGTGATAGATAGAAAGATAAAATTTTAACAGATTATGTATATAAAACCGCTATAACTATAAATCCTAAAAATAAAAATATTATAGAGGGTCCTTATATACAAAGCTCTTTGTGCGAGTCCAACTCGCGCTTGGCCGGTTTTATTTGTACTTGTTAATTTTCGACATCGACTTTTGTTTGTTCATATTGTTGACAAAGAATTTGGCATTTAATTTATTTTTTTGTTCCAAAAAATTATAATGCCGCAGTATTTTTTATTATTTAAAGCTGTTATTTGCCGGTGGCATTAATATGATAATGAAAAATTCTTGTCAGTATAATCTTCAGGCTCATGTTCTATATTTCTTAGAAGTTGTTAAGTATCTATGGATTAAAGTCGCCAGGTTTCCTTTCTTACAAACGGGATTTAAACTTTAAAGTATAAAATTGAGAGTATTTAGTATTTTGTTTAAATTTGATAATAAACAATATAGAGACGTCATATCACTAACTTTTTTATAATAATAAAAATAATATTATATACTAGCTGTGACGCGCGGCGTCGCTCCCACAGCATAATAGTATATAACCTATGTTACTCGTGGATAATATAGTTTCCGAATGGTGAAAGAATTTTTAAAATCAGTCCAGTAGTTTTTAAGCCTATTCATTACAGACAAACATAGTTTTCCTCTTTATAATATTAGTGTAAATATCCAATAATATAGCCAAGAAAGACAAAGACTTACAAGGACGTTTCAATAAAATTTTACATCAGAATTCATACGTACATTTTTGTATTTAACGATTCTTTCACGGTCCCTTTATAATCCCTATATCGTTTTAGCTCAAAAATATTAGAGAAAACATATTTTTTTAGTCTCGCTCGCCATCCCAATCATACAACAAAGGTATAGATGAAATCCAAATAACAGCAAAACATTTTAATAATAAACAACGTTCGGCTCGCCAGAACAAAGCTTCATTCATATGTATTGTATCGATTTTTGTGTTACATATTTTACATTTTTACAATTACTGAAATAATAAACACTCACGGCTAAAACTATTAGACACACACACACACACACACACACACGCACGCACACGCAGATTCACACAAGGCTCCAAATATAACTATTCATTGATTTTTTTTTTCCTCTCACATAGTTTTTATTTTCTTATGTTTGTTAAGTTAACATGTTCACTCTCTAAAATTGTTATTGGTGTGCCTTTTAATTGGCGTATTGTTCTGTAAATTATTATCTAAAAAAAGTGTAATTAGCTGTAAGGTACCTATTAGAAATAAAATAAAAATAAAATAAAATAAAATTTTAGGGCCATATAAAAGCAAGCAAGTAATAGCCTAAAATTATAAAAAAGAACAGAAGATTTTTATTATTTGATTAGCTGTTGCGCGCGGTTTCGCTCCTGCGGCAAAATGTTATAAAGTGTAACTCGTTGAAGATGCAGCTGTCTGGTGAAAAAATGTTTGAAATCTGTGCAGTAGTTTATGTGTCAAAACATCACGAACATACAAGAACAAAAATGTTTCCTTTTTATAATATTAGTTTATATAAACTTTAAAAGTAGTAAACGAATTTCTTATCATTTGTAGGCAATATAGTGTTCAAAAATTCGTAATAATAAGAATTGAAGTTTGTAAATAAAATCTGGTAACTAGACTTGGTAAAAATAAGTAGTTAAATCAGTTCCTATGAGATTAAGAAAAAACGTAGACTTTATTTGACTTCTCATCTTAGTAGGCGTCCATATATTTTTTCTCGACTAAAATTCAGTCCTATTTTTCCGAGCTCGCAATCTTGAGAATCTTATATTTAAAGTTAAGTCGGAATTCTTTGCACGGCTTATTTTTATATAAAAAAATCTATCTTCTTTTATTTACGAACTATTAAAAAAAGTAACTATCGTTTTTCTTGTCGGTACCCTGATAGAATCAATTTCCAAACCAGTGTTAGCTTCTGAAAATTGGCTATTTAAGTACGTTGTATTACAGTTTATGTGAATAAAAATAATATTACATTCTTTTTGTATAAGAATGGTTTAGGAAAAGTTTAATATTGTGTAAAACAAATGTTCCCACGGACAGACTAACGGCCGTTTTCAATAATGTATAAAAGATTATGGATAGATTGTAATCTCAGATTAAATGACATTTGATTGTCAAAAGTCATAACAAAGGCTATCCGTCGACAGAATATTGAAATCAAAGTAAGTGCATATAGATAGATTTGCTTGACTTTAGTAAGCAAAACGAGGGATAGATAGTATATTGAAAATGGCCGTAATAAAACAAAATACACTTCAAATTAATTAAGCGTGCAGCTCCATAGTAAGAAAATAAATAGAAGGGTCTTATTAAATTATTTTAGGAATGATTGCTTTTGTAATGTTGAATTGCAGAATATAATCACTTGGTTTCATTTAACTATTGATGCAAAATAAACTGAAGGAATGTTCATTATATTTACGTGTTTTTTTGTCATTGGAGCAAGCAATTTTTATCTTTACATATTGTATAAGTTAAGTAATTCATTATATCAACACTGTTTAATTTCTTATAATTTTGTATAAATAAAAATCCAATTATGACAAAAAGGTTACTTATGTTAATAATTGACTGTACCTTATTTAAATGTCGTTCCTTAAATATAGATAATCCGTGATCAAACCAGAAATAGATTTGGTTCGATTTTAATTAAACGAATCCGACATTTTATTGATTACTTTGATGGACATAACTTAGCTATTTAATGTGAAATTGTTTATTTATAGTTATTTTCTTGTCTTTATTGATTACAATTTAAGTAGTCAATCATGCCATTTCTATACATTGATTATTTTTCAAAAACAGTAATTGATATGCAATACCTATGTATATTTTATAGACCCCAAAAGCATGGTTAGAATTTTTCTGTTTGTCTGTTTATCTGTTTGTATGTGCGTCAATCACGTAAAAACTGCCTCCCAATGGACAGATTTTGATAAAATGTTATGTTTTGATAGATCAATATTAGGTGCAACTTATAGGCTTCTCAAGCGCGTAGAAGCGTCCCTACGAATAAAAAGAATATGTGAACCATCCGGTACTTTTGAAGATTAGCGCTATTTAACATATTAACAAGAAACTTTAGCTTTCAATAGCTATATAAGGATAACATGAGAAACGGAGAGAAAGTTTCCGAAGAGGAACGATAACACGGAAATGAGGCACATATTTGCTTAATGTTTTCATTATAAAGTTGTTAGAAAACGTGTAGGCGTAATTATGAGTACGTGTATATTTGTTATACGCATTACAACAGATGTTTCTCGTAACAATGTAATTCATACGTTACTGCGACCGTGGGAAAGCGTTCTTACTCAATAATACTCCTACGTCATTATTTTTATTCCAGTCCTTAATTGAAGGGAATAGGGATGAGAATTCTTTGTGTATTTTTGTGAAGGGGTCGAAGCTAAGAATGGTGGTTAGGAAGTGCTAAACGTACATTATGATTTGTCGACTTTTTTACACCCCCCTCCTCCTTGATTATACCTACATCGTGTTATGTC
>LQNK01000286.1:160514-175136 GCA_001586405.1 Phoebis sennae | reverse complement strand
CTTTTTATACTTTAACGTATACGTTAATAGTATAAAAAGTCATGTCCCCAATATCTATAGGTTAAGACGATAAAAACGCTTAATGAATTCTTAAAAACCCTCAAAAAATAACTAACTCTGCGCCCGTGGCTTCGTTCGCGTGGGCTTAAATTTTAGGCGCGCGTACTGTCAGATTTTGGTCAAACCTATTTCTATAGAAAATTATAAAAAAAAAACTATAGATATGCGCATATATCAGCGGTCATGCGACCATAATTATTTTAGACTTTTGTTGTGCGCCTCTACAAAATACAGAAATTAGTAGCCCACGCGTGCGAAGCCGCGGGCGGAAAGCTAGTCTAAAATATTTGATTCCCTGAAACTACTAAACCACCTGGTATAGATAAATTTCTTCATTATATCTGTCACATAGGTTCTATTTTATAAGGAACAGTACATATAATGTAAAATGATAAACTAATGAGAGATGAATCTTAACAAATTTAAAGCTGGAGCAAAGACAAAAGTTTGTATCATAGCTCACGGGTAAGTAATTAGAGTTCGTAACTTTAGAACTTAGTGATATCATCTAATGTGTATTTATTGTATCTATTCAAACTTGTAGTTCTGTTTGGTTTTAGTTGAATTCGCAAGTTTTGCAAAAACAAATTTGAAACGTTAACATGGTTTATTAGAAACATTCAACTCTTTGCTATTATCATCATATTTTAGTTAGTAATTCAATTTTAAGTTGAATATGTATATAACTATCGTTAGTCTATTGGAAAACGAATTAAAAGGTTGACAATTGTAACTATAACGTTTATAATAGATTTCAGGAATAGAGTATAGTTTCGACACCGACTTCACGGAAACTGAGCCATATAAATGTAGTTTTTGTCATCAATATAAATTAATTCTTGACTTAATTCGTCATTTAGTCAAAACGAAACAACTAATGAAAACTGTGTCAAAGACAGTGTGGCTTCACGGGCTAGTTTATGAAGTTTCAGTATGAAGGCTCACGGTAAGTCATTAGTGTCCTCAACTTCATAGCTTAGTGCTATCAGTTAATGCGTATTTTTGCCTCTATTCATACAAGCTCGAGTTTTGGTTGGATTCGTTACCAAATTTTCAAATCAACGAACTTAAAAAGAGCTAAATTGTAAATTGCGTGAAACGCAAGCGCGTTGAAGCGTGGTATTTGTATTTTAAATTGTCAAAGTAACACGCTATTGTTTTTATTAATATAAGAGCTGGGGATGAGAATAGCTTTATATTAAGGAAGCTATAATATAAGTCGGTCTCTATTATCATCAATATTTTATAGTTATTAGTGAAATATTAGATTAAATATCAAATCAATTCAATCAAATTTTATAAAAATAAATACGTTTATTATAAAAACTAGCGCCGTGCATGGTCTCCATGGCTGGTGAGTGGACACCCATTTTCAGGAATTGCCATACACTCGTTTCTTTGACTTTTTATTCAGTCTTTTTTTACATTCTGTTCGTATTTCTTTCTATTTATTGCGTAATTTAGGTGTTCCCAACTTAATATTGTGATGAAAACTGTGTCAAAGACAAATATGCAGCTAATGAACACGGGCACTATATAAGGTTCATCTCACGGGCAAGTAACTAAAGTTCGTAACTTTATTACTTAGTGATATCAGCTAATGTGTATTAATTCCCTCTATTGATACGAGCTCCAGTTTTGGTTGAAATCGCGAGCTTAATTTGAAACGGATTTAATTTTGGCTACGGTTACTGTTTATAAGCTAATAGATTGGCTATTTCTAACCGCAATTCCTAGAAACAATCACAAATATGTAACGGCAATGAAATAACGTCACATGCACCTTTGAGGTCTTATCTACTTACCTGAATAAAAAAGTGATCTTGTTTCTTGTAATGGGGTATGGGTTGGATATCTTCGTAAGCCCCGTATATTTTAGGGGCCAGCAGCTATGATTCTAGACCTTAAGTTTTATTATGGTTCTGACAAGAATCGAATCAACCCCCTAGTCTCTTAGATGTAATGCTAATGCGTTTAGGCATCTTCGCATATCCTACTAATATTATAAATGCGAAAGTTTGTGAGGATGTATGTATGTATGTTTGTTACTATTTCACGCAAAAACTATTGAATCGATTATGATGAAACTTAGTATATATATTAGTAAGGGTTTAGTATAACACATAGGCTACTTTTAATCCCGGAGTTGCTACGGGATCAGAAGTTACGCGTATGAAACTGCGGGGCGCGGCGAGTGTTTATAATACAACGTGTGGCATCTTGAGATATGTATATTATGTAACACCCTCATAAAGTTCAATAGCAGTATTGATTGCGGCCATAACGTTCTAGGTCACTGAGTTATTAGCTAAGCTACAGGTGTTTACATAGTTCCAATTGTAACGATTTTCGTTCTGAATTTTCGCGTTCACTAACCGTCAAATTAAAACCTGAAATGTTTTAAGTCTGAAATACAGGTTCGTAGAATGTTCATTCAATGAATATGGAGTTTATTTACTTAAAAACTTTGCTGAATAATTGACACTGATAGACAAATGCGTGAATAAAATACGAAGAAACTCGTTGTATATTTCATGCCTTAAAGGAACACCAATTCCATCATTTTTACTTATATTTATACACTTTGCTTGCGTTGATATATTTTTATAAAAATATGATTCTATTAGCTTCTGCCGGCTTTGCTTAGGCTTGCCGGCCTAATCCAGTTAAAAGACTATCTATATACGAATTTTCATCAAAATCCGTTCAGTAGTTGCGGTGGCATAATTGTTGGTTACTCTTAACTGCTGCGGTATTTTTGCTATCATATTCGGAAGAAGGAGTATCTTAGGCATCGAAACTCTTGATGTTGCCAAGTGTATTTGCTGCGTAACCATGCTATTTGTACTCAAAGGGCATCGCGGAAGGAGGGTAGTTAGAAGCGACACACCACTGCATTCTTCTTATAGGACAATGCGCATATGTGTTCCTGTACATAGATCTCACCCAGAAGTTCGGTAAGCCACTCCTCACAGCCGTGCTATTTGTACTCAAAGGGTATCGCAGAAAGGAAGGTAGTTAGAAGCGATGCACCGCAATCTTCTTTTAAGACAATGCGCATGTGTGTTCTTTTATTGAGACCTCACCTCTCTCCTAGAACAGTTCAGTAAGCCACTCCTCACAGCCATGCTATTTGTACTCAAAGGGCATCGCAAAAAGGAGGGTAGTTAGACATTTCACCGCAATGTTCTAGGACAATGCGGTGACATATGTGTTCCTTTACGGAGATCTCACCTCCCAGAATAGTTTGGTAAGCAGTCACACCCACGTTAAATAGTGTGTTGCGACTACAATTGCACAATACCGCATTATACCCCCAAGCGTGTCATCCTTCGAAGTAGGCTAGCTCCCTCTGGCCCCTTTGTGTCCTCAGCCACTTCCAACGGCTATTCACCGCATGTTATTCACTTGAGCGAACTAGATCTCCTCGTTTTTGGTTCATTGGGTCATTTGAGACTAATTGTTTTTAAGACAAAAAGTAAATATTATGGTACATAAAACACGTGGTCTAATTCGACGATGCAAGTTTTAATTTAAATAGGGTAAGCTAGATCTCGTTTTTGGTTCTTTGGGTAATTTGAAAGACTTTGTTTTTAATAAACTAAATGTAATGTATAAAACATGAGGCTTTCGGAAACGAAGCTATCCAAATTTTTGTCTCTTTAATGAACTGCACATTCATGATGTTTTTGATGTATGTTGATGATTTTTAGCCTAAAGCAGAAATAAGAATACAGTGGCACATTAGCGACTATGAGCTGTTTCTGGGATGTTATTGAATTGTTAACTTTGATTCTGCAGAACAAATTATTATCCAGGTTTACTTTATACATATATTTGAAGTCAAAATGTTTATTTTCCAAATCGGCCTCTTTCGAGGCGCTTTTATGTCATTTACATTTACATAATTAATATTTCTTTTTTATTTACCACCGACTCGGAAGGCTGTCTCTTAAAGTGTGGTGGTTCCGACATACTCTACGAGTAAAAACCCGTTAATTATAAACAGAAAAAGCTGTACTGTAAATATTTTCTCACTATCTTATTTAAATCTTGGCTCATTCACTTTACTACACTTAATCAAAGATCCTTCTTTCCATTACAGAATTCCTTTTGTAACAAAAATAAACCGCTCACCGGTAAGTTTTTGCACCTCCTTGAAGCTCTGTGGTAAATGGCTATTAAGTCCCGTAGGTCGAAGAATTTAATTAAACTTTTAGCTGCCATTCAACACTTTGGCTAAACATTTTCTTGGTGGAATGTTAACTGGGTTCCTTATTACGTCTTTAGTTTAAGATCCTTCGAGGAACACGTTCAGGATTTTCACTTTTGTGACTTCTTGGGTGTATGGTTAAATACGTATCTAGGAGTATTGGGTTTGAAATTCGGTGAAGGAAATTTACTTTTATAAAATGTTGGGACATTTCTTACTATTGTGTTTTGGTTATATTAATATGCCTTTACCACGTCAGTCATCTCTGACTGATTCTTGTTTAAAATTTAATTAATTACTCTAAGTTGTCAGTAATTTTAAACCGCCAAATAATATTGCTAAATTTCATTTTTAAAAACAGAAAAATCAATGTTATCAGATATAAACTATATTTAATATTACCGTTATGAATGTGTACGTAACAATTTATTTTAAAGTTCAATTCGACGCAAAGAGAGAACAAGACGATACTGAAAAAAAACTCTTATATCATTACATCAAGGAATCCGTTTTTATCTCCCAGGTAGTATTTTTTACCGTATCCTGTTAACGTTATTTCCATCCTTCCTTTATATTTAAGGCTTCGCGGAATGTTAAAGTTTTAATATGGCTTAGTAAGATGCCTACTTTCATAAGAACCTTATATCCGAAGCGTTTAAAATAAAATACTTGTATGATGAAACGGAAGTTTATTTTTTAAACGTGCTTGCGACACTTCGAGGCTAGTAGGTATGGAAATAATTTTTTTACGGGTTATGATATATAGGTGTTTTTAAGGTGTTACCAATCTTTTTCAACCCGCTATACAGTTACGATTTTAGCTATTTATTAAGACGCTCTAGTGTCAGCGGACGGTGAGTTCTAGTTACAAATAGGATTCAGAGGATAGATAATCGAGATGCGTCAATGAGGTGAGAGCAAAGAAGTCCTCGAGACGCCTCTTTATTTCCTGCGACGTAGTTTGGGAACCTCTGCTATAGAGTGTAGGTTATCTAAAATAACACGAATAAGGTGGAACCGCAGAGCGCAGCTAGATTATTATAAAAAGCTATTCTCTTGTAAATTATTACAGGGTTAAAACACGAGTTTAGAGGCAATTAGTTATTAAGAGACTTAGTTCTTCATGAAAATTTAATATTTTCGTTAAAATTTGCTACTCCTGGTTTTGAAAACCTTCTTAGCCCGTAGCGGTGCTATGGTGAGATGTTAACGAAAGAGAATTCATTATGTTCCGTGTAGACTTAGAGCAAATAATAATGAATGCGTTTTAAAGATGTTTTGTTTACATCAATAAACACGCTAAAAGCTTAAAAAATCTTAATAATTTTATATATTATTATTACAAGCCATTTGTTTCCCGCTGCTGGGCATTTGTATCCCTTTCTTCTCCACTCGGATCTCTTCTTAGTGCGCACCTCCCAATTCGAGTAAAAGGCATCTACCTCGTCCCTCCACCTGCATCCAGGTCTACCCCGGTATCTTTTGACATTCCGGGGCCACTACAGTGTGGCTGAATTGGCCCACATATCGTCTTACATGCGACCGACGTGTCCAGCCCAGTCAGACTTCATTATAATATGCATTATATAACTAAATTAATTTCTTGATCATTGATTAAATCACCCCAATAGTTCCTCAAATTAGCATGTAAAAAAGTCTTCAGCTTTGTTAAGTAGGTACTGATAAACAAATGGAAAGATTATGCTTTAAAAACAAATCTTATCGCGTTTGAACTGTCCAGTTACAAAAAAAAAATCTTAAACGTACTCAAATATCACAATCACTAATCCTTAAGAAGCTTCTAAAATTATCCATATTATATTCTAAAATTACACTAGAATGTAAGAAAAAAGGGTCAGCTGTGGATTGATAAAAAATGAGTCAAGGCCCGGTGCAACCAATTATGAATTATTATGGGGCTATTTTTGTTCCGCCATGATTTTATCTAAGGCGGTAATGCGATACAGATGGGACTAATCACCAGACGACAATCGGTGGAAGGAGGTTTTTAACACTGTTATTTTATGTTTTAACGCTGTTGATGGCGTACTTTTGTTATTTTTGTGTTTTATACACAAATTACAACAAGATAATAATCATAATTTCATTTTAATTTGTCCAAAGCTGTAGTTAATATTATGTAATTATTATTTTTTCCTATTAATTCTCCGACTATTAGACTCTCCTTCATTCATTCAATCTCAGTGTATTTATGTCGTGCAAAAATTCGAGCTCATTTCGCATGTTACAAATTTACTCGAAACTAACTTTTATTATTACCATAAAATAAAAGCATCTTGCCGTTTTCCCTTGTGTTCTGAAAGTAATATAAACTTATACGAAAACGAAATTATTGTACCCTATTTACATTTCGTATTCAAAGTTAGTTGAAATAACAAACATTTGAACTGCAATTCGACTTCTGTACTAATCGTTGTTACCAACACTTTTGAAACATTTTAGTTAAACTATAACCAGTAACCACATTGCTTTATTTCAGCCACAAAAAATATTTAACGTTATATTTTTCACATTCACAATATTTTTTTTAATTATCGCAACGATAGATTAAAAAGGTTTGTTGACATTAGAAATACACAGATAAAGCAAAAGCTCCCGCCTTTCTTCTATCAAAATTCAAAAATAGATCACAGATTAAATATCAAGTGCCTCTACCATAAAGCCGTATACAGCACCTATAAAATAGATCAAAAGTAATTTATTATCTGTAAGGAAACTTCATTGTTTACGGCAATGTTTGTTTGGTGGATACTCTTTGCTTTCAGTAAATCAATTGCCTTCCTTCCTCGATAAATATCTACGTTTTGCTTTTGTTAAAGTTTCGTGTTACTATACACAATTGAATTTACTTTGATTAAATTTAATTCAATCGTATTTTTCTTCAGAAAACATTGATTTGTTAGTATTTTTTACGATAAAAAAGTGTTTTTGAAACATAAATGATGATTTTAATTTCGATATGGACCTAATTTCATATTGAAAAATGCGCAATGCTTTGTTTGCGACAAATTTGCATGAAATATCGGTGTATTATTTGAGTTTCAGTTGATATAGGATTGTTTTTTGATGGACAATACATTTCTAGTTTATACAATGTTGATGTTAAATACAAGTTGACTTCTATTTCAACAACAATTTCAAAAACTTATTCATAAATATAAATATTTGTTTAGTAAAACAATACAAACTAAACAGCTTATTTAAATGTAAAACTCGTGTAACATTTAGAAGTTAGTTATTACGAAATCCCCGCTTTTGTAATTGGTTACAATTCAGTGAACGTTGGAAATGAAATAGAATATAACTGAGTAAGCTTTGAGTTTACAAGATTGAGCTATTCTCGTCTGGTTAGTTAGTTTACTGGGATATGTCGCCACCAGTTTATAGTTCCAACTCGGATTCATCACTCAAGCGGAAACTTTATTTCATCATAGTGCAACTTTCTGCTGTACTTTATTATAGTGAATGCATTTCAATTAGGTGACAATATAATGAATTTATGAAATTTAATTAAATTTCCTCAATCCTAGCTTCGCTCTATATCACAAGAGGCTGGTTGACTTCTTCTCCGAAGAAGATAATGTACATTATATTAAAACGAGTACACAATACCAAACTATTCAGAGTGCTTCAAATCCGGGACTCAAAATAAATATCCAGTTTTCATACATTCTCATAGTTTGCGGTAAGCAACGATCTTAACCGGAGCTTCCCAAGACGTAATAAATTCTCAGCATTATAACTGTGACAAGCGAAATAATTTCGCGAATGTCCCGGGTTGGACCGCGATCATTTTGATCTTTTATGTAGTTTTATTCTGTTGTCTACGTTTTATGCATATTTTGTTGAAAATAATGCTGTAATGTTTGGATTTCAATTGTACTTTCTTTTGATACTAATAATGATAGGCTTAGATAACGGGATTTAAAAAAAGAAGACATTCAATTTGTTTAAGTCATGTTTTAACGATATAACACGCGCTTATTATTGAAGTTAATCAGTTAAAAAAAAAGTTAAAAATTATGCGATAAAATGCATCCACGTATATGTATTTCATCGTCTTTTTAAAAAACATTTAATATTGACATTTTTTCACACTCGATAAGTTATGATAATAAACGGTATATAAACCTCACACGTCACAAAATAAATGGTGTCCACAGATAATCGAGCAACGGTTTTGACACGCACAGAGCCAAGAGTGAATGATTTATGAACGAAGATCCGGACTCAAGCCACTCATTATTGCTCTCTTCACACCATTTTACGGATTTGTTCACTTTTAAATTTCTTTTCTTGTATAAAGGTGTTACATTTCTAGTTTAATAATATAATAGGAACCGATTATTACTCAAAATTTGATGAGTAATAGTTTTGACAATCTTAATTTTTTTAGACGGGGCCAAAACTGAAAAATGCCATCCCCTTCTATCATCATCAGTCAGTAAAAAAAAAGGAATGGTTGGACATTTTATTTCTTCTTTCACGACCTTTCTACGCAATTTACATTTAACCACCTTCATCATGTAAGCTAAAAAAACAAGAGAGTTGTGTTCTGAATTTTTCTTCTACGAATTTGCCACCTTTTTAAATGTGAATTTGCTCCCTGCTGAATTGGAATATACTGCCCGGGGCATGGTCCCCTCTCTCGCCCTCCCTAGATCCGTTTCTGAGTATCGCTAGACTTTAAATTAATTGATACTTCATTGCAACTTTTTTTACAAGAGCCAAGAGTGAATGATTTATGAACGAAGAACGAAGGCGGATTCAAGTTGCTCATTATACTCTTTTAGCACCGTCTTACAGATTTGTTCTCTTTTTATAAAGATGTTACATTTTTGCTTGACACTTTAATCATAGTATGAGATTTTAGTTAAGTTTTCACAACATACTTTATCAACACAATAATAATTGTGATTTTTTTATTCATATCTACTTCTTTGCCTCCTTGCAGCAAGTTACCATCTATACTTGAACTTTTAATAAATAAAATAATAATAAAAAGGTATTTATTTTAGTTCATGATATACGTCATGAAACCAGATTATGATAGTATAAGTTTTTTGTCGACACTAAACCTTGTATACACTGTACACTAAGGTCGGACCCAACCCACTATAAGCAAAGTTCAAAAAATGCAAAAACAAAGTAAAGTAAAAATGAAGCAATTAGTAAAAGGAACCCCACACGATATCACGGTTCACGTCACGTAGCGCCGCGACTGCAATTTGCATGTTATTGATTTCATTATGATAAGCGGATAGTGTTATACGATACCGTGTATTAAATATTTACATCCTGTGGTAGTCTGCGGTTAGCCGCGTAAGTTACCAATTGATTTATTGAAATTGTCTGCCCCGCGGATTCACTCATATTCTTACCGAATTCCGGCCATAGTGGCTAACTCAATAGAGTCTAACCAAATATGTAGGTGTAGCGTCACGTGACGACACAATTTCTAAATCGCGATGTTGAAATGTTTTCGCCGCTAAGTATATATACCACTTTCAAACATGAATCCTTGGGGCCTATCGGCCGGCCAGCCCTGTGGTTCGATCTGGTCGAGGTTCCTCTCTCTTCGTTGGAGGAATAATACCATCCTCCACAAAGGAGCTATTTTACAAGCATTTACGCAAACATAGTAGCTCAACGTATTCCCTTATTCTAATAGCCGCATACTAATGGTATATCTCGACAAAATATAAATGTGGAATAAAAGTCAAGTTCATCCGCTACCGTCGCCTACCACACTTTGCTTAATAAACATCAACAGGCTGTGGCTATACGCGCGCGTATAACTAACTTTTTTATTAAAATACAATGTACCTACTCGCTTCCACCCAAAAGTTAGTTGGCGCAGAATATAAAGCTAAGTATCCACATGTGGGTATCGAAGGCAATGCATTCGACGGATCGTAATATTCTTCATAAAGGTGTATGTCACACAAGCGCGCCCCCTGTACTGGACCAAGAGCCCATGGCAAGCAACCGCTACCCAGCTAACATAATTGGAGAGTGTTCTTACCTGTACTAGAGGTTCATATAGAAGAACTTTCAGCTTTTATAAAATAACGATGGGCTGGCGGCCATGGGCTCTTGCTCTATACGTGGTCATGGATCACATTTTCTATACAAAGAATGAATCCGACCTATGGACGTTGAGCATTAAAACGCATTCAGCTGATTTGCGGCATTTAATAAAAATGTACAAACCTTCATATTTTCACTAAGATAATTAAAAATTAAGAGGATTATCCATCCTGCGGTTTCATCCGCTTGAATGATCAATTTTTTCACGGATAATGTATTAAAGTAATATACAATATATTAAAATCTGTCTAGTAATTTCGTAGTGTTTGAATTACGGGTAAAAATATATTGAATATCTACAGGCTATACTCGAATTTGTCTCTTAGATAACTTAATACTTAGTAAGGATAAGTTTTATGTGTGTATGCAAGTTCTAAAACCGAATATCTAGCCTAAGTTTGTAAACTAAACTATATCCAATCTTGGGTTAATAAATTTATAGCTATGCTTGCTTCATAAGCCATCTATAGCCTTGTTGAAGTTAGGTGGTAGCCCTTTTCTACATGTGGTTTTTTGAGAATATTTTCGCTCGCGCTATTTCGTCCCCGGTCGGGAAGTTTTTGTGAGGTCCCTGGCTTAAGGTCTTTGCTAGTTATATAAATCAATTAAATGTATTTAAAAATATGATAAATACAGTGTTGGTGGATGTTTATCTTAGACTAGAATTAAAAAATTATTAATAATCTAACACATTTGTTAGATTATTGTGCATCCCACCATAATATTTTATATTATTCGTTTTGATAGCTGCAACGTAAATATATAATTTGTGAAAATTTCAACTTTTTAGCTATCACGGTTTATAAGATAAAACCTTGATATTGTTAGACAGACAGCGGAGGCTTAGTAATATCGCGTAGGTCCAGTTTTTACCCTTTACAGAACCATAAAAATTCAAATTCAACACGTTTTTATTTCCAAATTGGCTCTTTTGAAAGCTCTTTTAAAACGTTACATACAAATCGGGTCAAATCTACGCAAATATGATTAAAATTAAAACTTCCTTCTTACTTAATTGCTACACACGTTACATCTTCAACTTGGCTATTAAATTATCAAACAAGAAACTTAAACAGAAATAATTCAATTATTCAAGGCACAAAGTTTTGGGGCTGCGGCTGCCTGTTTGTATGTAACAACTAGTGGTTTCACCCAATAACCGAATAATTTATTTATTTATTTATTTAATAGATATACCAACGTTTGTTCATATTGATACATTTTCAAAATTATTAAATATGTTTATTTGCATTAAAATATAACAAACAATTATAGGCATATACAACAAGCCAAAAACAAAAGAAAACTAAAACAGCTTTAAATTTTCAATTAAGCTAACAATTTTAATAATAAATATTATTCGGTTTAAACTTTTCTGAACCGGATTTTCGACCGAATTATTAGGTTTAACATATTTTCATGTTTTGGCGCATACGTTAAAACATGAACGCTAAGAACTACAACCTAATATATTCGGCCGAATACAAATAGTGAAAAAGATGCCGAATACCAAATACCAAACGAATATTCAGAGCATCTCTAGCAGTAACTATATGTTTGTTTGTGTTCGAAATGTTTTCTCTGTGGGATAAATATATAAGAACTATTTAAGCCCCGTGGTTTTACCCGCTTTATCCCGTGGGAATACTGAAAAAACACGTAATATCTGATAATAATAGCCTACTACATACCTGTGTACAAAATTTCATGAAAATCTATTCAGTTATTGCGGCGTGAATGAAAAAGTATTTTATTTAATATTTAGTTGCATTGCCATGTTTCATGAAATTTAATTTTGTTCTTATTTGTTTCAGGTACGCTGGTGTTATTTATTACTGTCACGAAGGGTAATTTAAATAAGTTTGTAATACTTTATCATATTTTGTTTTTCATCTTAACCACAGCTTCCCTGTACAAGGCTGTACTAAAGTCACATTTTAAAATTTATATTGTCGAAAATGTATTTTATTTATTTTTTTTTACACTGGGATAGGCAAACATTTGACCCCTGTCTCACCTGATGGAAAGCGAAACGCGGTCTTGGATGGTATATGCTTGCAGCATTAAATTTAAATTTAATAAAGCAAGAAATACAATATACCTCTACCTGCGGCTACGCTCACGTTAATTTCAAAATTCAAATTCAAATTACTTTATTTGCTGAATGTTGTTACAGAGCTTTTAGAACAGTTAAAAGTATACAATCACCTAATCCAGCCAGTAATCTATCTACGAAATTTCATCAAATTCCGTTCAGCAGTTTCGTCGTGATTATTACACAAACATCCAAACTCTCATCCAATCTATTTATAATATTAGTAAGAAGGCTAGTAGGATAAGATATTCGAATCATCGTTCGCATCATATTCGTAACAAAAATTTCATACCTTCTTAATTTTGGCTTCCTCTCTCCATTAACAAAAACTAATTTATTTCAACAAATTAAAATTGAAACAAATTACGCCTTAATTAAATAAATGCGTGGGAAAGCATTGATTTAAACTTAACGTACAGCTAAATTAAAAATGGACGACAATTGTACAGGATGTTCAATTGCCCCATCATTATTCCATGCGGGTACTGACTCGATTAATGTAATTAATTATTTACATTGAAAAGGCTTGGGGATGGCTTTAAATGATAAATGTCCGAAAATAGTAAGTATAAGTGAAAAAAAATAAGATGAACATTAAATGTCCGTACAAAATTTATGCTAAAAACCTTTTTCTTTATTTATTAATATATACTGATAATATAAAGCTGTAAAGTTGTTTGTTTGTTTGAACGTGCTATCATGAATTACTTGCCCAATTTGAAAACGTCTTTATGTGTTAGATAGACCATTAATCCAGGAAGACTATATAACATTACGCTTAAACAGCAAAGCAAGACATGAAAATGTATAATATGAAATATGTATACGAAACTATATTCTTGTCGGTTACCATAAATTAAAGAAATATTTTCCTGATATACGTGAGAATCAATATGATGAGAATATTGAGAAAAAGGTATTCGTTCCATAATTAACATTTTTATAGTTTTGTTACGTAAGACTTTTATCTTTAATTAATTTAATCATCAGGCGGGATATATCAAATACATTTAATTAAACATGTTAATTAGCTTTGAACTTACTGACCGGTAGTTTATTTTATGTTATAGTCTTAATTCGTCATTCTTGAATAGTTCCCATGACGTTCGCGTTCGTAACTTCAACTTTTTGCCCCGTTTTCCCATAAAGCGAACATTACATACATATAAAGCAATTTATCTTATGAATAATCAACTTATTCAGTATAAATTCTGTACTTTTAAAGCAACACAACAACTAACCAAACAAAAAAACTAGGCGCAGTTTAACTAGTACTCAGTCAAATTATAGTCTTCTTCATTCTCCTGCCTTTTTTCTCACTAGGTGGGATCGGCACAACATGTATTTCATGTAGTGTATTAACATTTGGCTTTGTGCATTTTACAATCTGCCTGCCTGACATCAAACCTCCTTGGGAACGAAGTATCGCATCGCATCGCATACCCGTATCTTCTGAATAGTAGCCGGACAGAATACCGTCCTGTATTTTATGCCAGTTAAAAAATATAAAAACAAGTCGAGAAATATTTTCGTAAGCGTAAAATTCCAAGTATAATTACTGACAGAATATAATATTTTAGATAACGAAATCTTGTGGAAACCGATTTACCTTAAATTCTTTCGGGTCATTTCAATATTAATTTTACGCCTACACCATATTATTTCAAGAATGACAGCTATTACGGCCGTGCAAACAGCAATTATTTTACAAACGTATTTAAGACGTCATTACTTTTAAAGAAAAAAGCAAAAAATAATGATCATTAAATGACATGACCGTTACGACTCTAATGATACTACAAATTTAATCCTCTTGGACAATTTATCGCTTGCTTTTAAGACATTTTAATTCTTTCTGATAAATGTTAATTAAATCCTTGAATTTAATGCTACAGTAATTGTCTTGTTTAAAATGTTATTAGATTCTTTGTTTAATGGTGTGAAATTAGTGCTTTTGTGGCGTTTTTGGTAGGGGTATTACGAAGATAGGGGGGTCAAATAGGTGAATTTGTGTTCGAGGATATCTGATATGGTTTATCCGCTATTGATAAAATTTCGTAGGTGAATAGTATAGTTAAAGAAAAAACTTGTTCTTTAAAGTACAAAAATGAGAGAAGGGGAGTAACGAAGATAGGAGGGAGGG
>LQNK01000286.1:141118-160502 GCA_001586405.1 Phoebis sennae | reverse complement strand
GGCGCTTTTAAAACGCTCGTATAAACAGATACTTGCACGAGCGCTATAGAATATAGATACATGTTCACACTTACGGTGTACTGGGGGTTACAGGCTTACCCTTGTTATCAATCTATTTGTCAAAATGCGGCAAAAAGATTCAAACTCGTGTAAATGTATTTCACTTGACACAGACACTGACGTGAACCACCACAGAAAATACATATAATACTATTCTTGTATTTCGGAGGACATTCGTACTCGGTCTGTTCTGAGATATTCGAACGGTGTTTTGACTGCTCTTTGTATGGAGTTTGACGTCTACACCCATGTATTTTGTGGTGGAACCCATCAGTTTCGTTTAAAATACTGCTATATCAGAAAAGTGTGTTAGCATCTTAAAATTGATGTGTGCTTTGCCGGAGCGTTTTGTTTGAAGATTGCCATATACCTACCTATTTTGTGCCGGCATTAAGTATCAAACAACAGTTATCAAGCCATTTGTCAAGCGGCTTGACGGATTACTCAGTTGCCACAATGAATGACTCGACATTTTTACGAAAAACTCTCGGCTTGCTTCAAGCACCTTTGAAAGGACGAAAACTCATTAAAGTTAAATTCACTCGGCAATTTTGAAAGGATCCAAGTTTGATAAAGCGTTTTTTCTTTCGTTCTACGTGTCTAGTTTGTTTCTGGGGAAAGTTTTCGGTTACGGAGGAGGAAATTAATGTTAAGGATGAATTGATCGTATAATAAATTAAACTTGTACCGCGTTATTAACATCCCTTGATTTTATTGCGCATTTTATATTGTTTGTAAATGAGCTGGCCAGCGGTTAGTTATTTGTCTTCTTTTTATCTTAATCTGTGAGAGTTGCTTTTGGCTGTGGATATATCCTGCTTTATTGAAGTCACTAGTGTCTGCCCGCAACCTGGCTCGCATTAATTTTGGCTACAGGTTCATGACTATCCATTACAGGTACCAACATGAAAATCTGAATAGTTGTTGCGACATGGTTGTCAGATAAACTTGCAAACATTCCAAATCCATCCATATCATGTAGCCTATATATGATTCTGAACCCTTACCTACGTCATAATCGGTTCAGTAGTTTATGTGTGAAAGAGTAACAAATATACATACATACATCCTCACAAACTTATTGACCGATTATGTCATCAACTTCAAATTCAAAATTCAACAGACACAGAACATATTATACACTATACGTGAGTGTCGTTGGTGAGTTTACTCGCCCTTTGACTTCTACACATACTTTTGTATTTTTTGTTTACAATCAGAAGGAATTGTGCCCAGAAACTAAAAGTTTGGACCAATTTGTTCCAAAAGTGTTAAAGACAACAAAAACCGTTCTATTAAAAATAGGTTTTCAAAATTGAACACGAAGGTCGATCCAAGTAACGTAACACCAAAATAGAAAACCAATCAAGCAGATCTTCCATCATGCTTCCGACATGATCAAAGGGGGCCAATAGCGTCATACATTTGCTGTTTATCCACGAAACTACTCCGAGTTGGGTTTTACTCAAATTAATTCTAGATTTGACTAAGCTAAGTAAACATATTTATTTATTTATTATTTATTTAATACATTTTTAAAAAAACCACATTAAATATATAAAAAAATAGTAAAATAATAAGGTTTATATAAACATATTATGAAGCATATGTTTATCTTTAGTCTATAGCGACAGTACTTGTTCCTAAATAGCACAAATGAAATTTATACATACGTACAACTTAATGACCACTAACATTTGTTTCTAATGGTCTGAGATCTGGCACCAGTTTTTGGGTGTTTGAAAAAAGCTGAAAACTTGTATGATGTCTCTTCTATTATACAACTTTTCAAGCCTTACTTAACCAGCTCTCGGCTATAACGGCCGGCCAGCCTTGTAGTTCAAAATGTTTTCGAATACATAGAAAAATAAATTAATTTATATCTATAATTAATATCATAATGTTATATAGCACTCGTGAAAACCAAGCTTTCTAATAGAGATCGATTTTTTGAAATCACTCCTGTATTTTTTGTTTGAAAACATTATAAACAAACATTTAATAACACAAATATTTCCTCTTAGTATAAATAATTATCTACTAATTTACTTAAAAAAATTAAATGCATTTTGCCATTAAATCCCTACACCTTTTTGGGTTATTTCATATTGATATGAAATACAAATTTTAGAGGAATTTATAAATTTCAACTTTAACGTACATTCAACATCTAAATCATTGGTATACATAAAAAATATATATATATATATATGAATGACTTAAACCCATTAAGTATACAAGAAAGATTTAATATCTATTTATCCAGTCTATATTAGTAGTATAGTCTGTATTCAACGAGTCATGAGAGCTAAGTATGTGCATTATCGCAAATCGCAGAGTATTATGAAACAACAATGCCACGGTGTTTGCTCTGAAATTCATGTTGCTATTAATTTTGGGAAGTTCTCTTATGAATGTTTACTTTCCATTATGTGTGTTAAACCTAATATTAGAGCAAGGCATCGTGATAAAAAATAACTTTATTTTCTCAAGTAACACATGAAATACATAATTATAGGTAACAATAGAATAATTTGTAACTTAAAAACGTATTTGATGATATATGATTCTGGAATCTTTAGGATAAATATGGGCACAAAAATGCAAAATGATTAGATGCTTCTATTAGATTTCCGAGATAAGAGTTATTCTCTATGCTTCCTCGAGTTTCATACAAAATGTCATCCAAATCTGTACAGTAGTTTCGGAGCCTATTCAATCCAAGCAAACAAACAAAAAATCAAATCTTTTTTTCGGTTAAAAATAAAATAATTGGAATCGAAACTGTCTTTCTAGGGAAGTAAATAATATACATATTTCAATGACAATAAAATATTACATAAAGAGTGCATTTTCATATCCAAAATATGACTTTCGTATCATAAAACCCTGCGATTACGTTAAATAATAATAATTGTCAACGAGTCGAAGGGTTGAATCGATAAACATGTAGCTTGATGGATGAGCTGCCATTTGTCAGCTTGTCGAATGGAACATTGAACGTATTTTAATAAATCAACAAGCATATTTCATGTATATCTATTAAATGCTTTTAAATGAACTATGATTAAAGTGAACTGGAAATTAACATACGTTTAAAATAATTGGTATGTGCAATATGGAATAAAAATGTATTGATGCATTTGCATTGCGTGCTCGATGAATTGTAAAAATAATGTGACATAACAAAATAACTAATGATTTCAAAAACTATACTTGCATTTAAGGGCCATTCTGCTTATTTTGCGGTCTTAGCGGTCTCTCCCAATTCTATAGACTATAGAAACCATAGATTAAAGATTTCGAATGGAATACGCGATATTTCGAAAGTCGTTTAAAAATGGAAATCTCTACGCGATCTACGAAATGCGATCAACATTAGCTCATAAATTCTTGATTAGAAAAATAATATTTCTATAGAAAGTTAAAGTTATGATTATAGAACACCGTGAATTTAAATTTATATTAAATTCGAATTCAAATGTGCATTTTCGTAAAATCGAAGCAGATGAATCGAAACGACTATACAATTAATTTTAAAACAAGCAATTTATAGTGTAATTTGCACCTGGTCCTGCCTGATCGTTTTCAAATGCTAATAAAGGATTATAGTATTCAGGCAATTGCACGTTGTTGTGATACAATATGTGATCCAGAATTACAAAATAATGTACCTTACATAAAAAAACAAACGACACTGATTAATTGCTACAATTGAATACAATAATGATAGTTACATAGACACAATAAAGATAAATCAAATTGCAGATGTTGCACTATTGTTTATTGTAAATATCGAAAAGCCATATCTTATGAGTAATTGTTGTTAAGCTACAGATCCTTTTTAATTGGCCTCTTTATTAGACGCTCTAAAGTGTAGGTATTTTGCCAATATCAATAAAACCTTGTTAAAAACATTTCTTAATTGACCTTTTAAATGCAGTCCTTAAAACGGACTTTGTCAATTTACTTCTGGCTCTAGGAGCAAAAATACAGTCACTTCGACGCAAACGGATTTAACTTAAGACTCACAAATATCAATACATCTTTGTTAACCTTAACTATCTAATGTTCCTCCACTCTTTAAAACCTACTTTGGCAATTTAGCGCTGGCTCCAGCAAGAATATAGTGACTTACATTGCTAACGGACTTGGCTAACGACTCACCAATATCAATACATACATCTTTGTTAACCTTTACTATCCAATGTTCCTCCACTCTTTAAAACCTACTTTGTCAATTTAGCTCTGGCTCCAGCAAAAATATAGTGAGTTACATTGCTAACGGACTTGGCTAACGACTCACCAATATCGATACATCGCATCTCGATTCACCCACATTCGATACAAGCTAAAATACTTTTTGAAACGATACGCGGTCAGATGTTGCCAGAACTCTGAACTAAAAATGAAATATGGGTGAAAGATGATTGTAAGGGTTATGTAACTACACATGATAGAACGGTTTTGTGTTGCATATAATTGTTGAGAAAAAAATACACAAACTATTTATTTATTATACTTATCTGCTCAACTTAATATTTATACTAGAAATAATTAATTAATTAACAATACGCATAATAACAGAAATAATAAATTATAGTAGTTGCACAATGAAGCGGTCTTATTGTTAATTAGCATAGCAATTTTGGTTAGACAACCTTAACACTTTGAATATTAAAAACATTATTTTTATAAATATAATCATAAGGCGAAAAGCTATTAAAATCCACTTGTCAAGTTGATTAACCTTTTAAAAATTTGAAAAGAATCAGTGAACAAGGAATATAACTCAAATCGCTGACCGAATTCCTTTGTTGTCAGCCATTTTGTTTCTGATTTTTTCCTTTCTGGAGCACTTTATTGGTTTCCTCTGAGAAATGCAACCTGCAAGAGCTTTAACCGCTTTAATCAAGAAAGTACACATTAACCTAGTTAAATTATTAACAACTATCTTTCCTCTACATTATCCATCGTTAAATTATATTTTAACTCCATTTCTTTCAAAGTAGCCTTTGTACTTTTCTGCTTTGATACTTTACAAAGTTTTACCAAATAACTGTTTTTAGAGATATTTATTGCTTGCAGGCATCCCAGTAGTTTAGAATAATTGCGGTTGAGATGATGAATACTTTTTAAGATTGCGACTGAAGGACTTGTATCCATGGTCGTGTATAGATAAATTAAAAAAAAAATATGGGTAAGATTGACAGGTGCACATTTTGGGGACCAAAACATTAAAGAGTACAACAATTTTATAGACGATATAGTAAATAAATTAGAACAAAAATAAAACAACAAAGATATACAATTTAATTATTATTATTATATTTCTCGTCTGTACGACCGGTGATTATCCTCAATAATTCATATTTACAATATCATTAAGATATCACCAAGAAAATAGTCATTTACATACTCCCTTGAATGAGCAATAAGAAAGGATATTCCCGGATGAAATCTGCAAATGGATTAACTTGGTTCACTAATTTCCTCTGCGATAATGTCCTTACAATTCGAAGCGATATCTCGAGAAATAGTTTTATTGTGACATACAATTATAATATCTCTTTGTGATATAGTATAGTGTGTTGTTTGTATTTTAATTCGTCATTTTAAAGTAAAGATAAATTGCCGGTCTTTATACATTGTGTTTATATTATTTTAAAAGTTTGCAGATTAACTTGTGAAGCAAAAATAATTATCTAGACATTTATAGCTACATCTTAACAAATAAATTTGTTTCTAAAGGAATGTAAACTATGAATCTAATAAAAGAAAAATGGCAAAGATGAACTCTTAATTATTATATAACATACGCATTTATCAGAGCTGTTAATAGAAAAAGATATCAAAACGAAACGAGCGTATGAAAGATAAACATCACACCGAATAAATCACGGGCATTTTTATGCGATTACAAACAATGGTACATTTCGCTGCCCACAGGATCATTACTTACGCAAATAACACCATATGGGAGCGACCTCGCCTAACAATCCCACTAATGCCAGACGAGACAGATAATAAAAACCCCAACAATATCTCCACATGTACAAAAAGGCGCAAAATGTACGGAAATCTGCTCTATGGTTTATTTTTTATTTACGACATGTGGTTAAGGGTTAACTACGGGTTAAAAACTTTTGTTTTCTTTATGGTTTCGCAAAATAAAGGGTTAAAGTTCGCAGTTCGCGCCCGCCCGCTGTGTTGTCATGTGAAAAATGGATTTATGTCGAAAAATGGGTGACATCTTTATTTGAAGGGTGTATTGAAATAATGGTTTGGTTATGAGATTTCCGGTTGAGTAAATATATGAATGATGCTCTAATATTTGCCGCTCAAATATTAAGATTGTCACGACCGCGGGGTTCAGTGATGAATAGCACTGAAACCGTAATTAATTACCGAAATCTGGCGAATATATTTCTGAGATGACACAATTCAGAAACTTAATAAGAATAAAATATATTCTTCGTATAAGTTAAGCTTTTTCCGGGAGGATACCATGAGATATAAAGTAAATCCATTCACTTTTATCTTTTTCATTGTTGAATATCCGTCAAAAGAGGCTCTTTGTAATGCCAGTAAGTTACACTACTCAAAAAATCTACAAAAATAGTAAGCTATTAGAAAAATTTAACAGATCACGAAACAATTATAGTGTATACATTTTAAAATATTTTTTTTACAAAAACTAAAAATATATTTTGTATATCATATTCCAAAATGACATCTCGCGTATAGTGATAACATAATTTAAATAAACTGTGTGACACTTGATTCTCGAGTACATTTCTTCGACGATACAGCCATTATTAAAGCTCCATTAAATGACCAAAATTTAGTGTTTATCGCATGAATTTCAGCGGACAAACATTCAATTACGCAATTCGTAAACACGCTAACATCACAGACCATACAAGTCAGTTATAAGTGCGTTCATAAATTGTGGTTTGCAAATGTGGGATTAGTCCGCGTTTTTAGTTAAAAATGTGGATTTTTAATAGCAAATGTCACGACGATTAGAATAGTGTTAGGTATTAAATATATAGCGGAACTAATCTAGCGAACTTAATGCTTTTTTTTCTTGTATAATGACCGTTTCGTGTTTATCATATAAATTAGTGTTACCGGACAAATATTCAATTACGCAGTTCGTTAATATGCTAACAAATACATTATTTGTGTTCATAAATTGTGGTTTGGTCTTTTAACTGACTTCTCAAAAAAACGTGGTGGTTATCAGGTGTATGATTTTTTTTTAGTTAAATGTGATTTTAACTTGGCCTTTATAAATACATGTAATCTTAACATAAAAACCATGTTTTTTATGTTAGAGTGGGCAAGAGAAGCATGCGGTTACGAAACCATAACAATTATACTAAACATTTACTCTCTCTAACAGTTACAGTTATAAGTATACCCATAAATTCTGGTTTGTGAATGTAGGATGACATTATCCACGTTTTTAGCTAAATGTGACTGTTTTAAAATTTTAACTCGTCCTTTATGAATGGAAAGTGGGACGCTGTAGTCTAAGCCTTAATGAATGAGGTTCAAATTTAAGACGACGGTTCTATAGCTATGTAGGCCGGCTGTATTACGGACGTCTTTTCGGTCTTGCTCTGTGGTACCTAAAGTTTTAATCCAGGCTATACGTAATTAAACTCGTAGTTCCCGAATTTTCTTTCCTTCCAATACATTTTAATCCTGACGTTTTTATTACGTTGAAGGAAGTTTTAAACTTATCTTAGAGTTCAAAATATGGTTTTAACATTCGCGTGGAATTTGAGGAAAATACAAGTTATATACACAACAAAAATATTATACGTTTGAAAACCGATTTTTTGGTCATTAAAGTACAATAGGTTATCAAGTGTACATTTGAATCTTCTACACATTCAAGTACCCTTATTCACTAATCCGTAAATTATAAAAACGATCTTATTCCCTTCCGAAAACGCCTATAATTGTATACACATATTTATTTAAAAATTAGCGGCTTATCCGATGCAGTTAACAAGTGGTACTCATACAATTGAATTTTAGAAGCGATACCCTCTTGTAAATAATTTTTAACAAATGTCACAGTAAATTATCTGTGGTAAAAAGGCGGTTTATAATACCGAGGGTGGCCATATTGGGGTACTTAAAAAGTGCATCCTAAATTGAATGTAATTGTTCGTTCTAAATTACAATAAGGGGCGAAATTCGACTATTTGATTTTTATTTGGATTTGGTAGATTTTTTATGTGCATGAAACAAACATTCTTGTTCGTCGATTAAAATATTTATTTAACCGACTCTCAAACGATAGGAGGAGGTTATCACTTCGGCCGTATTTTTAAAAATATATATTTTATAATTTACTAGGACCTTTAAATTAAATAATTATTCGTGCAAAGAGAAGATTATATTTTAAAATTTAAAAAAAAGATTTAAGTATGGTGGTGATACTTATTTTTTACATTAAAACTCCGTTAACAATCTTAACAATCCGTTTTCTATTTTAGCATCGATATTAATAATAATAACTTATTCCTACGCACACAGTGTACGGCTAAACAGTCTTTGAAAGAGATCTATATTATTGGTAGTACTAGCGACCCGCCCCGGCTTCGCACGGGTGCAATGCTGATAAAAACCTTCCTCATGAGTTACTCTATCTATTAAAAAAAACCGCATCAAAATCCGTTGCGTAGTTTTAAAGATTTGAGCGTTCATAGGGACATACAACATGACACATGACAGAAAAAGCGACTTTGTTTTATACTATGTAGTGATAACGAATATACCTATTTACAAAATAGAGACAAAAAATCTGAAACATATGCAATACATGACTACATAAACCAATAAATACTCCGTCATATCCCACAAAGAAGTGCTAATACCACCATTGTTAACATATAAAAAATGTCGTCCAGTCACCATGACATAAGGTGTCAATGTTCACCAATTTACTGACCATAGAGGGCACAGATAAAAAATAACCCCAGTGTTGCCATGTGCCCACTTGACCCTAACGCGCATAAATTATGCAAAATCATGTTCAGATACGAGGGTGATTGCAGAAAGAATAATTGTGCTGGATTAAAGAGATTGGTGAATGAATGGTTCGCGTTTCCTTTGTTAGTTTGTGGATTGGTAATTCGGAATATACGCTAAATACTGGGTAAGAGAAAAAATGGACTGAAGTCTGGAGTTAAAAGATCTCTATACAAAGTCAAATCATAAAAGTTAACTTTTAATGAAAGTTTACGTTCATGATACGGGTAGAAATGATAATTACAAAAAGCTCTCCTGTTGCCAAGCTTTTATAACATCATTATTTTAGAAAGATTTTTCAAAACACGTACTTAACGGACAAAAAACTCAATATAATACATAGAACGCTTAAAACCCCTGTAATCGCCCCATAACCCCTATCTCTAAATCTCGTTTCCGCAAAACTAACATTTCGTAAAAAGTCCTTTGAGTTAAATCCTCTTGATGCAAATATAAGGGTCGTAATCTTGTCACAAAGGGCATTAGAATATTGTTAGAATGATGTAGATACTGAATATCTAACGAGGTGATAGCATAATCTTACGCAGGTGTGGTTTGTTTGCGTTTTTTACTCTTTGAAAGAACTTTAAAATTTTTCTATACTAGCTGGAATTATAGACTTCTTCATTAATCTATCAAAATTCTTAAATAAACAAATATTTTTTTCCCGTTTATAGGTTATTTAAAGTAATATGCAAGTCCAAAAGTACTCAAAATGAGAAAGAGTTTCCGTCCATTTCTTGCCGAATAAAATGTAGTTTAAATAATATAAATGTAAAATAGGGTGAGACTATCCGACAGGCTTATCAGTGAAATGTCAGTCCTTTTGTACGGCGTTATACTAGGGACCAGTGATAGCGACCCAACAGTCAAGACGTCTTTCTCGGTAAAATATCGAAATTGAAACTGTAGAACACTACTTTCACATTGATAATTACTAAAATTACCTATTAAAAACAGAAAACTAAATTCACTCGCGCATATTATATAATATTGGCATAAAAATATACACTTATGCTTAAAAATTCTAGGTTGTTGTTGATGTTTCTGACCCAAAAGCGACATATTTACGATTACGTCAAGCAAAAATAATTAATTAGGCACCATAATAAATTCTTCGCTGATCCATTACGATCCTTCCGACGTTAATGTAAAACAGATGTTCAAGAATGTGTCATTTGTTTGAAATATGTAATCAAGTTACGTGCTATAATGAAGAGTAATAATCAAATTGCTTCGCAGGCGCTCCTGTAATTTACTAAAAAGATTTGAAAACTCACCGCCAATGTATCAAAACGCTAAGCGTGCGTTCTTAGTGCCGGCGTACGGCGTAGGCGGAATTCGCGGCGTACATAATATTTATTGAGGCGTTTGAAACTGTCCAGAGTGTGAGGGACGCACATTATATAATTGGGGGTATTTCTTCGCAAAAATCCGTTCCGCAATACGCGTCGTAGCGATACCCAAAATAAATATTCTCGGACATTTAACACAACACCATTTAGTCCCAAACTAAAACTTGTACTATCGAAACTAGATAACTGATAGACATACATAAACAAACTTGTTTTGTAAATACATACATAGGTACTATAGAAAAATTAACACCCAGGTAGAAGAAAATTACAATGCTCATCACATAAAAAATTTCTACTGGTGGGGTTCGAACCCACATTCCCCGGCGCAATAGACCGTTGCCACATCCACTGCACCAATCGGGTCGTCTTTTAAACCTGTCCACATATATTTTGTCGTAGAAATGCGATTAGCCCGCTCACTCCGGCGCGATACGCCACCACTCAGGACACACACTTAGAAAAATCTTTTTAGAGAACCGTCAGAAATGTTCAGCGCCCTAGAGTGCTATGCTCATTTAACTAATCAAATGTTCTGAAGGTCGTGTTTTATAAATTTCAATAGAGGATTATGCCTAAGAGTAAGTGATACTGTTGCTTTAGAGATACAATCTCTTTATATCTTAAGGGAGATAAGAAATAGAACTCGATGGATGGAAAATACTCAAGTAAAAAAATACAAAATTCGAATACATTTTTTTCCTTTCAAAATTAGTATTGTTCCTTTTTTATTGTACTTAAAATCTTGTACCTCTGAGATCTGAACCGACTTTTGCCGAGTTACCACATAATACTAGCGAAAAATGCTCTTTTTACGTCTCATGGAGACCCAAGTTAAGTACTGTTGATTTTAGTTATGTATGCAAAGTGCCGCTAAATTATGCAAGGTGTAAGTATATGCTAATGTAACGGGAACTGCAACTTTCTGAATTTAGTATCCTATCAACGCTAACTAAGATTGACGGAGAGCCGGCTGAAGGTTTCATTTCGTCATATTAGTTTTGTTGAATTTAATGGAAGTAGTGGGGATATTAAATAGCGCTATGATAGAAGCAAAGGTAATGTCACAAGACTTTAGATTTATTAATAAACTAGCTTTCCGCCCGCGGCTTCGCCCGCGTGGACTACAAAATACTGTACTTAGTGGATTTTCGAAGTAGAGGTGATATAACAATTTTTAAGATTTAGAAACGTACGTTTGTAAATATTATATCTCGTCGTTTAAGTTTGAAGTATATCCTAAATTAAATATAACCAAAGTGTCACTCTTCATGTTTATATGATTCTAATAATACTATTTTAATTTTTTTGCAAAATATTTACATTTTGGAAATCTGTCGTACACTCTCAGAATGAAAGAGTTGATGTTTGCATGCATTTAACGCACATTTGCTTTTGGATGCAAATAATATGTTCTGCATGTTGGTTAGTCTTTGTTGCGATTGGCCGACACGATGATTATCTAATTTGGTGATCAAGAGAAGGCGACATTTATCATTAAAAAGTACCGCGCAAACAACACTTAAAAAGGTTCAACTTAATGTACCTACGCGCATTGAAGATGTTTTTGTTGCATTATTTTGAACCCTCATATCTTTTTTATTTGTTAACCGATTTTAATAAAACAAACACTAAAACCTCCGGGGGGCTTGCCATAATACATAACCGAAAACCGCATTTAAATCAGTTAAGCCGTTTCGGAGTTGAGTGCGTACAAACGCCCGACAAACAGACAGACAAACAGACAAACCGTCAAACAGACAAACAGACAAAAATTCTAAAAATCATTGTTTTGAGTTTAGAATCATAAATGAAACACGAAACACTTATTTTTTCTTGAAAATATTAAATGTACAGACACGGCTAGTCTACGATTTTATTATATGTATAGATGTTTGCATATTTTGTATTGTCTCCCACGTTGTAAAAAAAGAATCAAATGATGAAAAATAGAATTGTTTAATTAAATGAATATCGTTCTGATTTTTGAAAACCAATAAGGGCTATACAATTATACATGTTTATATACCAGAATATAAATACATATTTATCAGATCGCATGATAAAATAGTAGCCTGCCCCCGGAGTATTGTACTAAAACTTCTCTAAGCTAATATATAAGTGTGTCCTCTAAAATATATTCCTCTCATATAATATTCATACCTTACACAGCTTTGGGTCTCATTGGATCTCATATAACGTAATATAAGATTTATTAATAGAAGATTATTGATTTAACATTTATCTTCACTAAAATATGCTGTAACTAGCTTAAATTTTTGACAAATCGTTACTTTAAATATTTAAATATTTTTTTATACAAGTATCAGCTAGCGCTTATAATCAGAGGCACATTAGGTACAATTTTTTGTAGTAAAACATAAAATCAAAATTATTAAGAATATAAGATTTATTAATAGAAGATTATTGATTTAACATTTATCTTCACTAAAATATGCTGAAACTAGCTTAAATTTTTGACAAATCGTTACTTTAAATATTTAAATATTTTTTTATACAAGTATCAGCTAGCGCTTATAATCAGAGGCACATTAGGTAAATCAAAATTATTAATAAGATTTCACATCAAAAACCTCCCGAATGGCTAGAATGCCTGCTCCCGAAGCACAGCATTCTAGCCTGAGGTAAAACTTAATGGAAGAATAAGAATTTGTCCCCATCCACCCACATGCTGTAAGAAAACAAAACGACACGTGGAATAAGAGATTTATTATTTGCATCAAATATTTAATTATTTATCAATACAAACGTCAAAATAGTCTTACATTAAATTTGTTATCAAGGAATAAGAATTTCTCCTTATCCTTCATGTGGAAGGAAGAAAACAGAACCTACGACAAGTTGAATATCTAAAAGTCTAGAGTTTGATTATTTGCTTCAAATATTTAATTATTTATCAATACAAAGGTCAGCTATAGGTTCTAGTCATAGGCTAGATCAGAGGTACATAGTCTTACTAAATACAAAAATATTCATTAGATTCACATCAAAACCGCAGCCTGCCCCCGGAGCATAGCATTAAAACTTCTCTAGCCTTAGATAAAAGTGTATAAAATATATTCCGGTCATAAAATATGCATACTTTACACAGCTCCGGGTCCCATTGGGCACTGTCGCGATTTTGCAAGAAAGTGCTTCGCAATATTTCACCCTTGTTTGTGGAAGTATGAATGGGATAGTGGAATTTGAGGTCAGTTTAAAATGTTTTGGTCTCTGGACGATATTTTATATGCGGATGATTCTGACGGTTAGGGATGTAGGGTAAATAGGAAATATTGTGGTTTTTGTTTAAATAATAATATTTCTTTTTGGTATTTATACTTATATACAAAAAATACGCCCGAATAGAAAATGTCCGTCTTTTTTTTGGAAAGTCGGTTAAAAATAAAATCTTTGTTTCTATAAGGATGATCCTCATTCCGATATGAATTATGCGTAGGTTCACACTTCACATATACATTCAGACACGGTATAATTACAGTCGGAAGAAAAATCAAAATTTTATAAAATTCCACACAATAGTATAATAATTATACTATTTGATATTGCAACACATCATTATACACACTACCTACATTCAATCATTTACGATCAGTAAAAAAAAGGAGCTTATCAAAGCGCAATCATCTCAAAAATATTCGCATTAATTTATTTTACTCGTCGTTTTCGCAACTGTTCGTAAAAATAGAAATATCACAAAGCACCTCATTTCCTGCGACGTTATGCGTATGCGACGTCACTGCTTTATTTCATATATGGGGAATTTAATTGAATGCCAGGGTTTGAACTCTCCGGGAAATTGTCTACAAAGCGAATGAATTGATAGTCATAAATATATATGTAGGAGTTATGGGTAGGGTAATCCTTCCTTACTATGTTTCCTATAATATTATGAATGCGAAAGTTACTCTGCCTGTATGTCTCCTCTTCACAAATAAGCTACTGAACCAATTTGGATATAATTTCGTACAAAGATTGTTTTAAATCTGAGAAAGGACATAGAAAAGCTTTAATTTTCAGTACATACTCTTAAAACGTAACGAAGCTATTTTTGTCCCACTAGGTGTTTTATGTTATCTGACTTATCATATAAAATTTCTTCTTAATTAACTTTTTATTAACAAAGATGTGAGTACCAGTTATTTATAAACAAAATCCATTCATATTTCATATACAATATAAACACACTAAACAAAAGTTTATTTCATTTAATTTACTATCATGTCACATCAAAAATGTCAGACCCAGAGCATTTAGATGTTAGAATGATAACATCTGCAATCAACCCTAACGACGAAAGAATATTACATTCTGTTTTTACTTCGTTAAAGTCAACTGGATCTCCTGAAATTGGCTGAATGTCTAAAGATGTTTTGTAATGACAATGCCAATTTTAGTAAAAGCGTATTTTTTTCATGCTATTTATGTACATCGATAACGTAACTTAATTATCTTTATTATTTTAACAAACCCCTCAAATATTTCGGAACAATGTGTTACCTTATGTTATGCTATGTTAATGCTATCTACATATTCTGATTTGAATATTTTTTTTTTTTTTGACAGTTCACCAGAATTCATGATAGGAGTGGATATTATAGGCATGCTCCGCTTGCCTGCTGTACCATAAAAAAATAAACTAAAGCATAATTGAACTGGAAATTTCGCAAAATGTTAATATTATTTGCCCGCTGCACCTGACACTTCGACTCCGTTATCGAATGAAATAATAATGAATCAGTTGCATTTTAATTCATGCAAATAGTATTGAGTAATAATTTCAGAAACATAACACACGTGTAAAGATTTTTAAAATTGGATTCATCGTTTATGAGATTGAATTGGTACCTATCGATTTTTTATTTTAATAAATAATACTAATTTATTTACGTCTTATTCTTGAAGTTTATGACTTGAAACGCATTGTATTCAACAATTAATTGCAAACGTGAGTAGTCTGGATACCTAGTATTACTTAGGTATCATCCTTACTATATAATATCATAAATGTGAAAGGAACTCTGTCTATCTGTCTATTCTTCACGCCTGAACCACTGAACTGATTTGGAAAAAATAGTACAGAGATTGTTTAGTTTGAGTAATGACATATGATAGGACTTTCATGGAAACGGGTGATATACGTGGGTGAAACCTTGGGGAACAGCAAGTGAAATCTGGGAAATACAATCTTATAATAACAACGACAGGAAAAAACAACAACACATTACATATTGGCAGTTTACTCTTCACATTCAGACGAAGGTCTCTGAAAATGTTTAGTATGTATCTAGTAGCTTAAGTTAAATCTCAAATACACTTGATACATTCGGCCAGGTCCCAGCCCAGGGCAATCAGAGACACGTGGACACGTGCGTCGAATAAACTCTCGACCCTCAAGAGTTTATGTTGATATTATTTTCACATTTTTAATTTTTCTGCACAGAGTAAAAAGTAAATTATACGCGCCGCTGTGTGACTACTAATGTTGATGTGAGAATTGTTTTATTTTAAATTATAACATTTATAATTTGTCTGGAACGAGTTGAGACGATTAATATTTAAGGTTTGGAAAGTTGTACTTAATAAATGAAACTAAGAAAATAGTTATGACTGAATTGACTTATGCCTAGTTTCTATAAAAATAAAACGAGTTATTTTACATACGGACAGTACGTAATATCCTACTAAATTGAGTCTATAATAAGTGTGGTGTTAACATTACCACCGTGATAGACACACACATCCCAACTTTCACATTTATAATATTAGTGGGATGTTTAAAACAAAGACATTGGAGAGATATGAAATTAATCTTTCATGAACAATATTATCTATATAATGGTGAAGCCTTATATTGTAGTCCTTTTGACTACAATATTAGGCTTTACCGAATATCTAGTTATCCTAAGAATCCTTAGCTAGCCCCGTAATAATTTGATACGGGCTTTTGACCCTGGTTCTATCGGGTGATATTAAGACTAATAATCGATAGAGGTCAGTGACATTGCAGATGTTGCCAAATTCCAAGTTACATTGTGCACGGAGATGATGTAATGATTAAATGTCTTGTTTGCGATGATTTCAGATAGCCGGCATTTTAAATGCAATTTGTTGTCGAAATTACTTGATTAATTTAGCTTAATTTAGATTGATTACCTTAATAAACAATTATCTATGAAAAAACCTGTCTGTACAATCTATGAAAAAAGTCAATCCCTGCCCCTCGTTTTTTGATTTGCAACTGCCATTTTGAAAATTTATATCCATTCCACAACCAAAATTATAAAAAAACATGTCAAAACCCGTCCAGCCGTGTTGACGGTAAAGAAATGGTAATACAAACATACATACGCTCGACATTTTCCTTCTTCTGTCGCAGTCGGGTAAAAACCATACAAAATCATTCCACTCTTATATATTATAGATCAAAAGTTGAACTTCAAAATCTACGATATATTCGTATCTTTTTTATACTTATTCCGTTGAACAAAAAGCCTAGAGTCTACATATTCCGAATATCTAATGTAGCATAGGGATCCATGCCCAAGTTACAGATCTTACACAGGTAAAGAGCAAAAATTTCCATTTCACACAACGCGAGTTAAATGATATTCAAATAAACCAGCTCTCTTCAATTTCAAACGTGAGTACGTTTCAAAAAATCGTAAAATTAAACACGGTGAAGATTTGAAATGACTAAAGTTTTTATGAAAGTATTCTAGATTTTTACTTGAAATTCTAAAGAGCTCCATTGGACGAGGAAATGCGCGGGAACGCCGGAATAAAATAAGTTTTCTTAGAAGCGAAAATGTTGAAGAAATGACTATGATCTCACAATTATTAATTCATTTCTATAACTACGATCGATCGCATCTATGTTCAAAGTGAATTAAAAAGAGATAATTTTTATAACTTTAGTTATATGAGAAAAATCTCTCAAAAGTATTAAAGTTTAATAAAAGATTAAAATTTGATTACCTATTGAATTTCCATTAACGCGAAAAAGATTACAAGCGAGTCCAATCTGTTACACATATTTACATAATTTTTACGATATTAATATTGATTGATTTATGAGTAAACATTAGACCATAATCTATAGGGTCCTCTCTTATAAAGCTTTTCCTCCGCTTCCAATTTAATAATTGGATAATCCCTCTGCAGCACACAGGATCAGTATTTAAAATGTTATCGTTATATCATGGAAGCGACGTGGCATGTATAGACATAATTAATCTATGATTAAGCTAACTACCAATAAGTGATTTGTCGCTGTTGCTTTCATAATATATGTGACAAATACTGATTGATTTAAATGGGTAGTAATTTATAGTAGCGATGACGTTTATAGATATGTTTTTTTTCCACAACAAGTTTGCCATCTTACTAAACAGATAAATAACGATTTTAAGATGGTTTTCAGATGTTGTAAAAGTACAAAAAGATAGTCTAGACCTAAATCTACTAAAAATGTAGATATTAATATAAGTTTTGTATAATCTATTCAATGTTCAGCAAAGAAACGCAATTTATATCATAATCAACCAAAGATACTACGGCGGGAAAAGATTACTATTGTAAATCAAGTGTTACATTACAAATGTTTTTCGTTTTCAACAGATATTCACGTAATCTAGGATCTGACCTGACCTGGTTGTGGTTTGATATGGTATAGACCCTACGAGATATTTCACCCAACTAATTGGGGTCATAAGGCGCAAATGAAGGCCTCCGATTGCGTCAATAAGATAAAATAAATGGACTTTTGGGGATGTTTACTTTTATTTATAAAGGGTAAAAGTTGGGGTGATTTGTACAAAATCTGATAGTATGGATTTAGTGAATTTTATAAAGTTCGCGTAAATTATACAATTTAGACAAGGGTTTGATGAATAAAACAGTGAGAGCCGGCTCTCACTCTTCAATTCTGATGTTAAGCAGCAGAATACCCTTTGTCATCTCTTACGATCTACATATCTTTCTACCCATGGATAGAAACGGGACATAACACTGTTTCCCATCTCGATCATTAGGATTACATTTTAAAAGGAATCGCAAAATTAATTTCCATGATTATCTCATTGATCATAGATTGTTAAGTTTCCCTCCATAATTATACATTATGGTTCATCAAATGGATAAACATTATACATCAGATGTTATATTCGTGAGAACTGAACATGTTTTGGCATAGATTTTCAATATTCCCACAATCCAAGATCCATTCTATCCCTATAACTAATCTTTACAAATCAACATTCGGTAACAACTATTACTCGCATTAAGTTATTTCGTCCTTGTTTTTAAGTTTTTACATTATACTACATGTTGCCTGTAATAAAAAAAGAAATAGTGACTATTTGAACCTCCTATTAACAATACAATTATAATATAATAACCAGCATTTCAAGTTGAACACACATCGGCAACTAATCGTTATGAGCGCACATGGCCTATTTAATTCTCAAATACCTCAGCGCATTTATGTGTCGTATAAATAAAATTTATATTTAAATCTAATTAAGCGAACACATCCGTATTTAAAATCGCCGGGATAGCTCCTGAGGATGTTTAAAGAAAGTTTTGTAATAATTCGCCGTAAAGCTAATGAGGGAACTCGTTAGCGCGATTATACCCGAAATTGGTTTTAAAGACTTAAAAAATGTTTTATGTTAGACTAACAAATAAGCACTTTTATTCATATTGATATTTTATCTAATGTTTTTTCCGTTTCTATGTAACATGTTGTTAAATTGAGAAAACGTATATTTATTTTAATATTTACGTTATGTTAACATTAATATAGAGAGGGAATGCAGAATACAATTTTTATTTCAATCCCAGGTCGACAACAACAGCAAAATCCGCTAGAGGGCGCTGTAAAGTAAACAAAGAAG
>LQNK01000286.1:95832-140954 GCA_001586405.1 Phoebis sennae | reverse complement strand
TCATTTCATTTCATTTCATTTCATTTCATTTCATTTCACTTCTACTTGTGACAAATATACAATTATATCATCATTGATATACTTGTATTTATATGCATGCATATATTTCAAGTTTTATAATGTCAGCTCAAAAATACTAGGAACGCTACCACAAACTGTTTCAAAATTACCCTCTAGTTCAACTTCGGTTCAGCTTGGAAACCTGCGGTTGACAGTCAGCTTTTCTCTGACTAGTTCCACGTTATACCAAAACTAAACAGCAATAAATCAACGTACCTAAAAGCTAATTTGCCAAGGCTTTTACCGCGTAATGCGAAGTTCCGTTCTCGACTATTCCAGAAAAATGCGTTCAGAGTTCCGGCACGTTGTACACACATACTTAAATACGTGATGTGTTGAACGAATTAGGGATTACATAGGTCCTTATAGAGAAGGTAAATAACAAACTGCGAAGTCGAAGAAGGTTTTTGTATTTACAGATTTTACTTTCTTATTTATCCTGTTCTATTTTCCAGTTTTCTTTGAGTAGATTGTTATTTGAGGAAAGTTTTTCAAAGACGAATTTCGCTCGAAGCAAATGTCAATATTTGGTTTACTTATGATGTTTGCTGTCATCCTGTCAATTATTATAATTAGCGTACCTTCAAAGCATTAATTGTAGCTTGTTACGTGTCATTTGTGCGCATCAAACGGTAATCAGACTTAGAGTACATTTAATGTAATAGTCTCCACATCACAGATTCTTAATTAACTAAAATGCCGGCAGACGTTATATCAAAATACTTATAAATGAAAATTGCTACAGGCAATGTTTTAACGAATGCCATTTCCAACATGGAAAGTCTGAGGATGATTAATTTCGATATTTTTACGTGATAATATTTTACATTTATCAATTTTCAAACACTACATGTAATTTATTTGCTTAAATAATAGTATTCAAAAATAAAATGAATAACATTTTATGAAGCAATAAAAATTTTAGGAATTAATTTAAAAATCTAATTTATTCACCTGCCTTTACACATATTTGTTAGTAGTCTATAAGTAACAGTCACATGTAAAGGATCTCAAGTATTGTGTTATAATAATGGTGGAATGTATTATTTTTATATGCCAATAATCGAATTGTGTTAATTGTTGTTAGCTGAAACAAGTTGCAACAAAACAAATGACAAATGTTCAAAGAAAGGTCTTGTTCAGTTGGATAGCATCCAAGTGTAACCGACCACGAACTATTTCTTTCATCTTTCGTCAACTTTTGATCTCTTCAGTTGTGGTCAATTTAAATTGCACCCGAGATGTCCTAGGTTCTATTCTCGGTGGAGGCTTGGGAATACTATATCGGTGTTACAGATTATAGATAAAACTCTCGCTTGCCCCTGAATAGGATTTTTTTATTTATTTTTACACATTTATTAAAACAGCAACTTAAATAAATTGTCGCTAAATTGTAAACAGTTTGTTGGCGAGGCGATCTTATCCATAATTTAGGTTTTTAATTGATTAGGGTAACGCATTTTCTATCCTCCCAACGGTCCCACGGGTCTTTATCTCAATTCTATATATGTAATGTATAGAATTAAAGAAATAATGTATGTTTTCTAATAGGTTTCTAATAAAAAAAATGTTACTTTTTTATGGAAGAGACTAGTCACCCACAAAACACGGTATCCTGTGGGGACTAGAGCTCAAAGCAGTTTATATTTTATTGATATTATGTATATTTAAGAGTTATTATTATTAAAAGCTACAAAAAGTCGCTAGCGGGAAAGCACTAAGAAATAATGTAAACTTTCATTTCTTATTTTTGTGGTAAATAAACGATCTCTCTTTCGATTAACTACTGAATTCTTCTTCCAGTGTCAGCGTGCCAGGATACGCAGGGGGGTTATCAGCGTCCCTGCCGGGGGGAGGGGCGGGAGCTGCGTGGGAGCGGCTTGGGGCTGAACTCCTGCTGTCGGGGCTGGTGGCGGCAGCCTACTTCGCAGCGATGGAGAGACGGTGGACCGGGGCGGCGCCGGCTCTGCTGGGCGCTGCGTATTGTGCTGCTAGCTTTGTTTCTGTAAGTAACTGGGATTGTATTTATGTACGAAACTGATGTGTTCCTATCTAATAAGTTGCGTCTGTTGTTTCAACTTTTAGAAGATGATGATTGGTGTTGATATAAAAAGATGAACGATTGTGGATTAACATGAATTTATGTTTATTAAATGTTTTTGACTTTAAAAAATGTTTTTATAAGGGTTTTACTACCTTTGTCAATTTGGTGCAATGCAATGACCGTCTTAACTGTTATCAATATTCAATTTTCAAAGGCATTAAAATATAGATTTGTAAGTACCAACGAAACATTTATTAAGTTGAACGAATATAAAGTAAGCGTGGAATACTACAATAAAATTTATCTTAAAAGTTCTTCAAATTCGATAGAAAGCGAATCTTCAATTTAAAGTTCAATGATATAGCAGCTGCTAGAAATGATAAAAACAAAATATCGACGACTGATTGATATCTACCACCTGGCAGTATTGGCAGCGTCTTCCACACGACGCTCAATGGCTCCTCCTTTTATCGCCGTACAATGCCTCGCTACCTGCCTTTTGTGAATCCTTACCGGACAGATGTTCACTCTATAGTCTATGCTCTATAGTCTATGCTCTATAGTCTATACACGCTTCAACAAAAACGCGCCAAAATGGAAGGTATCTTTTGAATTCTTGCGATATTGCAATTGTTAACAATGGATAAGATGGGCTAATAAATTCTGCTTCTACGGTGATTTATTGGTTCGTTTTGAGATGTTTTTGAGGTTAAAGTGGAATATTTTCCCAGCTTAGATGTTTCGGTTTGCAAGTTCCTTTGAGCAATTAAATTATATTTAGTTATATGAGATTGAAACGATGAAACAACAAATGTTTCATGCTCTAGATTTTATTTTAATGTTCGTCAAAGTGGGTCGCGAGATATATGGTTGTTCTTCATAGTTTTTTGCTTTAGCCCTAAAAGCCCACTTGAAAAATTCACCCAGTATAATAACATAGGTATTTGCCTGTACCTGGAAAACTCAATAAGCTCTCGGAAATTTAAATATTATATTTAGCAAAATAAAACCCTGCGGTTGGCCTGGATCAGATTTAAACATACAGACGTAGCCGCAGATAGCCATTGTTGTTGTAATTGCGGCCCTTTCAATGGAGATAGTTTTTTTAACTCGTTTCCGCTCCTGAATACAGGTGAAAAAATTGCGTAAAATATGCCAACTAGGACATAATGCTCGCACCACATTATAATACTAAACGGTGTGGGAATAAAGGCGTTTTAAGGTTGCTTTTAAACGGGTATTGTATGTTCGAACGTCGACTATTGTTCAATCACGTAGCTCTTGAATTTCGTACTGACAACAGAATCCAGCTATTGTTGCCAGTTTATGTGACACGTTTTACCACGTCGAGTGCGTTTTCACTTGAAAGCCGTAAATATTTTGTAGATGAATATTGTGTATCGATCCCATAGGCTTTTGTCTATGAGATAATACAGAGTGACATATTACGCGTAGGCAGAGTAGAGTTACATTTTATTTATAGGTAAAACAAAGCTTACGATAACACAAGCTATTGATCTATCGAAACAAATAGCAATAAGTCTTTTGTGATCATGAAAGTTTTCTTGTTCATTCAGTTACTGTAAAGATTTCATTGCACTGTCATAAGGAATCATTTTTAGTTGTTACATATATTATTAAATCAATGTCGATTTAGGAATCATTATCCTCTATTGCAGTATTGCTATTGCAGTAGCATGGTTAAATTAAATAATAAAATATTTCCCCGTAAAATAAGCCATTAGCTAGATTGTACAATTTCATACGTGAATAGAAAACACGTTAGAGTACTTCAAAGAAACATTTTTATGAAACTATACAATTTTTACTCGCTAAACAATTGTATACTTTAAACATTCTTTACATTGCAAAACTAAAGAATATTAAATATTACTGCTATATTGAATAAAAATACTTTTTAAATTATTTTAAACGCGGTTTATTATACACTATTTTACATTATTATTTAACCCGACGTTTCGAGCACTTTACAGCGAGCGTGGTGGCCACGTGTATAATAAAAACCTTTAAAAATTTTTTTTTGTTCAATATGGAAAGTACTCGAAAATACTATTACTGCTATATTACAAGCAATTGTTTATACGTTAACCAACATTGTAAGCTTCAGAAGTATGGGCAAGAAATGCGGAGCGACATAGCACTTAGTTAGCATTTAAGTTATCCTAGATTTATATTCATTTTTTCACACATATTATTAGGGGACTTGCATCGGACATATCTGCTCTTTGTAAACTTGTAATTATTATAAAGTTATTTCTAAGTAAATTAGTTTTTCTTTGGGGCCGGCTGTAGCCTACGCAATTAGTACACCTGGTTAATAAAGGACTTTTATTTACAGATGCCATCCCTCAACCCGGCGAGGTCCCTCGGCCCATCCTTCGTGCTGTCCAGGTGGGACAGCCACTGGGTGTGCTGGGTGGGAGGCCTCGGGGGGGGCATCGCCAGCGCGCTCCTCCACGAATGGGCCTCGAGAAAACCGCGCGCGCACTCCAACTCCCGCGCCTCTTCACCACGCGACCTGGACGACCTGGACAAGCCCGCCTTCCCCTCTCACCACTACCGTCACCAATCAACGTACTGCTCAGCAACAGCCCCACGACCGGATAACACAGAACCACTGTACTCCGGCACGAAGTCTCTGTACTGCCGGTCGCCGCCGCCCGCCAGGCACGCGCTGCACAGGTCTGATGGAACCTCCTGTCAAATGTAACTATTGATGTCGTCTGTGGCCGCGCGTAATGTACCGAATGCTTTTCGATGTTTGTAGTCTTTGGACAATGAATTTGAAAATAGAACCTAATAGGACTGTTTTGACTTTAGATCTTTTTGCGTAGAATATTAACTAAATAACAAATTAAGTATCAATACCAATTAATGAATCATTGCCATAGTATTAGAAATGAGATCAAAACATACGAATGAATGGTTATGTAAAAGGAACATTGTAGAATTGAATGAATCCTTCAATTTACTTAAAGTTTTCTAATAAAGTTTGATGTAAGAACAATAGCAATTTTAGAACTATTAAAATATCGGCAGCCATATATATAATTCATTTAGTTTCATAATATACGTAGCTTAAAAGGTTCACTGAATGAGAACAATAGGTAAAAGTTGGCCTGTATGCATGAAATAACGAACTAACAATCTACACTGCACGATTAGAATCCAATTTATAATGTGGTATTTTAATGGTTTTTAATTTTTATTATACCTAATCCGTACGTATTATATAATACCAGGACTTAGGTTCTCCATTAGCACGTATTGAAAATTAGCTTCAGAATGCAATTTGTGACACTGTTCGAGGTCTAAATAATATTTTTAAAAAATATCTTACCACCACGTCACCTAATTTTATATGGTTTTTTTTCAAAATATAGAATCAAGAAATCGATTTTCACTAAGCTTTATTTTCTTTATCTACTAAATTTAATCTCTGAAACTACTGGACTGATTTTAATGAAACTTAAAAATTCAGAAACCGGGCATAAGAGATGTACAATATAATTATAAATGCCACAGGCTTTCAAAATTAGACGGACGTTATCTTCCACTACGCCTCGGGTAGCTGAAACCCGCATTGTCACTTAACTCTACTATATTATCTATGAATGTTGCATGTCAAATATCGTATACTTGTATCATAATGCCTGTTTACAGTCTATAGTTAGTTGATCAGAGATTATTTGACTCTGAAATTTACTTTATGTAGTTACCATCTAGAACAGTGTTTCTTAACATGTCTGCGAATATGTGTATCAAATTCCGATTTTTTTGCAAATAATTTGTTCTTACTCCTTAACCTTCAAATTTAATAAAGGGTTGTTTTTGGGGTCTACTAAATTAAAAAAATTAGTTATTGTATTAGCAATTTCTTTGGGTAGAATGTTGCCCGACAAAAATTTTTTCGCGTATTGAGGTTTGAAGAAAGGGAATGGTAATGTTGGTGGCCATCGGCCGTTCCCTTAAACCGCCGCTATTGGCTCTCGCGAAGACATCCCAAGTCTGCGTTCACCAACTTCGCGTTCAGTATTGCGTTAACAAGTTGTCTTAACATTCTTATACGCGGACTGAAAAAAGTTAAGAAACGCTGATCTAGAGAGATAATGTATATTTATTTATATTCAATACTAATATTTATCTATATAATCGCAGGTCACAATCAGTATACAGTAAGAGCAGTGCAGCGGGCGGGGTGGCGGCCTCACTGGCGGGCGCTCAGTCGCTTCTGCTGCGACCACACACGGCCGTGAGCCAGAACGTGCACAACGCGCAGCGCGATCCTCCGTATGGTACTGCCAATGGTGTACGGCCGGGGCCTGCTGGTGAGTCTATTACAATGTCCACGTGATAGTTTTGATACTTTTGAACGGTTTACAATAACACCGGGATTCACACCTAAATAAACTGTACAGCGTTTATAAACCACAGAACCTCTGAAATATTTATATGGATTACGATTATTATGTACATAAATTAATATTTGATACAACTATAATAACATATAGTGAATACACACAACACAACACTCCATATACACATATTACAAAAACTATTCTACCCACCCACATGCACATAATTTATGTTTTTGCTTACTTTTTCCTACCCATATGTTTATTCCGAAGTGTGAAATCTGTAAAAAATAAAATCCGAGGCAACCGTAATACAGACTTATCAACTAATTTAAATGCCACTGCTTTAATTTTATGGCTGTAATGATACGGCTCTCGGTTCCTAACCAAATAATTATGTAATCTCTTTTTATTTGTCTTTCTCCTTGTATTCTCTTAAGAAAGTTCAATCAAATATTAATTCTTCATTTCATCCCCAGGCGCAGCAGTCCAAGAGCGTCGCGAATCCGTATACAGTTCCGGCACCAGACGCGGGCCTCTCTCCTCCGAGGACAGCGCGTACGGCAGCTACGCGCCGCAACACGCGACACACGCGCAACACGCGCAACACGCGCAACACGCGCTGACGCACACGCAACACGCGCGCAACTTCCGCGCGCCCATGCACCCGCAGGAACATTACTAGCGGCGCGCCTCGCAGCACAATATTGCGCTGCTTTTTGACGTTTAGTGCTGTGTTGCCAACAGTGCAATCAAATGACGCGAGTTTTGCGGTTTTTGTGAAAATATAAGAATAACAATTCGCACTGGAATACAACTGACGATGTTTGCGGATTGTGTGAAACACTTGAATATGGATTGAACGATACTACAACTCACACGACATTAGTGTTTAAGTGAAAAAACTTTGGAAAATATTTAAGACAACGTTGAGTAGGTACTATAACACGTTAACCATGATGTATCTATGCTATGTTCATTAAATATTTGCATGTTCATAAACTAAAATAACTTTTAATATTTGACTGAAAATTACTAAATATTACGTATCTCTCATATAATAATCATATTTTATTACGATTAAAATACCACAGTTTCATTATAAATTGGTGCAAAGAAACATTGACAGTTCTTGTGAGTGTTACCTTCCTATAAAATCAGTAATATACCGAGACCAAGACTTTGAAAATATACTAATATACATTTATTGATGACTTAAATTACTGTAAATATTATTAAAGTAAGAGTTTGTACTTTGAAATTGTAATTTCTGTTTCTTTAAGCTGTGCCATATTTATAATAAAATAATTAAGACTGTCTTGTCATTTGTTAGTGGAGAATTAGAATTTTTCATAAATTGAATAATAAAATGTACAAAAGTATATTTAAATACATAAGCAAATTAATATTCCTCAAAATATTCCAATGTTCATAGCTGTCATTTTCGCTGTTATTCTATATTATCAATATAGTAGGAAATACAATGTTTTGAAATTAAATATTTATACAACGAATTAGAGAAATATACTAAAACAAAAATACATATAGAAATAAGGACAATATGATACTTATTATTTTGATAAATGTAAGAAAATCCATTCTTTTTTTATTTTTACTCTGTGTCATATGATTGATGTCCTTTTCGAAAAAGAATACATAATCTTAAATAGACTCTTAGTATTAAAGTCATCTAATTGTCTAACTCATTTACCTTGCCTGTATGCTATGAAATCCAATAAGAATTGATTAGGTACAATATGCAAATATTATTTTAATTGTTATATTTGAGATAAGTGATAAGACCAATGTGTACCAAAGCTCTGGTATGTAAAAGTAGCCACTAAGTTCAAATATAATATACAAGTTGTATGATACGTTAGTAAAATCAATGTTATGTTGGCGTAGGTTCAAAATTAAAATTTGAGAAATCCTTTAATGTCATTCTGTCACTTTTCTCCCTGTGTAGAGTGAAAGTGACAGCATAACATTTAAAACTTATAAAAAATTTAGTATCGTTTCAGTATTTGGACAATATTATGTAAATAGAATATGGTTTAAAGTTTTCTTTGTTTGATTGGCTGTTTATAACTTAATCTATGGACTATAAAGATTCAGTGTTGCCACCATCGGAATTTAAATTTTCTAATAAATTGACGACTGAAAATCTAAAGAGTTACTTACTAACAATCTTAATATACTGTAATATTTTTATTAACGGACATTTGTCAGCATGATATCTACGAAATAAGACTGTTACCTCTAATTTTTATTTAAGGCTTCCAAAAATTAATGTCTAGTTTATAAGGTTATTTTTTATAATTTTAGAGATATTTTTAATGACTAATTAAACTGTTTCTTTTTTTTTTGTTTAAGCGCTATATGTATCAGTAGATAATTTATAATGTTTTTACCATTAGAATTTAAATTTAAAATTCCCTAAAATTGTTGTCATCCTCGACGATACTTAAAAGTGTAAATAAAATACTTCAAGTTAATATGACTTCTTCATTTAAATACCTATCATAAACGTTCATTACAAAAGACCTAACTCTGTCAATTTTATCTGGGTATCATTATGGTTGGAATTTAACATTTATAACAATAATTTACATAGAGTATAGGCATAGAGGAGGGCGTAGGACGAGGCCGCTCACTCGCGGCAAAATAATATTTTTTCTATGTATAATAATCAAAGAGTGATTATTAGTAAGACCTTAAACAAATCCATAAAATGTAAGTATTTGCTCTACAGTTGAGAGTACAACGTTAGTCTTTAAATACATAAAAAATATTTTGCGCGCTTTTGTATGTGTAAAAATTTTTTGAATACATTCACAACAACTTAATAGTAAACTTTTGATTTTGTTCCAAAATAGGGATAATAATAAAGAAAACACGAGTATAATTAAAATGCATTTATTATCCGGAACATTATGCTAATTTTGAATTATTATGAAAAACAATAATCTATTGATGAAAGCTAAAGCACGTCGCGCAATCACGAAACGTTACAATTTTCTAACAATTGCATACAAAATACTATAAAATGTATCCTTGGATACTACTTATAACAGTACTAAGTAACCGAGACTCGAGTCAATTTTTGAGTTTACTCTCCAAGTATTTACTAAAAATTCCATTCATGTGCATATCAGTCTTAAAATTCGAAGAGAATCTCCTTTCCTACAAATTAGCGCCAGACTTATAAAATGTACAACATAAAACGCACACTTAAATATAAATTGTAATTCTAAAGATGGCGATCAAAAGAGTAATCTGACATTAGGCAATGGACTTAATACACTACCCAATCTTAAGGGCACTGTTAAAGGAGTAGGATTGATCTATGATGATCCGAGTGTTCCTACTTCCCTCTAATAAGCATTAGCGATCATCCCTACGGCTACCACAGCACCCTTCTATATGGACTTGGGTAGTGCAATGGGTCCATAAACATTACGTCCTGGACAATTTTAATACCATAAGTTATAAAAAAAGACAAGAGAGGAGGAGGAAAGAAGAAATGTAATGGAATATTTGGTATCATATTTTTTCCTAAGGCTAGGACATAGACATGTTTAACTGCTTGGTAAGACCTCGATGTAGGATAGTATAAGTACACCCAAAAATTGACATCGCACTAGGCTCTATTTACGTTAATCCAAAAATTTAATATCGGCAGTGAGAGCTAACTTGATTTTTATATTAATCAAAACCTACTAATGACCGGCCTTGCCTAAGTTTCGAGAGTAAATAAATCAACTAGTTGTGCTTAAATGTAAATCTAGTAGAAGAAATGCCTAATGAACTAGATAATATAAAAGTCTTATGTATTCTGTAGAGATCGTTGCGATTGCGTTAAAATTTAAATAAATATAACAAACTATTTACAATGATGTTCGTATTCCGTGCTATCAGGCGGGCCAGGGTTTTACTTTAAACGCTTCTGACACGAGTAACTCCATAATCTTATCTTAAATCACTTTTCATAAGAATTGCATTCCTTTAAATACCTGTAGATCATCACTTGCCTCGACATCAACGTATTTTGCATAAATACAGAAGAAAAAGCATTAATGTAACTATTCTAATGACATAAGAAAGAACGTTAAAAGTTTAAAATTCCCGAAGCTTCTCGAACATTGATAATGCCTCCTACAAAGGATGAAAAGGTTACGTGGCAGAATGTTCAGACTTAATTATGTTTAATTTAATAATGTAATGAAAATGAGAGCATCATAGTAATAGAAGCTAAATCTAGAACGTTCTAGAAGTGAGTTTCGTAAAGCAAACAGCCATTATAAATTCTTTAACAATCAGTCCAATATTCACAACCTAGCCCCGCCTGATACCGAACCCTGTGAGACCTCGCAAACCGGCTGACTCAGCGCCATCTCTACAAAAATAATACTGTTTAAAACATAAGAAACGAATTACGAAGACAGTATGCCAGGAAGTTTGCGCATTTTCAAACCATGCCATAGATTTTTCAAAATTTCAATTTATAGTGATGAAATTTGAAGCTTAATACGAGCAAATGTTTTTGTAGTTAGTTCAAACGTTTGAAAATCGCAACTTCTTACAAACAATATAATAAACCTGAATCGGGTAGAATCATAAAATGCGGCCGACAGCCTTCATTGCTCAGCTTACTTCTAATTTACGTTTCGTTCCATACTTATGCATCCGCTATTTATGATTCTAGAATATAAGCCAAGAGACGGTAGCAAAAAACTGCACATTGAAGAGATTTCTGTAAAGCTCAAAAATGTGAAAGATTTCTGTAGCGTTTGTCAAATGTCCTTCTCGATCGACAATTTTTCAATTTTCTTCAGCCGCCTCTTAGCCTATAAATGTGATTCGTTTAATGTTGCCAAACACCGTAAGACCAACGTATTCACAGTAAGTCTTGCGCATTTGCCACCATCCCCAAACGCTTTTCCATTCAATTCATTATTGTATCAAATGCGCATGCCTCACCAGAATGTTCATTAAGGTGTAAATACATCGACGTTTCTACGAAAAAAACGCAAAAGTGTGCGTTCGAAGTGTAAGTGAGTAACGGGTCACATAAGCGGGGAGCGTCACATACAAAGATACAAAACGGGGAGTTCAGCAGACGCAGCCGCTCTCGTTGCCCTCCTGCTCCGAGCCCATGGGCGACTGGGTCTGCAGGTCCACGGCTGCAGTGCGGTTAGGGAAGTTATTGCGTGTATCGATACATTAATAACAATAAAAATATTATTATAAATTAAACAGTTCGTGACTGATAATAAATATACTAAAATTTAAAATTTATTCATCATGCATATTAAATTGTTTTTGCTGCAATTAAATAATTCATAACTATCATCACATGGTTGAAAAAAGATTAATAACGAAGTGGGATTCGAACCCATGCCTTTTGGACCTTGGTTTATAGAAATTAATTTACCTAAGACCTATACACACATATACCAATAAAAAACATCTGTTTATCAATGTTCACAAAAGGAATGTTGTATAAACATCTTTAATAAGTTCGGATTTATTTAATTAGATGTGTATTATGCAGACGATTACGCTTAAAGAAATATAACAACATGTAAAGGATAACAGAAGAAAACTTTATGAAACTAACGTCACGTCAAGTCATTTTTTTTAAATTAGTGCTAAATTAAAAAGAAAAGACAAAATACGTGTTAAAAGTTTTATTCAAAATATCAGCGTGTGGTAGGGGTATTTACATAATTTGTCAATTCATAAGATAGACTGCACAGATATTAAAATCCATTGTGATAGTGAGATAAACATATATTTGATTGACAATAGGTTTTTAATTTAATGTGTTAAATTATCAATAACCTAAAATGGTTTATTATCATGAAAAAATTTTCAAGGCAAATTTTTAAATATTATCTGATGGGTCATTCTTTGCTCAATGTTTAATTAGTCAAAAGATTAAACACAACAAACAACATGTTGCCAATCATATAGATAAAATATATGCTCGTATAAAAATAAGTACATAAAACCACAGACCATAAATTAAATTAGACACATCAATCTGTATGAAAAACCAAGACCCAGACAAACATGGCATGCCAAGTTTCGTATACTTTTTATGACGTCAAAGGAACAACAATTTTGTTTTTTATTAATTTACACTTTAGAAAAAAGCTTATAGTAAGGTCATTAGAAAAAAAAATTATTTTAATTTGATTTAGATAAGTCCCCAATTCTTAATATTATTTGACCTGTCTAGTAACTGTACATAAATAAAAACCATCGTCGAACACTTGGATTTAATCTAGTTTAATCTATGGTCTGCGCATAAACTTTAGAATAACCAAGAATATTAAATGAGTGCATTAGTTTTATTATTTATGCAATTTATACAGTAAAATTCTATAAAAGCTTATTGGAATGACGATAATATAAAATGTATTATAAACCAGATTAAAAGCTAGCAGTGAAATCTCACTAAATATAATCATTAATCAGTTTACAAAAATCATAAGATTTCTTACTTATACACTAAAATAAATAATACTAATGTACATAAGCTTTGGGATCTGTGTAGCTTATAAAATATAATTTTAGTATTAAAATTATATGTCACTGAATTGTCAAAAGAAAAACACAATTAGGAAATTAGTTACATAACCCAGAATTGAAAATTTAAATGTATTGTAATAAATATAAAATAGGTGGAATAAAACAATTTGAGCATTTTCATGATCCCAAAAGCGTGCTATATACAAAATAAAGGATTCCTGCAAATATAGTCAAGTTATACTACAAACGAGTCAATTTCGTCGCAAAGGTTAGTTTTTATATTAATTTTAACTGAAGATTTCATCAATATTATTATTTAAAATTTTATTATATGCGTTAGTTAACTACAACTTAACCATACAACCATAACAATCCCACCCCTTCCTATAGTCTAAATTTAATCTTGTATATTTTTACTATTTATTTCTTCATGATTCTATTAACTGTTATCTTTCTTTTATAAAAAAATTGAACTGTCAAGAAAGTTTAATCATTAATGACCATCCCAACTAATTTTAATACAGTTATAGTTCGTTGTTGAATTCCCTTTAGCGACCAAATACTCCGTTTGTGTACTACGCTTGGCGTCACAACTAACCTAGTTCGTATGAACTAAGATGCCCTTCAAATGAAACATAAGAAAATCCTCATAAGATTACATATTTAATCGATTCATATAACGATTTATCTATATTAAAATTATAAACAAGTTATATATTATAAATGCTGCGTACTTACGGAACGATTACGGTTAATAAAAGATGTCGGAAAATTATTTATTAAAATGACTTGAATGGATGAAATTGTTCAAACATTTATATAAATATAATTTTATTCACATGTACATTAAACTTCGTTCCGAAAATACGAGCACGCATATATAAATAAATCATAAGGGCTTTTCGAACATGTCAGTCTTATAGACTCGAACCGAATTCCACGCTTAAAAAGCGATCCGTGCGTAAGGTACGTGCTTTTGTGTACACAAATGCGTCAAAATATTTGTCATCTGTACGGTTGATAACTGTTTAATAGAAGGTGATATAGGAATACGAAAATATATAGGAAATTGAAGACATAGTGCAGGAACTAAATGAATTAATTATATTGTTTCTATGTTAATAAGGAAATACATAAATACAAACAAAATTACTTGAGTAATTTCTTATTGTAGGAGCAAAATAAGATGACGTAGGGAATCAGTTATCAACCACATAGAGATGAGTTTGAAAAGTAACTATCATCTAATATCACTCAGGCCGACAGACACAAAAGCACAGCATCACTACACATTGATGCCACCCTAATTCTCTGTTTTTAATTTTAAATTTATCGATTTTATTTCTGTATGGTTAAAATATGGTAGGTAACCTATATATTAGGACATTGTATTTGGATAGGATTCCAAATATTTTTGAAATAGCTGCCAAAATAAAACTAGGGCGACACAGCGTTGGATAATGATCGTAACATAATTGCACATTAATATAAGAAGATAATTGAGCATCCACACGACACCACTACGAGACGAATAATTGACATTACATTGACAGAAGCAAACGTGGCTGTATGCACCAAATCCTTTGCCTGTTGGTATAGATGTCGCAGTAAGATAGATAAAGCCGTAACATAGTTATATCCCTAGGGATATAATTATATGCCGGAACATAGTTATACGAAAGCGATTCATTACTATCTTACTAGGAATATAGTTATAAAACGGTCCAAGTTTAGTGATATACTTATATTATTAGATTTCGTTTAGTGAAATAGAAAATTACCATAGAATTAAATAAAAATTGGTATAATAAATTTGTTTTATCTTCATTCAAGAATCTACTTTATGTATTCTGCAGTTAGTTACAATACTTTGTGACATTAACACGTAATTACACGTATTAAAGTAATTTTAATTATAATTAAAATTACCATGTTTTGGAATGCAATTAACAATGCAATTAAACCTAATGAAATATTAAAAATCTTTTAAAACTTATCAACAGTTTTGAGACAACTTTATTTCTTATATTTATTAAGTTGAAATCTTTGTTTCTTTGTTAGTAATTTCAAATTTTTGTTCAAACAAGAAGCGGAATCATGACATCTAGAATTTCGTAGCACTGAATGCTTCTTACAAGCACATCTTTTAGCAGAACACTGTATATTCGATTTTTTACAGGAACGCTGCACACTCCGCAAGCTATTTCACTAAACTTAATATAAGTATATCACTAAACTTGGACCGTTTTATAACTATATTCCTAGTAAGATAGTAATGAATCGCTTTCGCATAACTATGTTCCGGCATATAATTATATCCCTAGGGATATAACTATGTTACGACTTTATCTATCTTACTGCGACATAGACAATAAACTATAAATGACAGTTGTATATGTCCAAATTAGAAAGATATTTGAATATCATTCTATCCCGTTCTCCCTTCATTAGAGTGATGAGATAGCACGATTGTTTCTTAAAGTATTTGGAGAATAGTCTCACAGTGTCATGTATACGCCATTATAATCTCAAAATGGAACATACAATACAGATATATTAACACGCGCATCCATTGTCTGGCTCCTTGCTGTCTCCGGGCGCTTGTCGCAGGATGACTTCGTGCACTGTTGTAATATTAAGGAAAATAAAAAAAGAAAAAGGCTAAAGAATGCGAAGGTGTGTAAAGAGTGAAATAAAAAAGCCGACATTCAGGAATAGGTAAAATTATAGAAATTATAAAATTCGTAATTGCCAATTGTTTTATATTTTCTAACGCGAAAAATAATTCAAACTTAAAGTATAAACTTGCTTTGAAAATCGATATATGATATAAAAAAGGTGTGATAATGAGTGTGCAAGTGGCATAGGCTATAAGCGTAAAGGTTAGAAGCCTATCCTATGCTTGTTAGTATAAACATTCTATGTTTAATAAACCCATAAAGTAACTAATACCCTAATATAAATAAGTATTTAACCATTTCTCAGAAAACCCAATAGATTATAGAAGTAATTACTACATGAATATATCTTGTTATGATTTTGTAAATTTGCTTTACAAAATTATATGCATTGTTTTCATCTTGAAGTCATTCATTTTTAATGAAGCTATGAGTATGAAGATGATGTAATATTTTATTATTATTAAATTATTTATTTTCATTACACTGAAAAATCTATATAATTAATTACAGTTAGTTCTTCTTACAATCATCATTCTCATATGATGATATTTTTTTTTTATTGAAATGTTAAAATATAAATCTCACTGCCAGACTTAGGTCTGAAGACGTTACAAAAAAGTGGATCTAAATAAAATTTTCCTACATTTGTTATACTCTACAAACAAATATATTTCATGCAAGCTACATATTCGAAATAAACAAAGCGCATAACACGAAATAAAGGCTAAAATAATAATTACAGAATTAGTAATGTTAATGTTACTTACACTTAGCTGGTTAGACCACCACCGAAACACAAACCAATCCGGGGCGCGGCACTATCACACCGACGTGTGAAATTAGCTACACGATATACGAATCTCATCAATAACGATATAGTAATTTTTGTGGTATCTTAGTGCCTCGTATATGTGTATTATGTCAAATATGGCAGAAACAAAATATTTTTTACTGATTTGACATATTTAATAACGAACGGTGCACAATAATTAAATAATTTTTCTTTCTTTCAATAATAGAATTTTTAAAAACAAAAAAATATATATGTATATGACCTTACAGTTTATTATTGTTGTATTTTTTTTTTCATTTAAATGGTGAACAACTCTTGGTCATCGTGTTATAAAATTCATATATAATATTAAAAACTACATTACATAATTACTGTTTCTTGATCCTAAATAAATAAAATAAAAATATAAAAATGAGTAATCAGTTTCGCTTTCATATAAAAGATATAATATTTGAATCATCAAAGCATGAAAAAACCTCCATTAAGATTTTAGAATGACATGAAGAATTTATCAAAATGCAAATAAAAAAAATTGTTGTTTATATAAACTCTAAAACTGAATGAATCAGTAAAAACTTTAGTCTTGTGGGTATTTTTGTTTCACATTTATTAAGTTTTAAAATAAGTCTGTGTTCTTTTAACGATAGTGAAAAATAGAATGTATGCTAAATAATCATTATTACTCTTATTATGTGAGAGTGCCCATTATTTGAAATTAAACAGAGAAAAAATGGATATATCAATGATTACATATCAACATATCCTTATATATTAATCAGACATGTACACAATAATACTAGAGCAAAGGTTACGAGACAAACTTGAACAACTTTGAACTATAAAAATAATTAGATTATACTCGTGTTTTTTTTCAATAATATATCAACGTCGATTGAAACTCAAAACAAAAGCCCATATTTTCGACTCATCACGGGTCATCACCATGTTGATCACCCCCCACACTTTAATAAATATAAAAAATATCAAAAACCCCCGTAGCTAATCTCACACAAAACGACATTATAATAAAAAACCTTATTCATTAACGTCATTAGCCGTTATTTCCTTAGCGTACGTACGAGTGCGTTGCATATACGTGATTACGTGTGGAGTGCGTGTATGTGATGGGTGTGAGACTGTAAAAATGTGTGGTATATTGGCAAAGGATACTGTCTTCCGGAGGCTTGCTCTCAGCTGAGTCCATGCCAGGGAGCGCGGCGGCCACCCGTCGGAATAACTGAAAATATTAAATAATAACATTAAAGACACAAAGTATATATAGATAGTGCTATCCACGACGACGCACCCAACCAGTTTTTGAGAAGAGTGGGGCGCGTATTCGTGGATAAATTTATCTATAATATTTAATGCTGCTGTAAACTCTCATTCAAGAGCACTCGGTATGTCTCCCCCAAAATGCCTCGGCCGAGGTAAACGAGGTAAACCACTACCATCTACACTCTCGCATCGCTTTTCGCTCTTCCTTGTGTTGTGGTTAGTGTACAGTCGTCATAACGACAGGAGAAAAGCATTAATAATTGCAATCTTAAATAGATTACTAAGGAGAAAGGAACAATCTTCATAATTACTGTTTTTTTACACTGAAGATAAACTAATAAATAATCAGGAATGTGGAAAAGACCCAAATTTTATCTAAAATGGTTTTAGCATTTGGTAATCAAAGAGAATGATAGGGAACAAAAGACCGTCTACAATATGTTTCCGATACTATTTGTCTGACAGTGTTATTGTCCACCAGCATTTTGAAGTAGGACCTACAACAAATGAGGAAGGATTTTGCGTCAAAACTGTCTCACACAGTAAAAGCACTCACAGCCAGCCTTAGCGCTGGTCACTATGAACATCACGTTGAGCTCCTTCGCCTTCCTGTCGCCCTCCTCTGTGAACACCTGCCTCTTGTCCGACAGGTCCGTCTTGTCGACAATCAACTTGTAAAGCACTCACTTGTTTAACATTATAGCCAGCCTTAGCGCTGGTCTCTATGAACATCACGTTGAGCTCCTTCGCCTTCCTGTCGCCCTCCTCCGTGGACACCTGCCTCTTGTCCGACAGGTCGGTTTTGTTGCCGACGAGCATGATGATGACGTCAGAACCGCGCTCCGTGCGCACGTCGTCGATCCATTTCGAAGTCTGATGGAATGAATTCGCATCTGAAATGTGGAGAGAATCGATTGTAAATACATTCAATTAATAGGATTTTCTAATTTATTACAAAAAACTGGTAAAGTTCTTCTGTACTCGCATGTTATTCAGTCATAACATTATATCTTTACTCAGATAAAACAACGAACTCATTAATACGAAAAAGGAGGACTAACGTAAAACGTTCATTACAATAATCAGAAATATTTTACTCTCAGAATGTATTAATTTTTTTTTAAGTCCGAAAAGACAACAAAAAATCCGTACGTCCCTAATTTATAGTATTTTAACAATACTTAAAATTGGTTATTTTAATAAGTAAACACTTAACACGATATATAAAAAAATCGAGATGATCATATAGAGTTAATATAACATTATTAACGGGAACTCAGTGAAGAAGTACTAATAATTTTTAATCATTGCCCGCATCCTTTCATTCGTTTAATTACTGCTCTCCTATTTACTCTACACCACAACGTATAAAGCAGAATTTTCCTCTTTATGGAAGTTACATAACAACTAAATCCCTCGAAATGAAAATATTTTACGAGACCATGAGTATCCTGAAAATATTATTAACTGCTGTTACGTAAGTTACGTCGTAAAGCATACTTTAGTTGTTACTATTTTTACAATTGCAATATTAACAAAATTAGTATTAGTAAAGACTAAAAAAATCAAAGACATCAAATACAATAATGACTATTGATTGTCTACACTCGATATCATTATTTATCAATTTTTGTCTGCTGTTACGTCAGTTAAGTCGTAAAGTATACTTTAGTAGTGAGTTTTTATAATACGAAGTTATACAATTTTAATTCAACGATACAAATAATTCACTGTATCATTATTTTTTCATTTTAATTACTTATTTATTTCTATTTTCACTAAAGCACAAAGTATGAAACCAGAATATTCCCTCGCTGTGGAAGTTATATCACAAATAAATCCCCCGCCTCGGGAGGTCGAAATGAAAATATTTTACAAGACCGATGCCTGCACGAGTATCCTGTAACGAGACTGAAAATATTGCAGTTTCAGTCGCTATTACGTAAGTCGAGTAAAGCATGATTTAGGACCAACTATTTTTTAACTGTGTTTTCATCATTTCATTAGAAATAAATTCTATTTTAGACTCTCAAAATTTCGTTTATAAGTTTAGTAGAGTTGCAGAATTTTGAAAGGTAATTACGAACGCAGTATAAGAGCAACTTTAGTAGTATCATTCTTTATATTCTAAGGTATCTTGATTTCCATACATGTTTATGACTTTAAAACAACAAATAGAATAGAATACGTTCTTAACAACTATTCATACATCTCAGTACCACGCCCGACAACTGCTTGTAGTCGATCGGAGAAACGATAAAATCCTTTAATCGCTCGTAAAGCTGTATTCGTACATTTGCGATGTAGATTACGAGTTATACTTGTACATGATACTCGTGGGACTGTGACCTATAAATGAGACTTATTTTAATATAATATTCGCTCGCAGAAAACTTCCGCCATATTTGATATTTATCGTTATATTATGAACGTCATAATAAATTTTAGCTCATAAAGTAACAAGCATACATTCATTCTCACAAACTAATGATAAAATACTGTCTTGGCTTACCCAGCCGGCTGAGGATACGGCCGGGATATGTCGGACTTGCACCGACTAAAAGCCCTCGATATTCCTTCACAGACCTTGTGGGAGGTTCATAGGTAAGCGGCAGAAATCTTACGCGAATTAAGTATTAGCACGATAACATAAATAGTATAGTTTGTATCTTAAGTATGTATAATATGTTTGTATCTTTTTTTTCTGCACTACCTCAAAACGCTCTATATCAAGTTAGAATCCTAGCCAAAGGTTGCCTGGCAGAGATCGTTCGTAGCGATAAGGCTGCTTTAGACCTCTTTCTATATGAAATAGTTTTTAAGTTTGTATTATTTTTATGTGGTGCTAAAGTGTACTGTAAGGTATTTTTTGGAATAAAAATACTTTGGGAGTTTGTTTAGATATTGTGGGAGAAACTATACGTACCTATACCTGAAATAAGGGAGGATATGAGCCTTCAGATCTTCGGTCACCTATGATATAGCACAATAATTTCACATACTATTAATACACAGATCACACAGATATGGGTGTTTGAAAAGCATCACGAGGTTGCCTAACCTGTGCTGAAACGATCACTGAATCTAGACCGAAAATATTGCCATAAATAAATGTGTTAAAGTTTCGAAAATTCATATCAATTTAGTTTAATCCTTTTATAAAATAACCATACGCGTAATTTGAAACGCCAATAACAACCGCAACAATACATTCCGTGAAAAATTCGGAATTTAATATTAAATTGTGTTCGCAACATTATATTATGTACAAAGTAGATAATTTAAATAAAAATAATTCGAAATAATTATATTTAAATATGTTTTATTAAAGGTGAATAATACAAGATACCTTTCTCTTACCGAAAACGAAATCTATAAAAATACTCGCATATATTTCTTTGAGCTTTTTAAACATAACATTTGTGTTAGTAATCTAGTATTCTGATCATAATATTGGAAAATATTATATTAAAATTTTCCAGTTAACCTCCAGTCAAATCTATTCCGTAAACCTTTATTTAAACTATACTACCTATAGTATAATGTAAATCAATGAATGCTATGAATTTAATTAAAATATTACACTTGAAATCAATAGAACTTGAATGAAACATTAATTCCGAAAACAAAATAATGCTTCTCATTTATTAAAAAAAATATCTGCTTTATAGAGACAATATCTGTACCCATACAATCAATTGTAATACTGCGTCAAGGCCCAGGGTAGGTTTGTGCCAAATATTTATTCTGTCGGGACACCGAAGGTTACACAACGACCTATAAACCAGTATTGTTTTTCGTAATTTGATCTGTATCTTAAATACTTAAAGAACATTTTCGCGTTGCGAACACACGAAAGTTTAATTAAATACGTGGTGTATTGTTAAATTCGTAAATGCGATAAAAAATGCAAGTTACTTAATATAATTGCGATTACGTTACGCAGAGACCCGTTACATGTTTAATTTCCGCGGTTCGAGATGAGTTAGAGCTAAACGGTCACTTGTAGTTATTATTTATAACCGTTTATAATGGAAGTCACTTGGCATTGTAGTTCTACAATGTTGTTTGTCTTGAATACCGATGTCTTGAATGGTCAGTAATAATCGAATGATGCGTAATGTCGATGCATACCTATTCTAAGATAATATCTACGATAGGTAATAAGATAATATAAAATTTTGGGGATGTAATTACTCGCCATACTAGTTAATCTTGTATTCAGACAATCTATACTAATATTATAAAGCAGAAGAGTTTGTTTGTTTGAACTCGCTAATGTCAGGAACTAGTGGTCCGATTCGAAAAAATTTTTTAGTGTTAAGAGTGCCCATTTATCGAGGAAGGCTATCATCCCGATATTATAGCACAAGCAGCGAGCGAGCGAAGCCTTGGGGCATAGCTAGTAATTATATAAATTGTTGATCATCAAGGCAACAAAATTCGACTGTTATAACTAAGTTCATTTTCAGTTTCACGCTACCTACAAATTATATCAAGATTGGACTTTACAAATCAAATTTCGAACGAAACACAAGCTATGAGCGCACAGCCATAAATAATATAAATCAGGTTCAATACAAAATTCGCTATCTAGCTACTTATTACGCTCCCCACCTGCGGCCATCGGCCCACTTTCAGCAGCAGACGTGTCATGCAACCGAATTCAGAAATCGAATTTTCAGCACAATTCCCGCGTTTTTTGCACTGGCAATTATTTCATTGGTTACGACGTTCGATGTTCGAAATTGTAAGGAATATTTTATTTCGCGGCCTTGAAACTTCTTAACGGCCTGTTTTTTACTGTTATTCGTCAAATTCATTTTCTATTTTGATAATGATGAAATTATATGCAATTTTTTTATGTATATTTAACATGTTGACAATGAAAGAAAAATTTATGAATATTAAATGACCTAATTATTCGACTAACGGAAACGCACTCTTAAAATCCATTTAGAACGTAATGATTTTTCAATTAAGATAATATCAGCATTAGGTATCCAGACATCTCAACACCTATACAACTACAATATTACGATCTCTCAGACATTTCACATTTTATTGCGTTAACTACTGTGTAACCGTAATAATATTTCGCAGTATAATGCCAAAATCGCGGACATAAAACAGATAATGAAAAGTAAAATATGTCACATTGTAATACATGTGTAATCTACACCAATATAATACAGACAGATAATGCAAGTTGGAAGTTTCGATGTGTTGAAATTAACGAAGTCTAAAATTCGATTTTTAAAATTTTTTCGCGCGCAGTGAACTGCATTATGCTAATACCATAGACCTAAGTCAAAGTCAAAACGTTTATTTTCCAAATCGGCCTCCTTCGAGACACTTAGAACGTCATTAACATAATCCTTTTTTTTACTGCGGTTCGTAAGGCAGACACTACTGAGATGATACCGTAAGATGTTATTTATAGTCAAGATCAGGGTACATTTATCACGACAATTATAGGACAATAATTATCCCTTGTATTATGGCTAATACTATGCTGTATTTTTAAAAGTTGATTACCACGCGAGCGCAAAATTCTTTAAACAAAACGTAATATCTATATTAAACAACTTTACCCTGACACGGTCAAGAGCTTCATAAATGCACTTGCAACGTCATTCGACCTAGAACCAATTAAATCGGTCACAAAAAATCTAGGCACTACTATTACTCACATGCATTTGCATATTACAAAATCGTAAGAATGAATTTGATATAATATTACGGAATTTAACTGTTACGTCGATTTCATTGTACGCGGCCAAAGAGCATAGAGTGAATGTTAACAACAATAGTGTACGTTTTAATTTTAGTTTTTTTAAATTTCGAAAGCGGATTCTTTAATATATTTTTTTCACTTCCATATAAGAATTTTTAAAAACTTAATGTGTATATATTTTTTTGAAATGAATAAACTGTTATAATGTTAATTTATTCGATAATTGTTATCAATTCATAATACTGTATTTTTTTAATTTTTTAGCCTTATATGTATATCTTATTTTGTTGTTCTTATATGTTATACTTCTTATCTTTTAGTTTGCTCTGTGAAGAATTTATTATTATTATTTTTTTGAATTAACCGCTACCCTTTGCATGTGGTGTTAACCTGCAATTTAATTACTACACTTATGAATGTAACATTTATGTATATTTTTAACATCTAAGCATAGTGTAAGTAATTGTTGGTTGGGCTTAAATAAATAAATAAAACTGTGTGTGAAATGCGTCTATGTATGTTCTAAATTGTGTCTTAGTGAATGCAACATCAACGCAAAAAGAGGTTATACAGGCCACAGAATTTCAAACAGTACAATCTACCGCAAAACTGCGGATAAAGGCGTATCAACGCATAAGAGGTCACGAACGCAGTCCTCACGTGCCGGATGCGGATTCCGGTCGGGATAACAGTTTGTGAGTTAGTCCTTATTCTTACGGTCTTTAGTCCGGTAGTTTTTAAACCTATTCATAAAACTAAACAAACAAACAAAATTTTTGCTCTTTAGAATATTGGCGTGGATATACAAAAACAAGTTTAAGATAGTGTACTAATACTATATATATCCCTATTAAAAATGCAAAAGCTTAGGAGGATGGATGTAAGTTTGTTACTGCGTAACACAAAACGTACTGCACTGATTTAGATGCAACTTTACAGTAATATAGTATATAGTACATCAAAATAATATACATGTTACAATTTAATGATTTTGTGTAGTTAGACCATAATTCGACGATAAATATCACGTATGTCGACAAAAATTGTGAAATAACTAATTCCATACAGTACAATGTACCGCAAAACGGGATAAAAGCGTATCAACGTATAAGAGGTCACGAGCGCAGTCCTCACGTGCCGGTTGCGGATTCCGGTCGGGATAACAGTTTGTGGGATAGATCCTTGTTCTTATTGAAAATACAACACACTTACGTACGCAATTCGACAGTATACAGCCTATCTAGACCACGAAATCTTATTTCCTAGTTGCATACTGATAAACAAAATACAAAAAATCTTTATTGTGCTAAAACATGCTAGATAGTACACTAATCTCCATGCAAAATTTTGGGAGGATGGATGTAAGTTTGTTACTGTGTCACGCAAGACCTACTGAACTGATTTGGATGAAACTACAGTAATATATCTTATAGGTACATCAGAATAATACATGCTACAATTAAATGATTTTGTGTAATTTGACTATAACGCTATGATATACAGGGTGTCCCGTAATGAGTGAAGCATCTCTTGGGGGATGATAGCTGAGCTAATAATCAATCAAAAAAAAACAATATAGGTCATACGAAAATATCACTGTTTTTTGGATATTGAGGATTTTGTAGGTTTTTCAAAAATGTCGACCTCGTCCAATGTTTTATATTACTGTGGCCGTAATTCTTATTTGTTTTTCTTGATTTTTTTATTAAGTTTTCTTTATGAGTTGCTTTCTTGGATACATGCTTTAAATATTGATAGATATAACAGACAACGGAAGAAAAAAAATATTTATTTCAAATTTAGTATAGAGTAAAATTTTGAGGTCAGATTTGATAGTCTGTAGTTTAAAAAAAATGTACTACACTGAGACGGTCAGTGAACTTAAAAACTTCTGTATTTAATACCAATTTTAAAATGGTATAAAACTTATTGTTTTTCCCTATAGCAAAAAAAAAATATTGGAATTTGAAATCAATTTGGGTCTTATTTTAATGATACGTCCAAGATGATACTTAGTATGAAATGTTACTTTTTTTTTACATGAAAAATAAAATTAAATGTTATTATTGGTCAATATTAATAAGAATTCATAAACGTGTACTAAGAGGTCACGAGCGCAGTCCTCACGTGCCGGATGCGGATTCCGGTTGGGATAACAGTTTGTGATATACATCCTTGTTCTTATTGGAAAAAAAACCTATAAAAGGAGGTAATACATTCAGAGTAAATAAATTATCTCATCTTTTTGACTGCCGTGGTACATTAAACAAAATATTAATAACTAAACATGCCCCGCGGTTTCACCCAAGTAACTTCTGATCCTGTGGGAATTCTGGGATTAAAAATAACCTTTGAGTTATTCTGGATCCTTACCAAGATTCATCACAATCGGTTCAGTAGTATTTGCGTGAAAGAGTAACAAACACAAACTTTCGCATTTATAAAATTTGTAAGAGACAACCCGATTGGCGCAGTGGAAGTGGCAATCAATGGTTTATTGCGCCGGAGGGTATGGATTTACAAAAAAAAAGTATGTTTAAGTATGTCTTTCAGTTATCTAGTTTCCATAGTACAAGCTTTGCTTAGTGTGGGTCTAGATGGCGTAGAGTTAAATGTCCCTTTTGTCCCCATATATGTATTTATTTATTTATTTATTTATACGGCGTATTAAATGGTAAGATAAGTTTCAAGGATGAAGTCCAACCCTGTGATAATATATGGATATATATAATAAACGCTTAAAATTCCAGTCTTAAACGTAATTGCACGATGCACGACCTTATTTCGAGACGTTTTTCATCAATAACAGTTACATTTTCAAAGGCAATTCGAAGGTGTTTTATTCTCTAATTACACATGAGTTCAAAGACCTTTAAACCGGTTCAATGGACAATATAAGGCCAAATTCGGCTTATATAACTGTCTACGAGCTGTGCCAAATTCACATGGCCTCCCCATAATTAATGCATTATTCTTTGTTTTAACCCAACATTATAAATCGAAGTTTTACAATTCAGATTTTTGCAAAATAAACTATAGTGTGATTTTTGTCGAGGGACGCATTTAAATCGTCATTATTAATTAAAATAAAATGCATTCGATTATCTTTAAGATCACTTTAAGCCATAAAATAGAACGGACTTCCTCACACTAAAAAGGATAAAAAAAACCTTTATTTTTTGATATCTATACAAAGTCGGTGCCTTATCTACTTTTAATTTAATAAAACAACGTACCTACGTACTATAATATTTCGAATGTGTGGGCACCTTTGTCACTTTAGTGACGTTTTATATAAGTATTGCTATAACTTGGCTATTAAAAGCCGCCTAAATACGTTTCTTTAAGGAAACCAATAATGAGAAAACATAAGTCAGTGCGAATTGATTGAACCCGATCAATTTAATGGCATAGTGCACGCACCATGCATTCACTGTGTTGTTCATGCATACCATATTTATTGGATATTTTTTTTTTATGTTATACCAGGCAAGCGGAGCATGCGGTTCACCTGATGTTAAGTGACTGACCGCAGCCCATGAACATCTGCATCATCAGAGTGTCGAGATGCCTTGCTTGAAGGAAGGGAGGAGGGGAGTAAGGAGAGGATTAATCATAGGAAGTTGGAAGAGGTGCATGACAGGACGGGAGAGGAATGGGATTGGAATACAGGCCTCCGGGCACCCGCTCACCGTACGAAACACAGTGCATTACTGTTTCACGCCGGTTTTCTGCTAGGGAGGTGGTAATCGCACCGGTGCGAGCTTGGCCCAATCGTGCAATGCTCGGCTCCCACTCTTTTATCGCTGAAGATGTTATTCAGCAGAATTACCCTCTGTCGCCTCTTACGACACCCACGCGTAGAAATGGGGTGGCGACACATGTATTCTAACCCATCGCCACACTTAATTATGTGAAAAAATATATACAGTAATTTCTTGTGTTTCTTTTAACGCGATTACTTCCATATTTTAAAGGATTTCATTTAAAATACTTTTTTCATATACTCGAATTGAATATATCTTTCAACTGAAAAATTACGCTAAATGTCTACTGTTATCTTTATTAATGATTTCGTGTCCTGATGATGCTACTCTGGACACTACTAACACTTATTTCTCGTTTCCATGCTTGCTATCAAAGCCAGGAAGTTACAGTTGTAACACTGTGTTACATTATAGATAAGGTAGCTTATAATTATTATACAAAATATCATGCACTTTACTATTACTGAGACCGCCTCGTTGGTTCAGTAGTAAGCGCGTTAGACGATACAACCTGAAGAGGTCCTGGATTCGATGCCCGGTGGAAACGTGAAAAAATAGGAAGAGAAGGAATTTTTCTCATAGACAACGCAGATGGAGTCTTAAGAAGATAATACTATTAATTTATGCTATTACTGCGCTTAGACGTAGCCTAATAAATTATTTAACTTCCAAATAAACGTAAAATAATTACATATTTATGAAATTTCCCACTCCAAAGTTGACAAAAAGTCATTCACATTACACAATTTTTAATTACCATATATGTATAAAATGCGCGGGTTGACCACACCTGTTTATTTTGAGTATGACTCAGCCACTATTATGACATCTTGGCAGAATGACATTACTGGTTGAACCAACAGGTTTCATTATGGAATAGTAAAAAAATCTAGTCATGTAAGAGGTCAAGGGCAGAAGCTTACGGTTTTTCAAAACTTATGGGTTTTTTTTAGTTATAAAATATTAAATAAAGTCTAATGTCTATCCATGAACTACTGGATTGATGAACGTTTTTAAATTTTACAACACATACACACACACAACTAATAATAAGTAAATACAATGTACTTTTTAGAACTGGATTATCTTATTAAATTAAATATAACTTAATGAAATTATACCTACCTATATTAAAATCTAAATAAATTTATATTTAAACTAGCTTTCCGCCCGCGGCTTCGCACGCGTGGGCTACTAATTTCTGTATTTTTTAGAGGCGCACGACAAAAGTTTAGAAAAATTACGGTCGCAGGACCGCTCATATATGCGCATGTCTATAGTGTTTTTATAATTTTCTATGGAAATAGGTTTCACAAAAATCTCACAGTGCGCGCGCCTCTTCCAAATACAGAAAATTGTAGCACACGCGAGCGAAGCCGCGGGCGGACAGTTAATTATTTTTTGAAGGTTTTTTGAGAATTTATTGAGTGATTTACCGCATCTATGCGTTGAGAGTATAAAAAGACATGACCGCAAGTCAACCAAAATCTCACATTGTCACGTGGTTTGACATTTTCTCGGCTTTGGAAGCATATATCTCAAAAATATTTAATTTGGCAAAAAACGCATTTAGAAACCTCTATTTCATTTTTAAAGACCTATCTAATGACATCAAACTTATTGATGTAATTGCGGATTTATTTTTTTACCCTCCGTTTACATGTATGGAGAGCCACCCCTAAAATTATTTTTTTCAAATAAAATGTAGCCTATAATTTGCACCTAATATTGACCTATCAGCATTTGAAATTTTATCAAAAACTGCCCAGTGGTTATTACGTGATTGACGAACAGACAAACAGACAAACAGAAAAAAAAATTCTAACCATGGTTTTGGTATTTATAGAACATACATGTTGCATACCAGTTACTCTTTTTGAAAAATATTCAATGTACAGAAATGGTTCGGTTACTGTTTTATTATATGTATAGATTACGAAGCCTACAACCCACGCATTAATATAACGAAAACTGTAATAAATCGCGAAACAGTTCCATTATTTTGGCAGAACAAAATTTATGTTAATTTCGCGCCATAACATTGTTATCGTCATAATCTCTTGTTTTTACATCCGTATAAATTACTCGGAAATGATTTTGTATGCCTATCATTGCCCTAATTTCTACCATCAATGATTATCTAGCGCTTTGCTCCAAATTTTCTTGCATAACACGGAAGCGGCCTTTTAATTAAGCTTTAATAACAATCATGAAATAATTTGCCAATTCGTTTTTAATTACTAGATTGGCCCCGCGGTTTCACCCGCATAAACTAAGAATAGAAGCGCACTGCTAGGTCGACTTCCAAACAGAATGGTTTTTTACAAGCGATCTTGTAGCTACAGGGATTAGCGTGTAAACAAATTGTTAACTGTACAAAATTTGTCTGTTACCTGAAATAAATAAATAAATAAATAAAATAAAAAATAAGCGATTAGACCGCTCTCTGTACATGACAATTGTAATTGTTATTTTTTTAGTCTCATTGTAATTTAATGGTGTACAATACAAAAATTTTTGTTTGTTTGTATGTTTAGCTTTATGATATTATTATAGGCAGATAATTAAGTGGGATGAAATGTAAAATTAATCGTTTTATGAAGCCAAAAGCAATCAGCAGACTCATCGCAAACCTATATGTAACATAACTCGTGCCAAAATATAGTATCATTTAAAGTATTATATTTCTCACCGATCATGTATAACCGAATATTGTCCTAACTTGTTCCAATATGAATTGGGTCACAGCAAAGCGATTCTCTACATCGACTTTCTTGGTGTTCGACGATGCAACAGTTTCGGAAGCATACATTACATTATTCACATGAAAATGCACCAGAATACACGAGTATGTTTCATAACTTCTATGCCTTTGAGGTATAAGACGCTATATAAAACATTCGGGCTTACAAACGTCACAAAAAGTTAAATGTTAGTCTCTGTTTCAGTAGCTAGGAACGGCTCACAAAAATAGATTTAGCAAGATTCATTTACACTAATATTATAAAACGGAAAACTTTGTTTGTATGTAATGAATAGGCTAATAATGAAAAACTACTGTATCGATTTTAAAAATTCCATCACCATTCGAAAGCTACATTATCCACGAGTAACATAGGCTATATTTTATAGCCTATATATCTAATATTATACGAGAGCGAAGCCGCGCGGATCAGTTAGTTTATATATAATTTATATGAATTTATATTACTATTCTATGTGCATCTTTAACGAAAGAAACACGAACGGTTATGTATGACGGTATAGTTAAAGTTTATATACATAGTTTTTATTTAAACTGTATATTGTAATGAATCCCTAAGCCACCCCTATTTCACATAAATGTAAAATTGTAAAAAGTGTTTTTACTTGGATATTTGCTACTCAATAATGCAAAAAAGTAGGCTTTAATGCAGTTAAGCTTATATAAAACAAAAGGTCAGGTTATTCAAATAAGTCCTAAAGCTGGGTCTACAGCAATATAGTCCATTGTGACATCATTAACCCTTTACAGTGAAGTGATTAACCTATTTCCTAGGGGCAGACTTCACATAAATGTCAGTCAATATGTTTTCTTGGGAACTAGCGCATATAAGTATAAAATTGATTACAAATTCGCTTTGAGAATTTGTTATGAACTTTGTACAACTAGATAAATAGATTTTCAAAGGTACACAAAGAAATTGTTGAGTACAAAGTAATATAATTCAACAAATAAGTAATATAAATTTAATAGTGAACTATTGGCATGTCCAAAAATGGATTTGACTCATATATAACTGTGTTGTTGAAATAAATTTACATGTAAAAGTAGTGTAAAAGCATTTGAAATTAGATTATAAACAAATTATATTTGAATGCAAATTTTACAGTTATCAAGAAATTTAACTATTTTCCATATTTAAATAATAATATCAAAGCTAAAATGCTTTGTATTTCAATCAAATTTTATACACAATATGATATTGTCATTGTTTTCCTATTATCTCATATGAAACATAAACTAAAAATGCAATGTCATAACACATATACACTTTTTTGAGTTAATTTAACATGAGATTTTCACTAATTGATTTTTGTAGTTTACCATTAATTAAATATTTGATCATTGAACAAAAAATAAGACTAATTTGTGTCTTCATCAACAATACCTAAAAATTATTTTATACATCTAAAAGGCACTCTTATATGTTGTATGCATATAATCAATCTACTACTTACTGGTTATATCATATACTACGACAGCCACAGTAGAGTCCCTAATATACGAGGGTATGAGGGAGCGGAACCGCTCCTGTCCCGCCGTGTCCCACAGCTGCAGCCTCACTGTGCGGTCCTCCAGGTACATCGTCTTCGAGAGGAAGTCTATGCCGATTGTTGCCTGGGTAACAAATATCAATTATAGCCCTTGTATGAATGGATGAATGAACTCTTTATTGTGTGTTAAAACTTTTACATAAAACTTAAAATATGGTAACATAACACACAAAAGGCGGTCTTCTCGCTTAGAGCAACTTCCACCAGACAACCTTTAAGAGAGGATAAGCTGCACAGAAAGAGGAAGAGATGTAATTATTTGGCAGGGAAAAGAATATATACATATATTCATATAAATATAGTTATATAAACACATAATAAAAAATAATAATAATAATGAATATTAATATGATTTTTTTTATAGATATGTGGATTCTTATTTTCTTTATTAGGGTATTCTGTGGTACCAATTTAGTTCTATTGTTTCTTTAATAGACATGCATGTACAATCTTCTATGCTCTACGACACTGATAATTTCTTTTACCAATCCATTAAGTTTCTTTTTGAGATAATATCTATGGATTCATGAACTGTATGAGCTGTTATCAGCATTTAACACTATTTGCTAGACTTAACTCATAATTAGTGAACACTGTGTTATTAATACAGTTATAAATAGGAATACCTTTTAGGTCTTGAATTCATTCATAGTAAACTGACAACTATCTATATTATTTTTAGTTTATCAATATTGAGACAACATACAAAATGGACCTCATGTCATAATTTTATCATGTGCAGAAGTTTATCAAATATTTTGAACTACTAATGATTTTAACAGTAATAATAAAAAGTGACCTTTATAACAAGTCATAATATAATGTAATTAAACATTGTTGTTCCAGTCTGACCACTGACCTGGCAAGATTACACTGTATTTATATTTTAACCACAGATAATTATATAATTCAAATAAATCTTGCTTCCTAGCCATTCACTTCTAAATTATAGTATTTAAGTATATGAATACTTTTTAATATGAGTAAATGTTGGCCTCTCAAAATATTGTTAAGGATCTTATTTTTATTAAATATTGAATTATATTGTTAAGTAGTTAATGTCAGAATGTAACTGTTAAAATTATACAAATCAATCCATAATTTTTCTATCATAATTAATAACAATGTTTTAAAACATGACTTTTCTTATTGGATACATTTCGAAATTACCATTACATTAGGAATTTCATATTGGCAACTTTATGTATTCATTTGGTCTTTCATAAAATAAAATTTATAACGTTTTATGCAAAACAATATGCCTATTAATTAATATCATTTTACGTACAAGAAATGAATAAATCATGACTCACCTGGTATGTATTGTCGAAACTATCGTACATGAACCTTGTGATGAGTGATGTTTTTCCCACTGAAAAACGTAAGTTCCCGTTCATTCCACTTTCTAATTACATCTATACAATACAATCCAATTAATGACGAATACTGAGGCTTCGTGAGAAGATCGAATACAAGCCTCTTCAATAAGTACGACTGTAACCTACATTATGACTGCCCAATATCTGCACACCTGAATTGTGGTCCTTATGAAAAACATCTTAAAAACCTACCAAATGTAGGTCAGTAATTCGATAAAGTCTAGACGAATCTATATACGTGTCGTAAATTCAAAAACTATGTATTAAAAATGTACGACTGAGTGCTCAATTGCCTTGACTTACCGCTCTGTTCACCAAGAAAAACCAATTTAAACTTGCGCAAGGGATTACCGAATTCACCAGACGCGGACATCGTGCTATTTTTTATTAATTAGTAAGCTAAACTATAATTTCACAGTAATTCTTATCACAGAAAACTACATAAACTGACAGTTCAGGCCACTCCTGCGGCACACACGAGCGCAGCGCCGCCACGTTACGACAGACTGACGGAGCTACGCAAAAGCCAACTCAGCAACATTTGGGAATAAAAAATATTACTATAGATATCAATATTAAATTATCCAAATGAAAAAAGAAATGCTTATCCTCCATTTAATATGATAATAAAATGTTTAATAATTATTTGATACCAAAGTAAGAATTGACATAACAGAATACGAAAGTGAACGCAACCATATTAATTGTCAAATTCAACAGATAAATAATATTGCCTGATTAATTCAAAATTACCAACAAATTACAAATACTGGCTACAGGCTAACTACTTACCTAGCTATTTTGTTATTCATTGTTTTAGATTAAAAACTAGCTTTCCGCCCGCGGCTTCGCACGCGTGGGCTACTAATTTCTGTATTTTTAGAGGAGCAGCAGGACAACAAAAGTTTTAAAAAATTACGGTCGCAAGGCCGCTAATATATGCGAATGTCTATAGTTTTTTTATGATTTTCTATGAAAATAGGTTTGACCAAAATCTCACACTGCGCGCGCGCTCCTTCAAAATACAGAAAATTGTAGACCACGCGAGTGAAGCCGCGGGCGAAGAGTTCGTTATTTTTTGAAGATTTTTAATAATTGATTGAGTGTTTGTAACGTCTTAACCTATACGTTAAGAGTATAAAAAGGCATGTCCGCAACTCAACTAAAATCTCAATTTGTTACGTGGTATGACATTTTCACGACTTTAGAAGCGTATATCTCAAAAATATTTATTTTAGCAAACAACGCATTTAGAAACCTCTATTTCATTTTTAAAGACCTATTCAATGACATCTCATTTAATGATGTATTCGCGAATTTATTTTTTTACCCTCCGTGTATATGTATGGAAAGCCATCCCTAAAATATTTTTGTCAAATAAAATGTAGCCTATAAGTTGCACATAATTATGATCTATCAACATGTGAAATTTTATCAAAATCTGTCCAGTGGTTATTGCGTGATTGACGAACATACAAACAGACAAACAGACAAACAGATAAACAGACAAACAGAAAAAAAAAAATTCTAACCATGGTTTTGGTATCTATAGAACATACATATTGCATACCAATTACTCTTTTTGAAAAATCTTCAATGTACAGAAATGCTTCGGTTACTGTTTTATTATATGTATAGATATAATAAAACTCTGTTTTTACAAATATTATCCGTATAAATTTAAATTATTATTACATAATTTGAAATCGTTTTTTTTTCATTTATCCCTAAACTTTCAGTAACTAACTAACTACTTACACTGATGTAATGCTCGTTTACACTTAACAAGTAACGACAAGTTTACAAATTTTTCACATCTATATGTATTGCTTTTTACATATATTTTCTTAACTCGTATTGTAAATATGTAAAAAGTATGCAAAACTTACCATACATAAGAGATTAATAGAAAACAAGGTTTTAGGGTAGAGGTTTATAATATAATATGTAATTTTTTGAATGCTAGCTGATCCGCACGACTTCGCTCTCATAGCATAATGTCATATATATAGCCTATGTTACTCGTGAATAATGTAGCTTTCGAATGGTGAAAGAAATTTAAAATCAGTCAAGTAGTTTTTGAGCATATTCGTTTCAACCAAACAAACAAACAAAGTTTTCCTCTTTACTAACATTATTTTACACTAACAAAATAAATTACAAAACAGATATGAAGTACATTTGAAATTAGTACAAAATTTTCCTCTTTATAATATAAGAGTAGATTATTCTGACACTGTTGGACAAAATTAACTAAATAAAATACGCAACTACGATGCGTAAGCGTAGATATACATACATTATTTATTATAATTCCACTTATACCAGCGTAGAGTGAAAATAACAAGGAAATTAGTAAATTAAACTCAAAATGTGTATAAGTAACTTTTATTAAATAAAATTATATTTACAAAATAAAAACTGAAATCAATATCACAATGTATACAACATATATTCTAACAATGAAAAATCGTACAGTCTTAATAATGTACGACAGAGTCTGTCATAGAGAACAGGATAACTTTTATAGTAGGTAACATATTTCAATACTCGAACATTTTCTTAATAATATTTGCCATATAAATTGGCAATTAACCAAAGTACAGAGCAATGTTTCCTTATTGATATTACATTTTAAACATTTATGAATTGTACCACTGTTTCTAACCATGGCACCAAAATACTGCCAGATATACATTTAATGATTCATTAGAAAAGAGGCAAGCAAATACCTAAGTTCTTTGGCTTAAAATATATAAAATAAGATTTATACATCGAAAGAAGTATCCTAACACACCAGTTTTCATAGAAAAGGATATTCATAGTGTATATAGCCCTTTTACAGGAATAGTTTAAACTCGCTATGTAGAGATACCTACAATATTATGAAAGTATAGCCTATATTGTCTCATACATAAATTCTTTTATTTTGTTTAGGAAAGCATGTTTATACAAATATGGTCCAACTCGACAAGATTGGAGCAACCATTATTGCCACAAATTCTCACCTCTCTCATTCCATTTTTGAATTTTTTATCCCATTTTTTTAATACGAATTTGTGACGCCTTCAACCAGTAATCACTAACCATCATGTAACCCTCAAATATTATTTGTAACCACTCTTAAAACAAATGATTAAAATATTTGTATGTAAACAAAATACAGCACCAGAAATATGTAAATGATTTTTATAATGCCACAAAATATGAATTTGATAAAAAGTAAAACAAATGACAAAAGTGAAATTATTAGCAAAGAATAAATAAGTTATTGAAAGTTTCTTATTATTAACATCCAGATATAACCTTATTTATCTATAGTGTAGTACAGAAAGCTCAATGATAAATGCTTTTAATCGACAATGTATAGGCCTAAATTTTCCATTAGATTTTTATAGAGCAAGTTGCTAAATTCGTACAGTAGTCTATACATTTACACACCTACTACCACATGTATATTAATTCACATATTAGGATAACGACCGATCAATTCAAGGTGCTTGACGCCTAGGAGGGAACATATTTTCCTCAACTACAATCACTCCGCATAGAAGATCATAACCGGTACGATTGAACCGAAAGACAAAAAGGATCACGCAAAGGGGAAAGAGAAGGGAAATCAGGAAGTTCTTTAGGAGCGAGCGAGCAAGAGCCGTTGCGAAAGTGAGAGGTCTTCCGGGGTATAAAAGTACGGTTTCCTTGGGTCGACCTTCCACTGGGATCACAGCTGAGGCGGTGACAACACGCAGTCCGAGGAGAGCTTTGCCGGGAGTGGCTCCCCCCATGCGGCCAACACTGCTGCTTAGGCAGAAAGCCTGTAAACAAAGGCTGTTATTAGAATCTTATAAAATTCTTCAAAAAAATGTTATAAGAGTATACATAGATGAAAATGCATTATAATCGATGCAAGATTTTTTTTTATGGCATGAGGTGTTAAATTNNNNGGTGTTAAATTATCAACACCACCCATGAAAGCCCACAAGTTATGAAGAATTGGGGGTGTGTTGCCATTATTATTTGTATTCAATTCATGCCTGATTTCTTTTTTTGATTCATGAACTATTCTTAAATACAAATCCTTTTTATTTTTTTGATTATAAAAAAAACTTACCTCAAAAATGCAAACCAGTATTCTGTAGATAATCTCCAAAAGTAGGATCTCAGATGTCAACTCCATGGCATATTTGTAATCATCGTAATTCTCACTGATTTTGTACAAATCAAATTTATCCAGGTCACTAAAAGGAAGAGAGTAAGATTTATTTATACAAGGTTTGTTAAAAAGCTATAAAACCTTGTTAGAAATTGTCATTTTATTATTACTTAACATGCCATTCAGGATGTTTTTCTGCAACTAGTGTTAAAAACTTATACACAAATGTAAGAATTTTTATTTTCTAAATAAGGAGTTTTATCTTTTGGAAACTTGTTTTCTTTTTTTTACCAAACAAAATGGGATTGTACAATACTGTGGCATGCTCAATATATTAATTATTCTTTAATTGTTAACTTTTTTTAAAATTAGACTTAATATCAAACTTTGAAAGCAATATATCAGCTCAAATCAGGACCTCACTCGCCAGCAGCTGGTGAGCACAAAAACTGTAGCATTTACTGTAGCAAATTTAACACACAGAAAATGGTCAATATATAGAGGTGGTCGTTATATTATATAGCAGATAAAAAACGCAGTTATAAAAATTACATTTAAACGATGTGTTTTTTATTTTAAGCACTTTCTTATCTGCGTTTTAACTTTGGTAAATATTTTTGTACTATCTTAATATTAACGCCATCTGTTGGCAATCTTTTACTTTTTAGTATTTCTGATTTATCACCTGTGTGCGCGTATTGCGATTTTCGTCATGCGTGTGTTGTTGACATTGAATTTCATTTCTATGACATACGTATTAAAGGTTAAATTTAAAGAACGGGAAAAAGAGCATATTAAATGAACCGTTTGGATGAGTGATGACTTTGTTTTCATCTCTAAAGACTACGTAATAAAGGCTAAATTTCAAGTTCCTGAAATAAAGCATATCACAATTGTTACTCTGCGTAAAAATTAAGCATTACAGGGTTCTGCACAATAAAGCAGCATAATACAGTTTAGTTTTTATGTATTTTAAATTTGAATGTAAATACTAAATATGAAGTTTACCAGTTTTGATGTTTACTGTTGTTACACTGTTACGCTTTGCTTAGAAGGATTATCATACTAAATTTAAAAACAAATATTATTATAAATGAGTTACTTTTAAAAAAATGCACAAACTTTTATATTATTTATTTTTGAAAGATACGTCAATGATATATCTTATTTTAAATATTTAATATTTAAAATTTTACATTTTTCAACTTCAAACTATAATTCAAATAAATGATTAAATTTTCACTTATGCGTAACAACTAACAAGCGCTTTGTTTTGAAATGCTAAAAAACGTGCGCCGCGGCTTGCGCGATATCACTCCTGCGCAATCTCATAGCTGTAAACAATTGAGCAGTGAGCACCTAATATATTAAAGCATAAAAAAAAGTCTGCGCTTTGAATTAAGCATAACATTTTATAGCGTTTTCCATTTTAAGCCGTTTTGAACACGACTATTAATATATGAACAAAATCATACTTACATGATATCAAACATGTCAACAGCTATGAATGTGACTATAAGCTTCAAAATGAAGAGCAGCATGAAGTCTATGAACTCGGCCAGGAGTCGCTTGTACAGCTGTGGGATGACATATTCATATCCTCCGTGTCTTTGGATTACTGAAGGGAAAAACAAAAACTATGTCTTATCATTTATTTTTTCAGTAGCTAAGCAAACGAATCACCATTTCTGTATGTGACTTATTTGAAATTGATTTTTTTTGTTTTCTGCTCTTTATTTTTTATGTTTTTACCATTTAAACCTTCTCTGAATTTGTGGAATTATTTCAAGATTACAATTAGCTAAATTGCTTAACCTTCTCTTCTTTTAGTGAGACAAACAGTATCCAGATCAAGTGATTGATAATTAGATATTTTAAGGTTAAAGGATAAAAAGGAGCTTCACTGCCTGAGCTGTGAGATAAATAATATGAGCTGATTTTAATCAATTTCCCTTGAACATTGCATCATTACTATTTCTTTGTATAAAATAATGATTGGTCAAGTTTATTAATTTAGTTGGAGATTATAAAATATGTAGTAAATCTAGTTAGATTTGAAAAACTCAAATACCTTCAGCTGGACTTAGAGGCGGAGGAGGAACCTGGCTTTCAGGAACTGGTCGGGGAGGAACCGGCGGCACTTGAAATGGAAACTGTTGTCCTTGGAACTGGTAGTTATTGTTCAGCAGCGGAATGTTTGTCTGGTTGTTTTGCATCCCTTGCAAACTCATCATGTAGTATGGAAAGCATGATGATAAGTTTTGATACATTTGAGCTTGCTGGATCCATAATCTTAGCGCTTGGAAATACGCTTCTCGTTCTGTTGTAGCCGGCCGATCACCTGCAGCGCCTAAATCGGCTTCTCCTTCCTCAGATGGCACGTTGTTATCAGGTCTTTCTGTTTCCGTCATTATTTCACATGAAAATTATGAAAACAGCGCAAATTTTGCAATTTGTTTACCCAATATTGAGTAGATACACGTCAGATTTATTTATTGATGATATGTCAAATTGACATTTATTCACATACAGATTACGAATATTCTTATATTTTTCGACTAAGATTGTTAACGTTTGTAATGAAATCATAAAATAAAACATTAACTTTTTGATCCTGTATTATTTTTGCGAACAAGTGTAACTATAATCATTTAATATTCTAGTGGGAGTTCAATGAGTTTTGTGTATTCGAGAAAAGATGTATATATTTGACAGCACAGCTGGTGAAAAATCTGGCAATAATTACTAACTGTCTAGTTCTGCCTGTGTCATCCGTCAACCGGATGCGTGCGCAATATTTTTATATCTATTCTTTTCGTCTATCTTGTCGAGTGTGGCGAGGACTTGTCTGAATGTTTCAGTGCGATTGTAATAGTATCTAAGTTGTTGATGAATTTGTTTTCATTCGCAACAAACTCGTGTAGTTATGTCGTGTTACGTCAAATAAATTAGTGCAGTGTTTATTTTTTTGCATAGCTCGCCATTACTGATAATCAGTAGTGTCCAGATCATAGTATTTACTATATTTTCGTTAAGTGCTTCACAATGTGTTCAATGGATGACTACTAGAGTGAAATAAACAGAAGCGGTGATTTGTTTCTTGGGGAAGCTTATTGTAAGTACTTTTTTCCATTACATTCTTCAGTATTTATAAAATTCGACTCCGGTCAAATTCATCACAACTTTTTAAATCTGATTGTTATCTTTTAACTTTTTTCCAGTTACTATCCCATTCGAGATTCCTAGAAGCACGAATAATCCTACTCCAATCCTATCCAAAAATTTAATCAAGCTTGTACAAAAACTATTTCGAATTAATTATGTTATTGTGTTGCTTACAAAAGTTGTTAAATAAATAATTATAATTTATATTATTTTATTGTATTTTTATTGCGAAAATACAATTTGTTAACCTAAATATCTGTATAAGATTCTTTAGAAAAATTTACACAACTTATGAACAGGAAAAGAAAACAAACATTGTGAATTTCTTACCGTACATTTAATCTAACAGTGAAATATAATTTTAATTTAATTTGTGCTACAAATGTGTAATACTTTTGATCATCATGTCTGTTTATGCATAAATATTGTAACATGTATTTGAATTTAGTAGTACTTAATAAAATTTGTTTTAAGTAGTTCAGTAGGAATATTATTTTAAATATATAAATTTTAATGATTAAAGTTTTTGATGAAAAACCTGAAGTAAGAAAATAGAGTTAAATCTGTTGTTTTCTGCTTTTTGTGAAGGCTTTTACTAATAAGAACAACTGGGAAGATTTAAGAATTAAACAATGTACATTCAAAAGAATTTTTTTTAAACAGAAGTTACATTAACACTGACACATCAAAGTATTGCCGATTAAAAGAAAATCTGGTCCTAACCAAATATATGTAGCAAGTTCCATCCTTAATAAATTATAGGATAGCAATTGTCATGGCCTTAATTAATTAGGGTATTGTATGTTTATAGCAATGTTTAAAATTTACTATGCACTTGGTGTGCCACTGTCTATCAACTGCATAAAGCAACAGCTACTCATTGTTCACCCATAGAATATATTCAGTGCCCTCACAACATTGTTCAGATATATGCTGCCAAATATAATCAGCATGCCACTGTCTACCTACTGCATAACATGGCAGATAATCAATCCCACTTGCTATTTCTTTTGGGTAGATACTGTCTTCCAAATGGGAAAATTATGACGATTTATAAAGTTAAAAGAGGCCTAATTAGATGAAAAAAATGTTTTATTAAACTTTGAGGTTTTATTATATGATTCAAAGAAAACTTTTAATTTGTAGTGTCGCCACCTATTCTAATTAAAATTTACTGCGCGGTTGGACTGCTGTTTACTGCTGACTGCATAATGTGACAGTTACTAGTCAGCCATCTATACAATTCAAAAAAATCTTTAAATTCCAACCCTTACATTTTAGTACAAACATTAATTAGTAATTCAAATGGTCTGCTTCTTGTCGACTGGATAACGCGACATCTAGTAATCGATCAACACAATTCAAATAAAACCGTTAATTTCTATATTCAAACCCTTAGAATTTAGTACAAACCAGTGGCGCCGACTATTCTAATTAAAATTTACTGCGCGCTTGGACTGCCACTAACTGCCGACTGCATAACGCGACAGTTACTCATCGATCATCGATACGATTCGTTTGTTTTTTGACTGCTTTATGAATCGTCACTAGAATATTTTGTACTGATACTTTTTTAAGCACTTAAGCTTTTCTTTATACATTCGGAATTGAAACTAAACATTTCATCATATCAAATGTAGATAGTCCCATCCACGACGACGCACCCCACCAATTTTTGAATTGGGAAATATTTTATTATGATACTTAGTCCTGATTTAAGCGCACACATGGGTAATGAATGTGAAGCTATAAAACTTCACACAAGCGGAAGTTAGCATACATATACTGTCAACGATTGAGAAAAATAGAGGGTCGCGTCTTCGTGGATGTATTTATCTAGTGTATCATCATAAAGTATAGTTGAACTTCCATATATCGAAAGGGTAACCCACGAAGGATTTACATGAGCTGCACTGGATTTCAGCGGGTATTCAATTGTTAAAGTACAATGAAACGTTAGTTTACAATACATTTGTTCAACAAATATGGTATTTCAGCAACAAATGATCGTAAATCTTCGATTTGTTGTAAAAAGATCTTTTTATAATACTATTCTCTATAAATAGGGTAATAACTTACTGTTTATTTATCGAAGTAATCTTTTCGTTACTTTCCTTAAATTGACTTGTTTACTGTCGCAGAATAATGTATTATGCAAAAAAAGGTTCTAGAAAATATCGATTATTTGTATGTATGACCTTGAAATCATTCGTTAGTACGAAAAATATCATACGGCATGTGGTTTGTACTTCACTGCCATGTTTGTGATATTCGTGTTATGAATATCAAGCACTTAAATAGATTAGTTACGTGCTAAAAGTAAGTTCCAATACATTTACCTTCCAAATTCATTATCAATTGAAAATCTTAGAAGATGCCATTATTATTACCAAGTTGGGATGGAAATTAAAATTTATTCGGAGGAAATAATCTCTTTTCAATTCCTTTGAACGTGTAATGTTTCGAATGGAATTTAATTGTTGGATCGATCGATAATCCTGTCTGAAATTGCTATTCAGTGTGACGATTATAGGTCACGGTGTATTTATTTCAATGTTAAATTATGAAATACTAGCTGTTTCACGCAGTTTTTCTCTCGTAGCGTAATGTTAAATAGCCTGCTCATGGGATAATGTACGAATATAATCGTAAAAGAATTTTTCAAATGGGTCCAGTAGTTTCGGATCTTATTCAATTCAAACAAATAAGAAATCAAATCTTGTCCCTTTTGTAATACTAGCTGAGCTCCGCGGTTTCGCCCGCGTTCCTGATGAAAGCTAATTTAGTTCAAATCGGTACAGTAGGTACTTATCGGAGCCTATTCAATTCAAACAAACAAACAATACATAAAACTTTCGTCTTTATAATATTTGTATAGATTAGTGTAAAAATTGCTTCTTTAGCGACGTTTTTTGGATCGTGCTAATAACTATGCCTTGTTTTTGTTATCTATCAAATTAAGATTAAACCAAAAAATAAAGGAGTCGTAAAAACGGAAACAATCATTTCCATCCACTTTAATTGAGTACCAAACCACCTGTGACACTTCAACTTCAGTATTCATGGTCAACGGTCCATATATTATGATAAGATACATCAAGCGTCACGTGACGACACAATTCCTAAATCGCGATGTTGAAATGTTTTCGCCGCTAAGCATATATACCACTTCCAAACATCAATTCTGGGAGCCTAACAGCCGGCCAGTCCTGTGCTTCGGACTAGTCGAGGATCCTCCCATTTCGTTGGAGGGAATAATACCATCCAACAATTTACTTGCTGAATCTAAAATCATTTAAGTAGTTATTCATGGACAATTGTAAAAGTTATTAACTATCTTTCCCATTTACAATTAGGATAGGTATGCGATATTTGAAACAAGGATCTCAAGATATGTCGGACAATGCTGATTCATGCGTAGGTCAGCTATGGGATTGGTGTGTGGTGAGTCAGAAGGCATGGACAGATCATGATAGTTAATCATTGATTTTAGAAATGGTGACTAATGTCGAGGGTTCAAAGATCTCCGTTTATCGGTACTAACATTAGAGAGGGAAAAGAAACATTTGTGTTTTTGTATGAAGAGTATATTGTATTTGACAAAAAAAACTGCTGAACGGACTGTTAAACTAAATTCTTTCGCAATTAGAAATCTGCATCATGACTTAGTGACACCGGCTATCCTTATCATAAAAGCGAAAGTTTATGAGGATGTGTGTTTATATATTTGTTACTCTTTCACGCAAAAAATACTGAACCGATTTTGATGAGACTTGGTATACATATAGGTAAGGGTTCGGAATAACAGATAGGCTACTTTTAATCCCAGTGTTATCATGGGTTAATGAAGTTCCGCGGGTGAAACCGCGGGGTGCGGTAACTGTTATAATGAGATCAATGATTGATGACTTAAAATATGTTAAACGAAACAATTGATACTCATTTTATCCGATTAAAAAAATATTGTAATTTATTGGCTTGGTTTAAAAAACTAATTAAATAAAATATGAAAAAATAATCTCATGACGTAAACTCACAAAAGTAAAAAAAATGTTCGCTTAATTTTATAAAAAAAATAGGTACGTCACGAGTTAGTTTTTTATTTTAATTCAATTGTTTAAAAAAAAACACGTTTTCACAAAACTTCAATTTTCGTGGTTACATATATAATAAAAATGAACTATCAAGGTTTATAAACATACATCCCCGATGTAAATGGAATATGACATTTAACACAGGCGCCAGTAATAAAACGATGTATTACGTAACACCCAGTGTCGTGTTGCATACTTATGTTAAACTATAATTTATAATCATTAGGTGCTAACTTATATAACATGTTGCTTACAGAAGTATTGTTCGCTTTTTTGCTGTAAATTTTTAAGTTCATAAAAGATCCTATCTTGTAAGGATTTTAGCGTTCATTATTAAAACAAGAACTAATTTACTAATGATTTCAAACTGACTTTTTTGATCTTTAGTTAACAAGGTACCTAATTAACTTTACGTGTTTTATTAGAATAATAAAAATGCGTTATGTACGTATGTAATACTCATTTCGTCGTTTCTTCTTTGTTTTTTTTTTTCAAGTTGTTGAAGTCAATGTTCTGTGTTATTCAATGACTTTAAGATACCCTTCACGCGTTTTAAAATTTTCCGCACTCGCAGATGCAACCCATTATTTTTTATTATCCAAAGACTACAAAAGAAACAGATCAAATATGAGCAAAAGTCACGCACAGCGTCGTGAAGCAGTATTGCACTGTATTTCGTACGGTTAGCGTTAGCCAGCAGGCCAGTATACTTATCCCATTCCTCTCAAATTCTGTTGAACT
>LQNK01000286.1:65330-86873 GCA_001586405.1 Phoebis sennae | reverse complement strand
AAATGAAAAAGCAGACAAACTTGCCAAAGATGCGATAGGGTGTGGTGACGTACATCCTTTTTGGAATTATTGTCAAGATTTACTTCCTTTAAATAAACTCGATCTTTATCATTCATGGACAGTGCATTGGGATAGCACTTCGACAAGTACGGGAAAATATTACAGAGCCATACAACCGGTCATCCCTGCAAAGCCTTGGTTTTCGAAAATGTATTTTAGTAAATCCATAACATCTACTCTCATCCGAATGAGAATCGGCCATAATTGTACTGCTGCGCATCTCTCAAAACTCAATATTATTAGAGATCCTTTATGCGAATGTGGACAGGACATTGAAACCCTCAACCATATTTTCTTTTCTTGCCCTCGCTATAATCATTCTCCCTTTATCTATTCTTTAATATCTCTTCAAATTCCCTTACCTTCATCCGTTCATCTACTCCTTGCCACAAATTCATTTAATGTGTATAGTGCATTATCACATTTTATTGTAAATAATAGTATTAAATTGTAAATATTAACTTTAAATTTATATATATATATATTAATACTTTCATCATTATTATAACTTTTTATTCTAAATGTATGTATCTGTTTAAATTACACTGATCCCTATTTCCCTACCTAATTCCCCCTTTTCTTTTTTCCAAAAGTTTCCTTAATCTTTTAACCTTTACGTTTCTCCTAATTCCTACCCAAATCCAAAAGCCTTGGTGGCTTTGCAAAGACGAAGAAAACTTGATAATGGCAGAATGCACTACGTGCCAGTTGCCAAAGGCGAAAGAAAAAAAAAAAAAAAAAAACTTTTCTAACATTTTTCAAAAGCTTACGTTTAGTCGTGACCATTCGTTCGTTGTAGATTCGACTGCGAGCGTTTGCCACTTCTCTAAGCCCGCAGTGCACCGCAAAAGGCATAAAAGAGCTTAACATAAAAGTAGATATTATTCGAGGTACTCAAATGATCGATCTTGCGTGTATCTTGAGATAATGTCGTTTGTATTGTTAGTTAAAACAAGTGCAACCATATGATGTAGTTTTATCCCTTAAGAAATGCTTAATTTGGTATTAATTGAGTTATCAATGAAATAACTTTGAAATGTTCTATTTAGATATTTCCTCAATGATCAAATGTAACAACTATATTGTTATTTGATGTGCATACAATTTAACGTTTTTATTCACAATTATAATAACGCATCTAGTTTTTACAAAAATAATAATTTTATTTTTTTAAATTTAATATTAATTACTAATTTTTATAATATTTTTAAGTCAAAAGTACGTTAGAACTTTATCTCTGCCAAAGTGTACTTACTCCTCAAAATATTGTTTCTGAACGCAGCCAAAATTTTAATTTACTGACGCCTTTGTTTACGGAAAGTGTTTGCGAGTTAATGTGTCTATTTCTATTTACCAATTGATTTGCTATAAATCTGTTATCCGAAGCTTTGAAAGACGGCGCGTTGTTTATCTGAATATTTTAGGCTTTCCTCGCAGATGCGCGAACAGTTTTTTAAAATGAATCCTTCGTTAAGTTGTATGTTTTTCCTTTTATTATAAGAGAGAACGCTTAAAGAAACGACTCTCTTTTTAGAATGAATGACTGAAATTTTGAAAAAACGGTAGTTAACATTCTTATATCTTAACTAATTTATATTGCTTATAAATCATCAAGGGGGTTAATAAAAGGGTTAATAAATAATATCTTATTAAGCAAAGACAATAGCTTTCTAACTGAAATATTGCATTTTATTGCGGCGTTCGCCATGTTCGTCCCTAATATCCCTTATCTACGTATTTCGGATACAACTTGGCAATTATAAATTCGGTTTGACGTCAGGGATTATTTGAAATGCTGAACACATTGCGCAGAACCATCTCGGGAGTCCGCCATTTTGAATCTGATTGTACCAGATCGCGATGGTAAACTGTACTGGATTGTGACCTTTCCAGTGGCGCCTAGCTAGCAAACAGGTCGAGGTTTTAATGTTTTATGATAAGCCGATGTTTGTGACGTCAAACATTGGAGAAGTACTATGGAGGCAAACTTAGCGCGGCCTCCAAAAGTGGTTCAAATGTATTCCAATGTTTTGTGTTTATACAGTTTTGGAAGGGCATTTGTGTTTAAATATTATTTGAATGTTAGTGATGATAATCTTTATATTTTGATTTCCAATTAAGAGGTTCTTAACGCTCAATGCGTAGCAATGTTGACTGACAAGACAAGATTAGATAACAACATGAAATAAGTTTCGATTTGTTTTGAAAATAAGGAGTGGTGATTGGGGACAGTGTTTTTGAAGGCAGTTTGACAATTTATACCAGAAATATTATCTTCTAACAAAACATCCGATGTATAAAGTAGACACATGAAATTGAAAACCATTTCGCTCATAGGTCTTAGAATTCTTGCCGTGACCCGGTTTACAGTAATCCGGATGAGCGCGTTTACTCCAATTTGGACTTAAGATAATCCCAGACTAAAAATCAGAAAAGGAGACAAACAGTATTTTATTCACACAAATTTAACGAAAAACATAGAAACTATGATTTACTTGGCAGCTTCTGTACGCGGCTTCGCTCGCGTTAAATTTAGGGTCTGCAGATCAACAAAAGGAATCCTAGCTGATCCAGCTGCCTGTTATTAGCTGTTCAGGTGAATCAGGCTCAGGCATACGAAATTTCATCAAAATCTGTTCAGTAGTTGCGGCGTGATTGACATACGAACATCCAAACATCCAAACTTTATCACTTATAATATAAGTTGGATTGTAAAGCAAAATGCGATTTAATTTTAAAATCTATTAAGAACGTAATTACTCCTACAAAAAAGTACGGATACTTAATCATTTATTGAATCAATGAATAGAGAGGGAATAAAATAAATTGATGGAATGGATTGTCCCCCCGGGACGTCAATAGTCTTATTGAAGCGTTTTTCTAAATACGCCCTCGTTTGTTCAATGAATGACACTTATTTTTCCCTCGACAAATTGTATTTGCACCCCACCACCCCCTTTGGGAATGAGTTCAGGAAGACTGTTTATATTCTAGTTCAAATAATTTTAGTTTTGTATTTATTTTAATATATAAACAGTTGGAATATGTTACATTCTACCTGTATTATGAGTATGCAAGAAAATCAAATCAAAACATACTAATTTATAAATGTGAAATTTTGGCTATTTTTGTGTAAAGCACGACTCAACTACTGAACAAAATTTGGGGAAATTTGCTATACAGGTAGTCTGTTAGCTGGATTAGATGATATATACCTTTCATTGATCTTTAAACCTCGAATTTAACGCAAGAGCAACCGCAGTCAGAACCTTAACTATGATGAATATCGAAAAATGCTAAAACTAAGAAATCCCATTTTAGAAATTCTGTTGTGATTTTTGGCTGGTGGGCTTTAAATAATTCACAAAAAAACGAATTAATAATATGATACCAAATTGAACGATTACTATAAAAGCTACGGATTTAATATCTTTGGGGTGGCACAATTTTTAGGCATTCGACAAACAGCTTCAAATTGAATTTTCGCATTTTATTGTAAGTTTACGATGCGCGGATTTTCCTTTGCACAGCTTTTAATATTCGTTCCCATGAAGACTTCAATATTGCCGATATTTCAAGACTGAACGGTGCAAAATATTATCACGTTATTGCAATTGCAATTTTTATGTAGGCATTTACTGATCCGCGCGACTTCGCTCCCGTAGCATAATGTTATATAGCCTAAGTCAATCAGTGACGATCAGCATAATGATGTAGAAGTTCCCTAATGGTAAAATAATTTTTGAAATTGACCCAGTAGTTCTTGCGTAAACATTACTAACATATACACAAACCACGAAACTTTTTAATATTAGTACTGTACAGAAGATTCTACAAGCTGCTGTTTTTATGGCAGAGCAGGCAAGTAGGTCACGCGCTTCAACTACTGGACAAATTTTGATGAAATTTCATGCACAGATAAGTTCTTGCCTGGATTACGTGAAAGAATACTTGTCATCGGAATTTATCGCGAGCGAAGTCGCGGCTAGAAGCTAGTTTCGAAATTATCCTGAAGTAAATAGGAAATGAATAAATAGATACTCGTATACAAAATGTAAACATTGCTATTTATAGAACACGCTTAACTGGAAAAGCATTTAAATGTAATGGTAGAAGTCCACTCTGCAATGAAATTATATCCTTGTTGTGTTCCAGCCCGAGTGGTTTTATCTAGTTTAACAACTAGTTTGAATGTTAAATGCAACGCATATAAATGTGTCATTTTCATAATTAAATATGAATAGTATAGATAACATATAATGCTAGTTATTAATATAAAAATAAATTACTTTTATTGGCGTCTTCTCTATAGAGAGGAATCTCACTGAGGCATTGAGCATAGAACCTCACTTTCTGCAACCTATAAATGCTTGTTAAGTTCGCGATGTTAACCCTAACTAAATCAATTGTTTTCTTTTTTAGAAAAGTCAAAATTTAACATTGAAATTTTCCAATGTCGCCTCCTACGAAACGCTTGTAGAACATCAAAAATATAAGTTAATTTTATTTAACGCCGGTTCGCTAGGTCTCTACCGAGGTATACGGTCAAGAACCTCGAGTACAATGAAAAATTGTTTACAATGATTAGAATTTTAACAGATGACTCAAGCTATCTTGTTATTGTTATGGAAATGTAACATTCCACGATCAGGTACTTAATATTTACCATTAAAATTGATACACTGCTTTAATGCTCAGGGATAAAAGATTTCCGAAGCACTAAAGTTCAAATACCACTAATAAGTGACTTATAAACAGATTGACCTGTCTTATTCGCTAAACTCTTGATCATTTTCAAATCACTTTTAAATAATAGACGGATCTTCAACTTGTTAGCCCTAAAAACTGTCATAGCCGGTGTTGAAGACTTTCCCGTATGTTTCCCGCACCTAATTGTGAGTGTTTAACTACGAATCTTCAACCTGTAAATCCTAAAAACTGTCATAGCCCGTGTTTTAGAGTCTCCCGTGTGTTTCCCGCACCTAATTGTGAGTGTTTAGCTACAAATCTTCAACCTGTAAATCCTAAAAACTGTCATAGCCCGTGTTGGAGAGTCTCCCGTGTGTTTCCCGCATCTAATTGTGACAGTGTTTAGCTACAAATCTTCAACCTGTAAACCCTAAAAACTGCCATAGTTCGCGTAATTGTGACACTGTCACGGCACGTGTCCGAGAGTTTCCCGTGTGTTTCCCGCACCTAATAACGTTATCACTGAGTTAACGAGGGCACGCCGAACTAAACAATGTACTAAAACTACTAAGCACTACATTGTGCCCCAGTTCGCGTCATAGTTTTTAACTAGTTTTGTTGGCTGTTCGGAAAATCGTATTGTTCCTTGATGAATACAACAAATGTTTCATTTTATAACCCTTACTCACCTATGTCAAACGGTTTTACTCCCGCGCGTAATATTGTTATGCAAGATAGCGTTAAGCCTTCGTGCACCTATAGGTAGGTACTATCGAAAATAATTCTTCAAATCGTTCCGTTCTCCTTAACCCGTTATACATCTGCGACACTTTGGTGTTGTAGATGTTCATAGGCTGCGGTCAGTCACTTAACATCAGGTGAACCGCATGCTACGCTTGCCTGTAACATATAAAAAAAAAACCATAAGTAACCAGGATTAGCGCGTTTTAAAAAAAACAAACTTTCGTTTTAAGTGTTTATCTCAATATAAAATTAAGCTTACAAATAAGTGTCTACTAAAGATAGCTCTGTTATCCAGGCTTCTGTGGTCAAGGTTAGATCAATTATAAACCTTGGTAAAGCGGTCGATTCCCCACAATTGATCTACAAAAATTATATACACATATTCCAGAAAGTATTTCATTGTTAGATTTTTGAATTTACTGTTTTTTCCCTGCTTCATTCTTTTTATATTTCACAATCAATATGTTCTTTTCGTGGTTATGGCATTTCTGTTTAATTTTAACCGGCTCATAGAGTGCTTTTTATAAAATTGAAACTGAGGTGAAAGAAGAATGTAACTATAATTAATATTTTAAATCTAAATAAAGTTAAAAAACTTTAATTAATAAAATTCTTAAATAAATTTGGTGATACTAATTAACTTATTTAAACATAGCAAACAAAACTACAAACAATATGATTCATACATTTGATCTTTATAATTATTTCATATAATTCATACGTTTGATGTTTATCCTATTATCATAGAAATGACATCGTTAAACAGGTTCATGGTTTTGACGCACCGGCCTACCATCATTACGACCTGGTAGAGTTACCAACTTTTTTTACAAGAAATAAAGTATATTTAGGTCTGAGAAGGAAAATAAACAGTATTTTACGAAAATGAACAGTATTTTATTTTATTATTATATTGATTCGTTCTGAAACGCTCGATTGTGACGGCGCTGCGTTCGTTCGACATGTTGATGCTGAAAACAGTATTTCGTATACTTTATTTTTGTTTAACAGTAAAAAGTATAATAATATAGTGAAAAACAGTATAATACTGTTTTTAACAGTATGGTTGGGAACCCTACGACCTGGCGCTATTCTTGAGACTTTACGACCCATAATCTGTCGACGCAATATGAATGATATCTACATCTGTCTGCCTTGTTGGTCTAGTGGTTGCATCTTTGACTACAGATCGAGGGGTCTCGGGTTCGAATCCCGGGTGGGGCCAAAAAAAATGTTACTGGATTTTTTTGACAAAGAAATCTCAGTAACAGCCCTGAGTCTGCCGTCCCATCGGTTTATGAGAGTAAAGGAATAGAGAGTGCACTTGGGTTCGCGCGTACACTGGTGCACTATAATATCTCCTGCGCAGCTGGCTAGTCTCGGTTGACGTTGGCCACCATGTCCGAAATTATATATCTGGTCCTTTTTGTGTTGTTTATTGTATAATATGTTCTTACATACAGTTAGCAAACTACACAGGTACACCTTAATTCATAGCCCTTATTAAATTATTGATCGCTTTTGCGAAGTGAAAATAGTGGTATTGATCAAAGGCGCAAAATTATATTTCTCTGTATATTAATAAAAATAGTCAAATCACTCTCTTTGTAGGTAAGAAAGTTTGTATATCAGTATTAGTTAATGACGCAAAAAAGACACAACATTGAGCTTACATATTTTACAAAAAACGCGCTTTGCGGTATTGTATAAAATCAAGTTATATTGATGTTTATAAGTAGATATAGAGTATGAAAATAGTACAAATACGTAAAACGTGGCAATAAAAACGATGTTTATAACTGACAATGAATACCGTTGCAGACCATACATACGGTTTTAGTGTTTCAGAACAAAGGGTAAAGAAGTTGTAGTAAAATTATAAGAATAGCGCTGTTTACGAAAATGTAAATGTGCGAAGTAAAATGTACCGTTCTATTGCGTCCGATTTTACATGTTTAGGAGTTGAATTTGTAAATCTTTTTTAACATATTTATGTTACATTTTAAAAATATCGTCACTATGAATAATTTTCAATTGGAAATGTTAGTGAAAGCTGTTTTGAGTAACGTTTTTTATTATGATATTTTTTCTTAAATTATACGTATATGTTCGGTACATCTGTATACCATTTTTTTAATTTTTGACAACATAGTAATATACTCACTGTAACGAGTTTGTCAGCAGGAAATCCATAAGCTTTATTACGTTTTCCCCGATTCAATTACTTTGATGAATAAAGATATATTATTATTACGACTAGTCAACAAAATAATCAGTAAGAAACATATTATTTTGTACAACAATTTCTTGAAAACATTGCATTAATATTTTCATAAATCATTTCTCCTTGGCTCACACTGCACTATAACAATTTTAATAAATTTACATAATGCAATTTACATGGTAAACAACCGCTGACCTTAAACTTCATTACGTTACTTGGAAGCCCTTATATTAAATAATTATCGTTGTTAACAAGATTATTCGCTTTAATTATTATTTAATTGTTTGGATAAATAACCTCTATTCGTACCATTACTGAAAGATGTGAAAGAACAGAAGAAACAGTGAAAGATAAAATTGAATAGAGAACCGAGTTCGTTATTGAAAGAAAAAAAAGAACTATTTATATTGCTATATGAAACATTCATACAAACGGGAAAAACTTAATCATTATGATTCTTACACAAATAAGAAATAATATATCAAAAGATTGCAGTGTCTTTAAAAAAGAAATATATCTCAGAGTATCTACAGTATCATACTTATTTTTAACATTTAAGATAAAAAGTGAAGGATAAAGGTCGAAAGTGGAGGAAAAGTTAATAAGGCGGCCTTTTCCGTTTCAATTGAGGCATCAGTGACGTGCAATCTAGCGGCTAGACGAAGATAACTCGATAACTATCAGGCTAATCTGAATGGATTACGTTAGCGTCTAGAAACTTGACATTTTTAGAACCTATACTTATTAAATATGAACTTAATCCTTTGAAATTCATCTGTTATTTCGTGTGTGGGAGTTAAACATTTCATAGACACGAATTGGATCGAGCGGGAATTTGGAAGCTACCGTCCCTCCACAGGGAAATTGGTGTAAAGCAATATTATGCTGTGCTTCATAGTTCTCACGGTAAAAGGTGCGCCGGAGGCGTGAATTCTCATCTTATTCCTCTTCTATTTCTCTTTTTCCTATCCTTCATCCATTTATCCTTATGCACTTGTTTCACTGTTGAGGCTGCATGTGTTGTGGTGTGCATTTAACATCAGGTCAACCGCATGCTTCGTTTACTTGCCTTAACATAAACAACAGAACTGTACGACACAAAACTATGTTCTGCGTTAAAAGAACATCCGAAACAATTCCCAATTCAAATAACGTTCGAACGTCATGCGAATATTTTTCCCGTGCTTTTTTTCTTGCAGTTTTTCAGTCATCAAAGAGTTCCGCGCTATGTTCGACCTCCATAGACAACTTTTATTGCCTAACAGTTAAGTTTTCTATAATCGAATATGGTTGCCATTGCCATCGACCGAGACAATGCCTTAATCAATAAGAATGTTAATATATCTCCAATTAAAAGTAACAAAATTTTCTTGTTTAGTAATTTAATTTGCATATAAATTATAAATATTTTTTTCGCTCGTCAGAAGCAAAGCGTAACACTACAACACAAACAACCTCATTTAATAATAAAAGAGTAACAATGTATTATTTTTTAACAAAAAGATCGATTTTGAAATCAACTATTGAAGCAGAAAAGTGCGTTCGAGAGAATAAATGAATATTGTGGGTACAATTCCATTGTTCGATGTAACGGCTTGGTAGTTCGTGTTTTTGTAAAACATTTTATATTGTCTCTTCAGAAATCGGCCGCGTCCCAAATGGTTGAAGGTGCAAAGTTGAATTTACGATTGCATTTTGTTGCAGCGTACAATTTTTGTTGAAATGAAAGAAAATTAATTTATTTTTATGTGATAGTAATGAAAAGGATTACATTGTTCATACTTTGGCACACTTTTCAGTAAAGTATAAAAGTATACATTTTAATACTAAAGTTAAATTTACCTATATGATTATAAAATAAAAATATTATGACTGACACAAATAATAAGTACCATGTTGATCGGTACGTATTATTTGTGTCAGCATCAAATACATTTAATCTTGCTTATGAAACAATAAATTTTTATACATATTATACTAGTCAAGCCTAAAATATTCAAATAAGTAATAACCACATTACCAATGTCTAACATCCATCGATTGGGACTAGAAAATGTTTCAAAGATTCCTTTTATCCTGACGCAAAAATATTATTTAAAAGTCGTTTATTATTCCAAAGAGAAAGTGAAGAGCCTTCATCGGATTAAGGTGAAAATTTGACCTTTTACTGAAATATTCTGTGACAATCGCTTAACCTGATCTTTGAAACTTGCTACTTCTTGGAAAGTCAATTATGGGGAATTTTCTTACATTCAGTGTTAAATAAGATTATGTTCTTAAAGGAAGGTACGTGGACTTATTTACGTACTTTGAATAAATAATATCATTTGTGAGTGATTTAATTAATTTTATAACAATATTGAGTTTATTAGTTAAAACTGAACATATTGACAAAACCAGGGTAGCAATCAAATAGACTTGTAGAAGCCACACAAACAAAAATGAGAGGTTTAAGCGCACCAAAGAATTTCACCGTTTATTTCATTCCAAATACATAATATCGAATCGACGCAAAAAAAAACATAAATCAGCATGACATAAGGTCATGTGTACACAATCACAAAGATTTATAGGTTATGGTCTCATGTGTGTAACGGCCATAGTGCACAAATTATGACGTTCACATGGCACTTACGCGCCATTTTCCAATCCAGGTCACTGCTTTATCAACGCGTATGTCGCAACATCTGGTATTTATTACCTGTTAATTGGTTATGTTTGTGATCGTAATGCAATTTCTTATTTATTATATTAAAGGAATTTTATACTCTGTGAGTGTACTTAAGTTTTTTTTTATTTTGATAAATATGTTGAATGCCTTTCAAAACATAAATATAGACCAACCTAAATATGCTCTATGGTGTGACAAATTAATGGGTGACTTGACGTGGTTTCACCTACGAAGCCTAATTCTAGATAGGTATCTATAGCCGTCTTCATCAATATTCCTGTCATAATATAAAGGAATTTTTCCAATCCAACCCGTTGTTCCGTAAATTAGTGTATATAAAAAAAGAAACAAATATTTTCCTTTATATATCTCATTAGATATAGTATGTGTGTAAAAATTATTTAGTTGTTTTTAAATCCTAAACGTAAGCTTGCACTTGAGTTTATTTTTAGGTTCAGGTTGTAAGCCTAATTCTCAGAGGGTTGTTAACCTCACAAAGTGTGGAAGTAAAGAAATAGCCCATTATATTCACGACTACAACGCCGTGGGAGGTTTGGTGTGACAATGATTATCTTAAGAGACAATTTTGTGTTTTTGGTCTCAACAAATAATTTTTGTTTAGAATGAATATTTTTTACTCTGTAGCATTAATTTTTAAGTCAAGCTAGCCGTTTTACTCTATGTAATTTAGTTGATTATTTTTCACTATTTAAGTACAATTTGTATCATAAATGTTTTTTGCTCGATAAAACGATAGAAAGTGAACAAGTAAATTAATAATTGAAATGTATGAAAATTTAAAAGATAATTATAAAGATCGATGGATAATCCTATTAAGCGTAATTAATTTTACTATTACTACATTATTACCATATAATTTCTGCTTATATTTTATTACTGACGTCACTAAACCTTAATGTTTCAGTTCCCTGGAGCATAAAAATTAAAAATACGCTCAAAGATAATTGCGTTCAATTATCCCATACGACTTCGCACCCATAAATTGTTCCCGCAAAAAGTCCAACAATGGTCAAGACATCTATCGATGTAAATACACGGTAATTAATCATGCGCAGCTTAAATTGTTTCAATTGTAGAGTATAAACTGGTATAGAGCGTTCAATTCATATTCTATAGACGCCGCTGCAGTTCTGTGTATTGAATCTCAAAATTACTTTCAATTCGGTAATATATATTATTACTAGCTTTCCGCCCGCGGCTTCGCACGCGTGGGCTACTAATTTCTGTATTTTTAGAGGAGCACAACAAAAGTTTAAAAAAATTACGATCGCAGGACCAGTGATATATGCGGATGTCTATTTTTTTTTTATAATCTTCTATGGAAATAGGATTGACCAAAATCTCACAAAATCTTAAGAGTATAAAAAGGCATGTCCGCAACTCAACCAAAATCTCACATTGTCACGTGGTATGACATTTTCACGACTTTAGAAGCATATTTCTCAAAAAATATTTATTTTAGCAGAAAACGCATTTAGGAACCTCGATATCATTTTTAAAGACCTTTCCAATGATACCTCATTCAATGATGTATTCGCGAATTTATTTTTTTACCCTCCGTTTTAATGTATGGAGAGCCACCCCTAAAATATTTTTTTTAAATAAAATATAGCCTATAAGTTGCACCTAATATTGGTCTATCAGCATGTGAAATTTTATAAAAATCTGACCAGTGGTTATTACGTGATTGACGCACATACAAACAGATAAACAGATAAACAGACAAACAGACAAACAGAAAAAAAAAATTTAAACCATGGTTTTGGTATCTATAGAACATACATATTGCATACCAATTACTCTTTTTGAAAAATATTCAATGTACAGAAATGGTTCGGTTACTGTTTTATTATATGTATAGATTATTAAGAAATATATATAAATTTGATTATTGTACACTTATGTATGACATAGTTCTACTTACCTATGATTAAAATTAAACATGTTATAAAATAAAACTGAATACGAGTCTTGACTGAACAGCACGGTGTTCTGGTTCAGCTTTATTTCATTACGAAAAAGACTAATAATGATTTAATAATCACATTACGTACTTACGTACCTTATGTCTATTTACTCCTTCAAATATTCAGTAAGGCAATTCTCTAAAAACCTCTATTAAAACTCTATGTTTAAATGCATTACGTAGGTAATTCTGTATTCCCGTACGCGCGCTTCCTTTCCTGGGACTCTTTGTATGCAAATCATTTAACGATCGACTTCTACCGTTAGCGCTTTTTTCAAAAGGGAGCATTGGGATTCCTGGTGGGAAACACGTTTTCAGAAGTAATAATTCGTGTTTATGCTAATAAAAAAGGACTTTGAGTTGAAAGAGGAAAGAATTGATTTTTTGTTTGTTTCTTAGAATAGGTTCCGAAACTACTGGACTGATTTGAATAAAATATTTTACCATTGAAATCTTACATTACTCCTGGTAAACGTAGGCTATATATAACATTATGCTAAGGAAGCGAAGCCGCGCGAAACAGCATCAGTTTTATATTATAAAAATTATCATCTTTACGAACTACTGAATATATTATATTAACTGACGATGTAGTCCAAACATATTCAACTCTATTATAACGATTGTGACTTTTTTAACACGCAATTACATAGAAATGCCTGTTTTACGTAGGTTATTCAAAACCTAAGTTTCAGCTCGTTAAAACTTCTTTATTGTAATAGTGACTTCGAGTCGGAATTTTTTATCAAGTTAATGTGGTAATTGGAGATGTTCCAATCTTTGTGAAAAGTTTTCTTTATATTCTGCTAAATTATTACTACCTTTTTATTGAGAACGGTTTCGTTATTTCGTTATAATATTTTACCGTAATGCGCGTGGTTTTTCCACGTCAATCCCACGGGAATGGTACTGTTGTTGGCGATATAAGCTATACCTATGATACATTTTCAAGAAGGTTAGTTGAGTAAATATTGTAAAAAGGTAAAAAACATTTATAATATTAGATAGAATGTTTTGAAAAGACGTTCTTGAAAATGCTGTCATTGTGTCAAACATTTGTTACATTTTCTTTAGATGTTCTAGTTCTACTGTTTACATTGCGAACTGCTGTATAAACATCTTTTAAAAGAATATTTCATTAAGAGATGGCTCAGAATTCGAATTTATTAAGACCTTTTATTAAAAGTACCTATATACGCTCCGACAGGTGTAGGCTAAGATTCCGGCTTTGTGTAGCCGTCTTTTATTGTCTTAAAAAATAATATATGTAGAAATTTATACGCTGTGAAAATAATAATAGATAAGATAAAATGGTCGTAGGGCATAAAGAAAAGATTTTACTATTAAGAGAGTACAGTGAACAGTTTAATGCGTATAATAGTGGGAATATGGCCGTTATGTCTGTGATAGTGTTATCTGGCGTAATCGACACTAATAGTGAGTGCGAACACATATGTAACAGCTGATAACTATCCTAGGAAAAATATGAAGGTTTCGAGTGATTGGTATCATATGGGCAGGAAATTTTGCACGGGAATTTCAACTTCGGTGCTATTTCTGCGGTGTGTCATATGCCAAAGTTTCATAAATTTCGCTGACGTTATTTTATAAATGTGAATATAACGCGGTTAACATTCTAGTAGCAGTAGGTGCAACTTCGTAAGTGATCATCACTGTAGGTGACGATGACTGATGGTCAGTTTTGGCACACTGTACCTACACCACAAAATAAATCTTCTCAATTGCGTTTATAACTTTAGAAACAAGTTAGATATGATTTGCATATGCTATTGCCAAAAAGTATTTGCAAATCATAACTCATCATATATCATACTGATTTTATTATATAACTTAACAATAAATTCTGTAAAACAAAACAATATTTTAATACATTTCATAGTGCCATCTCGCTTCCACAGGTCCATGCTTTAGCTTCGTGCAGAAAAACGGAGCCAATTGCATGATGGGCGTGTTATGCATATTTCATATTTGAACGCTAGCAAAACATTGCAATATGAGAATGTGCAATGGTCATACAAATACAGCTGTAATGGTTCAATTCCTTTGTTTTTATTAAGAGTATACACGTGTCGGTTTTACGTGGGTTCTTAGTATCAATGACCATCCTTTTATAGATTCCGGTAAGCTATATCATAATAGAATTCAACGTTAAGTTCTATTTTTCGTTTTAAATAGGATAAAATATTGGCATTAATATACAAATAAGACGAAGAAAAGGAAATGAGCACAGGTTAGAAAAATACTTAGTTTTCATTAGTTACCTTCTCTACACTCAAGTGATCTCTTGTTTCATTGACAATCCAAAATGCCTAACAATCGAAAGGAAGATAATACAAAATCTTCAACATCACCTTTTGTAAGTTGATACATACAAGGGAGTACCCGTGTAAAGGTTAAATGTTCCAGTTACCCCACACGTGCTCTAGTAAGTGCCTTCATTTTAGAGGTTCTCTGAAGTCCCGGTCTTTGCTGAGTCGCGGCCTAGTTTGAGTTCGTTCATAAATAAATCTTCATAGGTGACTAGCTGTGCCCGGCGGTTTTACAAACGTATCTTCCCATACCTGTGGGGTTTCCGCGATAAAAGTTAGGCTTGGTCCCTTCTCGAGTTTCGAATATTCTCTGTACAAAATTTCATCCAAATCGGTTTAGACGTTTATGCGCGAAGAAAATACAGTCATTTAGTAAGGAAATAAGGATTATTATCAATGTTTTAATCGTCTGGAGGTTGTCTCTATCTCATTTTCATTAATTTTTTATTTGTGTTATAGACATAACATCTAAATAGGAGAAACCTCCAGCGACCGAAACACTGTGCTCTCTAGTTCAGACGTCAGTGGAACATTATTACATTGTACACAATTATTTGGTGTCCAAATACACTTATTTACTTTCCTTTTCAAACAAATGTTAAGTGTGATATAAGAAGATATAAATATTTATTTTGCTACATAAAGGGAAATAAACGCGTATGGTTAATCCTTAGTTACCTCACACGTGCTCCAGTAAGTACCCTCATTTAGATTTTCTCTGGAATGCCGGGCTTTGCTGACTCGCGACCTGCTTTGAGTTCAGATTCAAGGAAATATTTCAATGTTATTCATAAAGATACCTTTTGGTTAAATCTTTACCTTATTCGTAGATTATTTTTGGAAGGTTTTACATATATCAGGATCTATTTAAAAGCGTCCAAAAGAATCTTAATTGCAAACTATTCAAGCCTGTAGCTTTCATTTTTTATTCATACTTACTGAAATATGGACAGGCTATAGAATATACATTCTCCGAATTTTGAAAACTTATTAGATCTGTCTGGCTAAATGTCCAACAAATCTTAATTTTAAATCTTTTTGCAACAAATTTTCTTTTAGCTCATATTTAAATGAAATAGAAAATTTCACTACTCAGCGACATAAGAATAATTTAGCACTATCGAGTCTGTATTTCACGTTTTATGTTCCTAATTTCCGTTGAATCTCAACTCGTCTGAACGGTCCTTAAAATGGTTTTCGGGGATTGATTTGTGAAATAACTTTCAGGCTAATATAGCTTATTCTGTGTCAAAATGAAGACGTAGTTACCTATATGAACGGACCCATTTTTATGTCATTGTTCCTCCACCTTATGCCCTATCAAGAATGTTTCTTGCGTTGCTTGTCTTGCTTGTCTTCTTGATTATTGGTGTGACATGTTTTTATCACCGACATGGGTAACTTAAATTGTCTCATATATTTCTTTGCAAGCTATTAAAAATCAGAATCAATACTTGTAATAAATTGTGATCCACTACAGTTTGATAGATCCATATATTTGTATTCCTAACCTATTTGATATTTCAATAGTTGGCGCATTTGCTATTCAAAAGCCCGCCATAATTCGCCGATTGACGCAATAACATGCAAATTATCTATTCCTTATTTATGATCATCAAAGGTGGCCTGAAAAACTCCATCTTAAAATAGTCGATATGAAGTGTCTAATGAAATATTAATAAAGTTTCCAATAGCTCGCAGATGAAGAAATACAGATTCTGTATTGAATTTTTATAACTGGATTAAATGTAAAAGCATACGTGAGATCGCAATCAAATCGGTCTTTTATTGCAATCCGTATAACCGGAGATAAGTGAATAAAAATATTTTATTGAAGCAGGTAATAAAAAGGAAAGCCAATGGTATCGACACTCGATAATTATTGGTAACGTAACCTTTCCACCGTTTGCTTACAACCTTTCTTGGAATATGAGATTTTCATTGGATTGTATGATGTGAAAGGGTCTAAATAAGTGAAGGCATACAACCGTCGAATTTAGTAATAACCTCCTATTAAATAACATGCAATTGCCTGTCTCCTCCTTTAGCTCCTCACAGAATCTCGACTCCTCTTATCTTTCACTTAGAAAGCCACAGCAGAGCCGCAAATTCCTGTCCTAATAAAAAAGTTACTATTATTCAACGTCTGCTTTTGTCGGGGCGGTGATTTTTCCGATACGACCCAATTTGTGTCGAAGCAACCTTTAACATTATAATCATATTGTCGTACCCTGTACATGTTTTTGTGTGATGATAAAATTATTTTGTGGCTGTAAAAGCTTTTAGTCCGCTTTCAGTTTGTTTAAAAATGGTAATAGGTTCAAAGATAAATTATAAGTGAAGTGAGAGGATGTTAAAGCGTTTAATAGATATTGTAAAAGTGAGCTTTGTTTGTAAACAATGAATTGAGATTTAATTAACATTGTGCTCAATAGTTTTGTGTTTATATTAGAGGCAATAGAAATAAAATAAAAAAGAATTATTAAAAATCTACTAACTGATTTATTATATAAATACGCGCGCCATTAGCAAAATATTTTAGTGTTTTGATTATCCTTACTTTGATATTATTTTAATATTATAAATGCGAAATTAACCCTGTCTGTGCATCCGTCTCTTCTTCACGTCAAAGCCACAGAACTGATTTAAATGAAATTTTGTACAGATATTGTTTGAAACCCGAGAAAGGACATAGGATACATTTTATCCCGGAAATCCCACCGGAACTACATGCGGGTGAAACCGCTGGGCACCACAACAATTTCACCTCAATTTTATGCCCTATTTGACATGCAAATATTTGAGCAATATATTTGATTGGACTTATCACTAAACCTTTAAGTGATAGTGTCATTCACAAGCGTATCTTATTGAAACTACAACTACGTCATCCCGTTAACATGAAAACGTACGTAAATATGCAAATCATTGAGGATAAGGAATTTGCTGTGATCCTGAACGCGATACAGCCTGGCCTAAAAGAAAATTTGAATGGTATTTCCAAGCGATATTTTGCTTGCATATATATACTTTTAATTAATTATTTTTCCTTATCCCAAAATGTCGCGGCTGATTGCCTGTGTGAAAGCTATAAATTCAAAGTAACCGGACAATTTTTGTTTTTCACCAATACCCTACGCCCCCATTGAATGATTCCTGAGGCAGTTTTGGGTGTTAATTCATTAATGCATTATGCAGACGTAGCTGTAACCGGAAAATTATTTATAATGATGAAAGTTTTCGTGAATTAGAATACTATGTTTATGGAGTAATAGATTTCTTAAAGATAGCAAACAATAAAGGTAATTCAAAAGGAAATTTACCTACGCAGAACGCAATATATAAATACACACATGGTTACTACAATCAATCGAAGCTGGAGCGAATTGATACTGTAATATTATCGATAACGTTATTATTAGATATTATTTTATTCAATCTACTGAAACCGTGGGTAATTCCAGAAGGATTGTCGGAAAAACACAATGTTTATAACAGATGTTGTAGGGTTCGCATCATGTAATATGTATTTCAGAAGGACATTCTATATATTGGCTTTAGTTTGTTAGTAATTTTCTATCAATTAAGGTTAGAAATCAATATTACGATCGTTACTGTTATAAATTAATTCGAATATGAGTTAGAGGGACCAAAAGAAAAAACAAAATAATTTTTAAGTAGCTATATTATATTTCCATTATACAAAGCAACAATAGACTTGACACGCAAAGTGGTTATTTTTAAAAACGTATAAATACATAGAACATAAAAATACACGTATAATGTAAATATTAAAACAGCTAGAAAGAAAAGGGTAACGTTATCAAATGCTGTAAAGTGCCTATGTTGGTCTATAATTAATCTTTACAAGATTAAGTTTATTATAATTTGTATACTTCGTAACAATTGCGTGGAGTTCTGTATTGTCTGTAAAAATGACATTGTATAATTATCCAGTGTTACCTGATTATAGACGGCTAAACATACCTATATATATCTTTGGAATAATTAAAATTGATTATTTTGTGTTTCTCCGTGTAACAAAAAAAATAAATACAATATTTGTTTGGCGTGGCTATGTTTTAATTTTTTTATTATACACTAATATTTTTATTAGCTATTTATGATAGAAGTAATTCTAGCATAAACGCTTTTCGTTATTTCTATAAATAATTTTAATATCCATAAAACATAAGTGCCACATTTATAGAGGCGCGGTATGAATGGTCTTTGTTGTTTAGTAGTTATTTTGTTACGATCGTTAATTTGAACAATAGTTTTATACGTCTGAAAGATATTAGTTTAGATATAAAATGAAGTTATTTCTGATTTGTTTTGAATGAATATGTTAGGTATATTTTTAAGAAATCGTTATGTGAAATGGATCTTTTGTTTTATAGAGTTAAAAGATAAATTTTGATAGGTTTGGATTTTGTCTTAAAATAGTATTAAAGTTTTTAAAAACGAGTGGCAGGCATAAGAACATTAACATCGACGCTTTTTTTAGCATACGGTGTGAATTGTAAGCAGGGGTAACGCCATTGTGACGTCACGAGCTCTTGTCTTCGTACCTGCATTGTAAGTAGACGATTTCCTTTAGAATATTTCGAGTTCTGAGTGAAAATTTTCTGCAGCTTGTCTAAAGAAATTACTGTGATATTTCGCAAATTTCGTTACGTCTGGAGGCTGTGTAAGCAAAGGTTATGTGAACCACGTTATATCATAACTAGAAGTTAAGATAAATGACATATAAAATAGAGAGAAAAACTAAAACAATGGTTAAGGATTAACGACCTCGTTGTTTAGAAAATTACGTGTAATTGTTTTAAACCAACCTTTTTCACAAAGTTAGTAATGAATCTGAAAATTACGCGGCATGTAATAGGTTTTACAAAAGTTTGTATATAGCAAAAATATATCATGGTTCCTGAGTTGTGAAACAGCAGCGAAATGGTACAATATGCTTTGATGAAAGAAAATATAGTTAAAATTCCAGGTCCTAAAGGGGAAACTGGACTACTCCGCACATCCTTATTTGAAGTTTACACTTATCTAGCTAAAGGCACCCCAAGGTGCTATTGCGACGTGGCGAGCTCTTACACTTAGTGACGTCATGCCTTTTGAGCTGAATCGTTTGCTGAACGACCAAGCTTACACATTTTAGTACTTTACATATTCTAGCCATATAGGGCAGTAAGGATATCATGCCCTCATAGGGAAAACAAGACAAGATGTTCCATAACAAATCCTTTGCTGCACCACTTTGCAAAGATCCCCAAAATGGGAACCTAGGACTTTACTCATTCTAGTCTACACTATACAGCTTTGGTTTAGCAGATCCCTCGCAAAAGGCACCCAAAGGCGCTATTGTGACGTGACGAGCTCTTGTATCGTAATGACATCGTCGAGCGTGCTCTGGCTTTTGTTTTAGCTGAAACGTTTGCTTTATGCACTTCGTCCTGCCTTGTACATTCCAGTACATTGCATATTCCTAGCTGCAAAGTTCAGCGTTCAACATGCTGCTATTGGGGAAACAGGATATTACTCATCTTAGTTCGTCTGCAAATACTTGGCTTTGGCTACAGTTTAACACTCGAAAATGCACCCGAAAGCGCTATTGTGACGTGACGAGCAATTGTATTGTATTGAGAGTGCTCTGACCACTGTTTCGTCTTTTGTTTGAGCTGTATAATTTTTTGAACGTCACAGCTTCCAAAACTGTAACGCTTAGAATAGACCATCATGACTTAACAGAAGGCTCTTTTTTACCCTAGTAGCGTGCATTTTTTATCTAGAGTATAACACAACCCTCGCAAAGAACCTTATCAGTCCAAACCTGCACAGCTTGGATTGCCTTATGATGGCCAAGAAGACTTAAGACTTATCTTATCCTAGTCGCATGCACCTTTTTATCTACAGTTTAACACATCTCTCGCAAAAGGGTCCCCAAGGTGCTATTGTGACGTGACGAGCTCTTGTATTGTAATGACATCGTCGAGCGTGCTTTGGCCTTTGTTTGAGCTGAAACGTTAGCTTAATGCACTTCGTCCTGCCTTGCACATTTTAGTACATCACGGCGGTGTAAGGTGTTTAGTTTTAATCAATCTTTTTAAGACGTCGTTACGACTTTGTAATCGTTTAAAGGTTGTTGCTACCTTTGCTTCAATTTAACCACCATGTTTCGGAATTTTATGCAATATACTATTCTTGGTCTGACTGAGTAAATTATACTAATATATATTTTTAACCATATAATATTTAATCATATCAGACTGAGTATATATATATAATAATAATGAAAAATAATATCTTTACCTTTTGCACGTGTTAACTATACGTGTTATAACATGTTTTTCTCAAATTAATTTAATTTATTTTGTGCTTCGCTAGCTAATGAAGATTTAAATACCTATAAAAGTTCGCATGATATTGTAGGAGATAATGCTTCCATTAAAACTTTATAATAAGCAGGAGTTGATTCACTGTTCAAAGTTTTAGTTTGTGTTCAGTTTTGTGCAACTTATGCAAACGCTTAGTGCAATGGGTGTGAAACCTCTAGACAGCTGACTCTTTAATAAAATAGAAATAAGTAAATAAATAATTATTGTGTAATAAAAATAATTCATAATTATTGTCTAAAGTTAAAATCTATATATGGAATCTTATATCGAAGAGTATCAATCGAGATTGTACATCGCGATTACGATCTTATATTATTATGATTGATATTTTAGGCGCAATGTGTTTTTTATAGGTTGTATGTCATAGGAATGTAAACTATGCTTTATTACTTACTAGCATTCCGCCCGCGGCTTCGCACGCGTGGGTCACTAATTTC